>OZ005651.1:322472132-322944632 GCA_963930645.1 Salticus scenicus | reverse complement strand
ATGTTTTACCAACTCTTTAATGTAGAATGAATTTAACTTTGTTAAAAATTAATACTGGGAAATTTCATCAAATGTATTATTTAACTTAATTGAGTGTTGACTTTAATCATTTAGATTGCTATAAAATTAATAAAAATAAGGAGTTTTTTAGTGTTTAATGCTATTTGTTCTGAACATCTTAAATTAAGGATTTTTAGTGTTTCATGAAATAAATTCTGACAATTAATGAGACTTACATTTTTTTGGCCTGTCCATTATAATATTTCAATGGTTATTTTATTGGTAATAAAAACTAAATTTAAAATTTTATTATTAGATTTAAGTTTTTTACTTTTTGGTTGTATACAGTTGTATTCCTTTTGCTTCGGGATGATTTATGCTTTAGATTAGACGATTTTTTAAATATTGTAAATAGATTATTATGAATTTAACCAAGATTAATTTGCAGTATTAAAAAAAGAAAAATATATATCTTAAAAATGAAATGCTTATATTAATCAAGAAACTATGAATTTTAATTTGATTTTGTTAATGTAATAATCTAAAAAAATTATAAAATGAATGGTTGGTTGGTTTTGAATTTAAATTTAAAACTGATTAACATATGATCTATAAAATCACTCTTTTATTATGAATGTTCTATGTAAGTTTGTAGTGCCTTTCCAAGAAATGCTTTTGTTTCCAACAGTATTGTGCTTGGTACAGGAATATTTATAGGGATATTCCTGGATCGAAATCCTGTTACCTATATTCTCCTCCTTCCAATCTTAAATTTAGAAAATGTCATTTATCTCGTTTCAAAACATGCCCTAATGCATTACAGTCCCAAATTTTTGATGAAATGAAATTGGTTCCTTTTTGTCAGGTCTATAATGTCATATACAAACTAAGCTGCGGTATGTGTAAAATGCAATATATTGGTGAAACTTCTACCCCCATTATATATTAGAATTAATCAACATCGTTCAGACTCTAAAAAATTATCTTCGAATGTCCTTCTAGTAAATCTACCAATGAGTTGAAACATTTTAATCTACACGATTTCTGCTCATGTACCACAGAAATAATAAGGATTATAAAAGTGAACGCCTTTTCTATGAATCTCACTATATGAAATATTTTAATGCAATTTATTCCTATGGTCTGAATCATGAATATTTTAATAGGGTTTATTCTAACATAAATCCCCTCCATGATTATTCCCCTGTTTATTCTGTTCTTAATCATAGTGTCAACCAGAAAACTTCTCGTTCAAAACGAGGTAAAAAATCTAATGAATGTACAATATCAAAAAATCTCATCATTAAGTATGTCCTTGAATTGCAGTCAAATTATCTTAATAATTATGATTGGCTCACCATTAAAAAGTTTTTATTTGCTATTAAAAAAAAAAAAAAAAAAAAAAAAAAAAGCATTTGACCAGTTATTTAAATGTATTTAAAAACCAATCTTATAATCAACATTTTTCTGATATCTTTTATAGTATACTTTTATACAGAATAAAACACTTCAATTTAAAAATTTCTAAAAAACCTCAAAAAATTCAATCTAATTCCCAGCTTATTATAAATTTTTCAAATCAAATATTCAATAAAATTAATATTTCCTCTATAATTAATGATAAATCTTGCATGTTTCCCATTAAAGATATACATATTTCTCGCACTTTTAAATATCCTATTACACTTGGTCGCTTGCTATTCAACTATAATTCATTTTCTAAGTCTAATTTTTCTTTTAATGTGTCTTGTAATTGTGATGATTCTTCCTATGTAAAGCATGTTGACAGGGACCATGGACATATAATAACTGGAAATCTTGATATTGTTAAGGACTGTAAATTAAAGAAACTTATGGATTATGGTACTGAATATAGACTCCCATCAAAAACCAATATATCACAGATTTTACAACAGTTATCCTATGATATTGATTTGTTTATTTATAAAATATCCATCTCTTATAATAAACCTATTGAATTTTTTAACGAATGGAAACTTTTAGTGATTTCAAAAATTAAAACTGAATTAATTCAACATCGATCAAAAATAACAAATTACAATAAATCAAATCTATTTAATTATATTAAAGAATTGCAACAAAACTTCGTTATTATACTTATGTTCATAAATCTCCTAATAATTATGCTATAATCTGTAAACACTATTACCTTTCTCTTCTCAGTAAATCCATATCTTCGAGTTCTAACTTTCATCCTACTAATAATGAAATTAAAGTTAATAACCGAAAAATTCATTGCTTTTATAAATTACTAAAACTTCCTTTTAATAATTTCAACTGTCCATATATTGTACTTATTCCAAAATTTCACAAAACTCCTACTTAATTTAGAACTGTCACAGTTAGTTGTAATAAATACAATAATAAGGCTAATAAAATTCTCCTTGATATTCTCAAACAAATCTATGACTTAAATAGTAAATCAAAAAAAAAAAAAAAATTATACTGTCTTAAAAATAGCTATCAACTTAAAGCTAAAGTCCAAACTATGAACAATGTCACTGACATTATGACATATGATTTTGCTGACCTGTTTAATAATATTAATTTAACAGATCGTCATCATATCATTTTTAGTCTTTTTGACAGATTTAAATGTTAAATTTCTATTCCTAAACACTTTTCTGTTGCACCTTTTAATACACTTTTAAATTTTATTATTCACAATAATTACATTCTACATAATAACAAAATTTATATCCAAAAGGTCGGTATAGCTCGAGTCTGTTAGCTGACTTATATCTTTACCATTATGAACAAGGATTATGTAGTGAAAATGTCTATTTTTACAGGTACATTGATGACATTATAATTTTTTATGTCAATAATTATTCACCTAATTCATTAAAATCAGAACATTTACCTCACCTTACTTTAACTCATAATCTTCTTAACAACAACTGCATTAGTTTTTAAGATTTAAAACTTAAACATAAAGGAAGTAAAATCTATACTGATCTTTATGACAAAAGACAAGATTTTTGTTTTAAAGTAAATTTATTTACACATTTTAATTCTTGTCTTCATATATGGCTGAATATCACATAAATGTGCATTTTAGTGTCTCAGGTCTTTATTATTAATTTTAAGCAAATAAATTGTAAAATTTTATTATTATTATTTAGAAGTACCTTTTTAAAAAAGCATCAAATCATAAAATGTGAGTTTATAGCAATTTTAGTATTTTTTAGAAAATTTTAAACCTTATAACCGTCATTTTCGTGACTGTCTCCAAGACCAAATGTTTACATACAAAGTATGTTTTTTACTAAAAAAAATAAAATGATAATTATAATAATTGTTAATTCTTGTAAAAAAAACTATTTGTTTTCAAAGGAAATTTTTTTTTTCTTTTTAATTACGTTAATTTTCATGCATGTGTAATTAAAATGCTTGTATGCAAGTCTTCACGTCATTTTCGTGACACATGAAAATAACTTCATATATCATCAAGGGATGGTGCCACCATTCACTTTTTTTAAAGTTTAAGATCAGAAATCAACATTGACGATATGTGGGGGAAAAAAATCTCAAGAAAATTGAAAACAGGTAAGAGTTAACATTATTTTTATTGTTTACATGCTGTGCGTACTTTTATTGCTTGTCATTTTCGAGATGCATAAAAAATAAAAAAATATTATTATAAAATTTAGAACAAAGTTTTATTTTAATATAGAATGACGACCAGAAGAAGAAAATGTGACGATATCGGCTTAGTGAAAGCATGTTTTTCAGTTCAGAACGAATTATTGACGATTTGTCATTTTCGTGACGGTCATTTTTGTGACGTCACGAAAATGACATTTGTTGGAGATTTACTATTTTGTAAGCCCTGGATTTAAATAATTTTTTATTTTGAATTAAAAGATTTGTTGGTGTAGGATAAGCTTTATATTTAAATATTTAAAGTACTTTCCGGTATCCAGGTAAATATAAAAAAATTACATACGACATTAATATTAAGATACAATTAAAAAAGCAAACTTTTATTTATTTATTTAATTTTATTTATTTATTTATTTATTTATTTTTTTCCCCTTTAAGGTGTCATTGAGAATGTTACTCAAAATATTTTACTTGTGTTATTTATGGCAAGATGCAGAAAAAATAATTTGCATGGCTTGACAAAGAGGATGTCCATGAAATTCAAGTGCCACATATTCTGTGCAAAATTAGGAATTCTCCTGAACCTGCTTCAAATAGATATTTTAAACTTCAGGATGAAGATTTTAATAATGTTCAAAATGCTTTTTCTGAATTTAATTCAGTTAATCATTAAACTTGTAACTATAAGGATTTTAATACAATAAAATTGCTTGATATTCTCATTATTGCTCTTTCTTTTCCCTTCACAATCTTTTCTCTATTGTTCTAATATGTTCCATTTTTAATATTATATGGTCCTATTGCATTGACAAACAATGTTATTTCAGGGAAAAATAGTCATTTTGACAAATATTGTCATTTCAGTGACAAACAGTCGTTTCAGTGACAAACATTGTCATTTCAGTGACAAACCAGTCATTTCAGTGACATCATTTTTTGACATCTTTAAATGCTATAATTAAAAATTTAATGCAAGTAAACTAATTATTTCCAGTTTATAGTCAAGAGGTATGCAGTCTATGATATTTCCCATTGATATAATTTATGTTTATAAAAAAATAAATTTAAATTTATTTATTTATTTATTTATTTTTTTAAATTTAAAATTTTTGGGTTTTTTATTTTATTTTATTTTTTAAAATGGGAAGAACTTTTTAGAAAAGCCTAAGTCTTGTATTTTTTAATGAATCTGAACCACAAAAAAAAAATTTTAAATGGTAATTTTGATTTTATAAGATAATTAAAATTATAAATTTTTATTGAAAAATTTCAATAAAATTTTAAAAAATTATGTTCGATCTCTGTCAAACTCAGAATTTATTTAAGATGCACTTACGGACTTATTTTCAAAAATTCAAATTAAAATACAAAGTTTGAAAAAAAAGTTTTAAAAAATCCAAAATGCACACTTATGTGATATTCAGCCATATCTGTTTACAGAAATAATCATTCTCAATCACCTCTGTCGAATACATAACCTTTGTTCATCTAAGTATAAAAACAAAAATATCAACCAAATCATTAAAGCTACTACAAAAATGGGTGCCAATGACCCAGATAGCGAACCTACTTTTATGTGTAGTGGTGGTGTCAGTTGGATCGATCATTTGTTGGTCCGCTACTGCAAAGAACAAATCACAAACAGGGAAGTCTCTGACATGCAGATGCTCAGTCATCATAATGCCATGAAATGGACCTTTCTGAGCAGGCCAAGTGTCAGACACCCTCAGGACAACAGCCGTCGCTAGAGGCCGAGGGGTTTGGCATGATAGGCTTTTCTCCGAGACTTGCGAGCGTCAGAAATGGCAGAATATTATAACGGTTCCCCAGACTCAGGCATTGAAAGACTGAGAAATGCCTGACTGATTGACTGAGAAAGTGAGACTTGCAGTGTTAGAGTTAAGCGAAAGCATGCAGAATACAAAAAGGCAATCCTGCTCGCCAAAAGGCTCTCATTCAGAAAATTCCTTTCTGCACTAACTGCGAGTTCTCTGCACTGACCACTGACAGATTAGATCAGTGTTTGCGTGGTTGTACGAGGCAGATGGAGAAGAGAGATGCCAGCAATACCGGTCCTAGAAACTGATGCGGTAGTGTCAACCTGAGAAAATATACAGGTGGCATTTGCCACTGACGGTCTGGAACTGACGATCCGGACTGATTTCCTATCGCAGAACTGGAGTTTGCAGTAGAATCGTTGACACCCAAAAAGGCAGCCGGAGCAGGTCACGATTAGGGAGCTTATATGGAGAGAGACAGATGATAAAATTATCCTACGGCGCATGCTCACAGCAGACAGCAGACATTTTTCTACCAAACTGAGTTTTGATAGAAAAACTCGAAGACTTCTCAGTTGAATAAGAACACCAAAAAATGCACAGATATCGTTATTTTTTGGTAATAATCATTTATTTCAGCTATAGTTTTGAACACAGGGCTTTAGAGCCTTTAAAAACACTCTCAAATGTGGATAATAGTCAAAAAAAGTTTTCAAGCCAATCAAAAGCTGACTCGCTATTGACACCTCTCTCCTTGTAGGCTCTCGAGCCACGATAGCTTTAGTCTCGACCATCGACGAGATATTAGAGTAGACCCCCAGACTAGTAACCTTTTTGCTTCCGAAGATCACATCCCCATCATGCTACTATTTGATTCGCCAAACCAATTTTTCTACCGCAAAACCGACATTCCACTTCCACCAAAGCAAGTTTCCTCCATTGTTGTTTTATATTTCGATTGGGGATAAATTAAACACAAACCACAACCTATACTAGCTGAAATGAAAAGCAGGTAATCTAATACTTGTTATTGATTGAAAGCTGTTTTGTTTGACTTTTCTTTGGAGTTTTGGTGGTAAGAAGAACAAACCATTTAAATATGCAAAATCCAAGAGCCAGTGGCCAAGAAAGTGATTATCGCCAAAGGAAGGCGCAAAAACTGCAGTGGTATTCCTGGAATTTTTCTCCATAGCCAGTATAGGGAATCCGTACTCTACTAGTATATCTGCCCGATGGTCTCGACATCGTTTGGAAGTTTCTCGAGTATCACCCACAATAATTACTCTCATTGTATAAGCAATGCTTCAGTACTTCTTATTTTCCACGGCAATGGAAAGAAGTGATGGTAGTCTACTTTCAAAAGAAGGACAAAAGCTATCCAGGATCCTATCGCTCTATATGTTTACTTCTTGCCCTTGAGAAGATTTCAGACAAAATGTATGTAGTTTGCCTGGCGACTCAACTGGAAGTCCACGAGGTGTTAAATTAAAAGCAATTTGTTTTTTGCAGAAACTTGGGCACACTTGATGCACTCAAAAAGGTGACCGACTATGTAGCAGAATCAAAGAGGTGTGACTTGCACTCCTGCTTGCTCACACTTGATATTAAAAATACTTCCAATAGTGTCAGGCGTGCGAACATCCTCAGCTTACTAAAGGAGTATGAAGTTCCGCCAGACCTCCTAAGTCGAATAGGTTCGTTCCTCTAGGACAGGTCAACCATCTCGAATGCAGAGGAAAACAGCTTTAATATGTGAGTCCCACAGATACAGGGCTCTTGTCTAGGGCCGATTCTCTGTTTGGTTCTTATAATGAATACTCTCTGGCAGAATGATACTGGCAAGACGAAGTTTCTTGATACGATAGAAGATATAAAACAATGGCTTGGCCGTTCAACATTTCAACCAAATAAGTTGGAATACTTGAATAAATCAGAAACACATTGGGATTAATTCGATGAAAACAACCAAGTAATAGCTAAAATTTAGCTAATATTTGGTGAAAACCTTTCGATAACATCTTCTTAATGGCAATAAGTACTCGCATATATACGAACTGTATACACTAGTAAACCCAGTCCTTTCAGAAATAAATGACTGGGCCCTGGAATGTAATCTAGAATTCACTTACGGCAAATGACAATACATTGTAGTGCTGGCCGTTGGGGAAAATCAAATATGCGTCTTCTTGGCTCATTCATATGAACGGTCACAAGGTGATCTTCTGTAGACAATTTAGATACCTTGGAGTTGTGTTTGATACGAACCAAAGTTGTATGCCTCACCTGAACTATGTCCAGGAGAAAGCATACAAAATCCAGTACGAACTCAGCCATTTGGTTAGGGCAATTTAGCTTGCGGGGGAGTAAAGCCCAAGGTCAAAAAAGCTATCTACTTGGAGATCTACTAATCGAGAAAATTGTACTGTACACGGAGCACCTGTATGGTATCGAAACCGTGTTAAACTCCAGAACATATTACAAAGCAAAAGCATACAGCGAGACCTCCTGCTATGCATAACCAAATACACTGCTCTGCATGAAAATTGCCCCCAACACCATTTTTGCAAATTCTTATGTAAAATGACCTCCTGAATCCGAATAGGACGCCCATTTTTCCCTATCACCCCCGTTTTTTATCACTTTTTGGTAATTTTATGGCTATAAATTTGATTTTTAGGGTAGTGGAGGCTTATTTTAACTTTTAAATATCTTCTGAGGGACTAGAGAGTTGGAAAATTCTGAAACATGAACATTTGCGGCAAGGGGAAAATTTAGGGGAGGATTTGCCACTGAAATTATGTATTATATTTCTTATATTTTTTAATCGATTATTAATGTTATTTATTAAACATTATATTTTTTTGTTTTTAAGTGTTAAATTAACTCTTTTTCATTCTCCAAATCAAATTCATGGCCATAAAATTACCGAATAGTGATAAAAATTGGGGAAGGGGATGGTGTCCCGAGAAAACAATCAGTGACTGGGCAAAATGGGAGTCATATTCGGATTCAGGAGGTCATTTTTCATAAGGATAAGCAAGAATAGTATCAGAGCTCGTTTTTTTTTTTTTTTTTTTTTTGCAGTGCAGTGATATTATCGCACGATTTTCACAGAAGCGTTGAACTTTCTGGCAAGGGTTCGACCATTATGCTTATTACTTAAGTACGAAGTCAGAGAGTCTTCAAACGAGAAGACCTCTTTAGATTTCCTTGGTCTATAGGTCAGAAGACAGAATCTTTGTCCTGTTACTACACCGATGGTTCAGAGATGAAGGATGGCAGGGTGGGCTGCGCGTTTCTTAGTGTCTCTGGAGGAGATATCGTTGAAGAGAGCCAATTCCGGTTGGTGGGTCACAGTACTGTCTTCGTTGTACCGAAGACAATCCATACCCGTCGTAATCGCGGCTGAGATCTATGCAATTAAGGAAGCGATTTCAGATGCAGTGAACTCAGACCTCAACGAAAAGAATGTCTACTCCAACTCCAGATCAGCGCTGCAAGCGGTTTATGGTCTAGTGTCAAAACACAGGGCTGTAGTTGAGATTAAGTAACTGGTAAAAAGTAGTGGACTAAGGGTTACCATGCATTGGAACTAATCCCACGCAGATTATCATTTCAATAAATTCATAGGCACAACAGCTAAAATAACTACTGCAAGGGATGACATTGATCTCCCATTGAATTTAAGTCAAAAGTATACTAAACGCGTAATCAAAGAAAAGACATTTGAAAAATGACAGAAAAGTTGCGATGATACTACGAAGAGTAGATTCACACACGAAGTATTCCCGCGTGTAAGTACACGAAGAAAACAGGAGACTTCTTCGTGTATCAGGTCCTTACCGGTCATGGCTAATTCGGTGTCCACCAACACCGCTTTTTTAAAAAGAATTTTGCATATATATGCGGGACCAGCGAGGTAAAGCACGGTTGCTTCTGTGCGCCCGTCGGCGATCCGTTAGGGAAATATATTTTTCGCCGAACTACTTTCGTCGAACGCGACGGGATATGTGTCTGAACTACTACTGCAGAAAGAGCATCGCGGCTATTGTATCCGATCTTCTTTGCTGGACATTTAACCTGCTAGGCGATAGACGCATAATGCTCGAAGAGCCAGAGCTTGATACCCCTTCTCGACCTCCCAGGAGGTCATCTCATATGCAGGAAGTTTAGGCTCCTGTTTCTACTGTTCATAAGAGTCGAATAGGTTTTTGATCTCGCCTGCTCGAGGGTTTTCCCCCATAAGTTGGTCCACAAATCTAACCAATCCTTCCTGCGCTCCAATCGCGCGAGGCGTTGTGGCGCAAAAGACAATGGTGGTGCATGATGCGGATGATGGCTTCCTTCCCATCACTGGTTTAATCAGGTTCCCACACGGGAAGGGGGCAGCCCGGGAAATAAGAGCAGTGGTCAGCTGTCCTGAGTGGCACCTGACGCATGGCAGCTAACAAGTAGCTTATATAAAGGCGAAGTGAATGCAGATCAACCTAGTTGGCGCAATTGGTATGGATCGGCTAGTGTTGTGAACATCGCTGAGACAGCAGCTTTATGGACGATTCGAGCGTCCTCGAAAGATAAACTGGCCCTTCTGGCCACCAAACCGTGGAACTACCGGGTCCTGAGGCGACTGGGCTTGAATTCAACTAGACCTGAGCTGGTCCTAAGAGAACAGGAGTTTCGTAATATTTGTTTGTAGTTCATAGCTGGGCTATCTTCTTGCTGCTGTGCGACAGTAAAGTTACTGTTGCAACGTATGAAATTTCAAAATGTGAAAAGAGACGCTGCTAGCGGGATCGAATGCGCTCACTTGAGCCTAGGACATTTGGTGAGGGGGTACTTGTACCACTCCTCTTACCTATTCGAATTGTCCTCTAGATACAAAGTAAGTTTAGCAGCACATTTCTTCGTCGATGATATCCGAGAAGAAGACACTCAACCCGTCTTATAGATTTCAAAAACCTGAAAAATGCACTAGCCTATATTTTGAAATACGAGCTGTCAAATCTGTATCGAAACCTTCAAGATTTGAAAAGGCAAACGAAATAAAAAATTAAGAAACGAATTTAAAGAAAACTATGCTAGCCATCTTAGACTTTTTTAAAGAGCACTCGTAATAACAGCTAAAAGAAACTACTATGTCGCACTTCGGGAATTACTTTTTAAAATGTAATGAAAAGTGACACTTACAACGAGACTGTCCCATGAACAATAATAAAATTCAGAAAAAAATTTGAATGTCTTTTTGCACGAAGTTTGCTTTTACTGAAAAATCCCTTCTAAATAGTCTGAAGATTTGAACATTAAGAGGAAAGTAGAATAGTTTATAGAGCAAAGGATGTGTAAATGATATTCTGCGCTCATTGTTAATCGATACGGAAGCAATTGCGACACTCTTAAGAACCGATTTGCCTAAAAATCGTAAAGAAAAATTTATCTACACGGCTCCTTTATTTACCTTAAAGACTGCTGCCGGAAGCGTGCAAAGATACACGGTGAGATAAATGCAACATTAAAATGTGTTTCAGAACATTCAAACCAGGGCCATACTTGGGGGGGGGGACAACTAAAGTTTGCGAAATACAGTTGGAAATTACGTCTACTGAAATTGGCTGTCAGGCAAAAGAGAAAATCTAGGGTACTTTTGTTTGTCCTGCATTTATATATGTAGGTTTCAGGACTTAAAATACTTTCAACATGCCTTCTTTATGCAAACATTGAAATCTGCTTCCCGCACAACGCAGTCAGAAAACAAAATCTTCAATCAAATCTATAGGTCAAGTTTCTCTCTTCCCGTGATTGCGCAATATTTTTTTTTAATTCTTGGATGCAGAGGCTAGACGCTTGTCGGCTAAAATCTTTCACTCAAAAATTGTAGGAACGTTCCTGATTTGAACACAGGGTTTACATTGCAAATATATCTGAGCAATGCGTTCTGGAACATAATTTCCAACAGAAATTCAACTTTACTGACGATTTTAAAAAGAATGAATCGTCAATAAATGGGGAAGAAATTCCTATGCTTACAGCTAACGCAAAGTAATCTAAATCATTCAGCGAAGCTTCAACAGAAAAGATTGTGATTCCTATAAGATTTGAATATTTGGGTCAACGGAATGCTTGAATCTTCTGGAAAGTACTGGTATGCAGTTACTGATTTTCCAAAGCCAGCTTTACAGATAGGATTACTTGTACTGCTTCTTTAGTTGATGTTAGAAAAAGAAATTTTCGTTATTCAACTGCTCAATCTTGATAATAAACCCAAGATTATTGATAAAGGAACTGTGCTTGCCACACTGTAAAAAAATACGCTAATTTTAACAACAGAATGTGTTGGTTAAATTGGGTGTCAACATATTCTGTTGTTAGATAGCAGCAGCAATTATTTACAGCAGAAACATATATAAAAGAATATCTCTTTACAGATGTTTCCGATGTAAATTATTGTATTTAACAGCAGAATGTACTCACAAAAATGGGTGCCAGCTCATTCTTCTGTAAAAATCAGCGTAGATTTTTACAGTGTACATGTGTACCGGTAGTCGATTTTCTATCCGTCTTACCAGTGTATGTATCCGAAGCGCAGCCACAGCATTTTAAGCTAGTTATAAAAAAAATTAGAATGATTAAACGAAGACCAATTGGCGGCAGTATGATATCTATAAAATAAATTCAAGAACATTTTCTCGATATGTGTCACCGATTACTGCAAAATTATACAGCATAGAGACCATCCGCCTATAAAGCAACACCCAAAATGACTAGCTATCGCTAAGAAGGGTAATGCCTATAACTTCGAAATTGACATGTATTGTTAATATTCTAAAATAATGTTCTGTATAGAATATGATATGATTAACCTTCAGATTTACAGGGTTGTAATTATAATCTAATGGCTGCATTTTCTTTGCGTTAAACCTTAACACTTTTCAAAATGCCTAAGAATGTTTTTAAATCAATTAGACTATCTATATATTTTTCAGTCCTTCTGTCTGTTGTATGATAACATAACGTAGGCAAAGAATATTAAATGTTATACGATACAAGATACAAGAATTACGTACAGTTGGAAAGTGTTACTAATCAATGCATACTGCATGATTTTCTTTCTTGTTTTGTTATAGATATGAAGGATTTTGTGAAATTACGTTTTGTCCTCCCTTCCCTCCTTGGAGAGCAAATTTTGTAAAATCGCTTCTTAGTAAATGTCTACATCATAGAAGGAACATTGTCACAAAATTTCATGCTTCTAGGTCCAGGGGTTTGGGTTGGGCTGGGCGATGATGAATCATTCAGCACTCACTCACTCAAGCAGGACAAATGATTATATATAAGGTAATTCCGGGAGAGATGCCCCACTTAAGGAAAGGAAGCTATAAAATAAATTAGGTAGTAACAATGACAACGAAAATTTGTGGTAAATACATAATAGATATTGTTTATTACTACTAAGTAGTTTTTTTGTACCATATTGTAAATTTTCTTAAAAAAAAAAAAAAAAATTTGCGGCAGCACTACATTTTGCCATCTCTCCCGAAGTTGCGGGTGAGATGCCCCACTCACATGGGAGAGATGCCCTACCTGTAAAAAACATAATAAAAGGTTTTAACATTGGTCAATAGTGATCAATAGTGGTCAATGGTCCCCAAAGAGCTTGTTTTGGTATTATTATATGTTTTTCTTCGACGACGAACTGTCCGAGAAGAAATTCCATAGTACCTAGCAGCTTCAATGACACCAATTTCCCCTGCTTCTAGTCTCAAGAGCCTCTTTTAAATGGTCTTCTGTCCTGGTCCCACCAGCTGTTCCAGTATTTTTTCTTTTGTACATACTGTAGTCATCTTTCTTTTTTATATACTGTTTTCTTTTTATATACTGTAGTCATCTTTCCTGAAACAAAAAAGTAGCATTGAACAACTGCATTAACAAATAAAATAATATTTACTTACCGGCACAATTAACCGCCCACCTACAGTTTCATTAGCGCCCAAGATTGTTTACGTTATAGTTTAAATGTCAAAGGTCAGTCTGACATACCTGAGCGTTTTTTGCTTTCATATCTGGATTCAATTTGCTTTTTTGTGATTTCGTTTTGAGTTGTCACTTCTAGAGATCACGCGAATTTGAATGTTATTTGATGAATTTTAATCTAAATTTATAATTTCAAAAAATATTTTTAAGTTACAAATTTTAACGATTTACAAATATTACGCATTTTATAAAAACAATATTAGTTTAAAATTTAAACAATTAAATGGCTTTTCTTCCTGTAAATGTATGTGGGGCATCTCACCCGAATATAATCTGGGGCATCTATCCTTTTGTTATGGGAGAGATGGCCCGGCAACTATCCAAAGTAAAAGACAGCAAAAATGGCGGCACAATGGCCGAAGTCGACTGATCAACTTCTTACTACAGATTTTTAAACTTATATAAAAAAAAATCTATTTTTATTAACTAGTGCCAGCCTTACAATGCAACTTCACTCTTATAACAGAGTAGAAAAAACATGGTACTTAATTGAAATATTGTTGTGACAGCAGAACACAAAGAAATAAGTTCATGTAACTTCCACAGCACACCATTCAACATCTATCTCAAATAATAATCGGACTTGCTGAGCCATCTATCACTGCGTTTCGAATCTATCATTGCGTATATTAAGTGGGGCATCTCTACCGGTGGGGCAACTCTCCCGAAATTACCTTATATAGATATAGATATAGGTAAAGTACATTTATTAACTAGAACCTGCCTGCTTTTTTTTTTTTTTTTTTTTTTACGAACTACTTTCTTCACATGAGAAAATCGACATTTTCGTAACAATATAGTTTATGCTCCTTATAATCCATAATTTGTTTAAAATAAATAAATAATGATTAAAAATGATTGAAAGATAGAGTAAAATACCTGACTGTCTGAATTAATAAGTATTAGCTCAAATAATAATTATATATATATATATATATATATATGTAGTAACAAGTTCTTCTTTTCCCCGTTCTTTCTGTTTCCCGTACTCAGAATCCTAGCCAACTGATCATTGACGGAGTATCAGAATATGAGAGGAAATGCGTGCTTATGACGTGAGTGACGCTACTTCCTTAACATGCCGCTGCTAAGAGCGTTTGGAGGATAGAAATTCAGTTTCGACGGAGAGTTGATGAAGCTTGCATACTTGACGGATGCAATGCTTGTATTTGATAACTTTGTTTTTCGTGTTTCGACGAAATTAAAAAGTGAAATAATAAATAAATAATTTATATCACGAACAGTACGACGTCAACGGACATTACCTAAGTAACATCCTGATTTACCAACGTTTTTATGTAAATATTTGTACATATTAATTCTTTATTAAATTTTAAGTAATTAGTAAATAATAGAATTAGTATTTAATTGTTCTTAAATGCCCACAATTGACTAGAAACCACATCAGAAGTGGGATCAAGAATGAATCGTGAAATTTAGAAATTTACTTGATAAAGTATAAATCGAAATTTTAATTTAACTTAAACTTTGGATTGAACGCGATAAAGGATAGAACGTTTACTTTTATAAAATGTGAACTTTTTTTTAAAATGATGATGCGTCTGGACTGATAAAATATAAATTGATGAACTACAAACTTTAATTAAAATAAACTTTTTATGAACTGAACTATTTATCTATTTTTAAAAACTGTTGCTGAACTGCTGAACTGTGATAAGTGGTGAATTATAAAGTTTTTCGTCATATTAAGCAACGATGTGTGAAATATGCTCTTCAAAGTCCTCAAGGATTAAAAAACGGCAAAACGACTGGATAAAGATTTGAATAAAATTTCAGAACACCTGCAGTTTTGATTCTACAAAGTGCAAGGATTAAAAAACGACAAATCGACCGAATGAAAATTTAAATAAAAATTCAGAACAACAGCTGTTTCTGCTCTACAAAGGTACGTACATTTTATCTTGTTATACAATGGTTTCTTTAGGGGATATTCCCAAAATTGGCGCTGCACTGAGGACTGAGAACTATAGTAAAATTAAAATTCTGCATCGGTTTTTATTCGATGATAACGGCGATCGCAGGAACAGATGCAGAATAAAAAAAATCACGGGATTCACTTTTGCCATTGGCGACGAAAAATACATTGAAAAACAAAAAATAATTGATGACAATTTTTCTTTGAACGAACTAATTCTTATTTGTAATATATTAAATGTCCCTTTTGATGGGAGCAAAAACGAATTGCGAGATCGACTGTTGTTAAATCTGTGCGACACAGAATTACTAAAACAAGAAAATTCCGAAAATAATTCAGATGAGGAAGATTCTCAGAATGAATCGAGCAGTGAATCCGAAAGAAGTGGCGATAATGACGTCGAAAAAATTGACTCCTCTGTGCAATGCCATATGAATGATAATAAGTGCTATGAAAATAATTGTGATTATGATGATGGCAAAATTAAAACTAGTTGGCATAGGTGGACTCTGCTCAGTTCTCCATCATATTTATGTTCTCACAAATTTCTCGTGCGAGACATATTACAATCATGTTAAAAGAAATGAATTTGACCAAAGCTTGATACAGTGACAGAATGAAATCCCCGCCTAATAGGCTATCCACCGTTCACTTCGATATATTTATCTTATTTTAATCTATTAATTTATTTTATCGGGGTCGATTCCGTTGTTTAGTTTTCATGCTACTATTTCCAATGCAATAATCCTCAAAATTCATATTTATATGAAAAATTTACAATTTCGCTATGTTGATAAAATCGTAAATTACGAATAATTTACGTAATTTTCCTATCAGAATATTTGTATTCAATCATGTTCAAACAAATATCATAAACGTAATTTTGAAGTTGTCTAATGTATTTAGGATCCTCAAAATGGAAGTTTATGCTCAATTTTGCCTTATTCTGACATGTTAAGTAAGTCGTAAATTCCAAATAACTTACGAATTTTTTAAATTGGAAAAATCATAGTCTATGATATTCATGCCAGTATCCTAAATAATATTTCGAAAGTGGTTTGACATCTTTACGATGAAAATATCCCTCAAGATTGATGTTTATGTGAAATTTTGCTCTATTCAGCCATGTTAAGAATTTCGTAAATTTCCAATAACTTACGAAATCTTTATATTGGAAAAATCATAGTCATTAATATTCATGCCAGTGTCCTAAATAATATTTCAAAAGTAGTCTGACATCTTTACGATGAAAATATCTCTCAAAATTGACGTTTATGTGAAATTTTGTCCTATACTGCCATGTTAAGAAATTCGTAAATTTCCAATAACTTGCGAAATTTCCAAAGTAGCATATTTATAGTTACTGATGTTAATTCCGGCATCAAAACTGATATTTTGAAACTGGTCTGACATTTTTACAGTAAAAAGTTTCCATTAAATGCACGTTTAAGTGAATTTTTGTCCTATTCTCCCATGTTAAGAAAATCGTAAATTTCTAATAACTTACGAAGTTTTTAAATTCGAATGTTGCAAATGAATAGGGTTCTTGCCAGTATCGAAAGTAATATTTTAAAAATGATCTGACCTCTCTGCGATCATTTGTTCGTGAGATATCGTGTTAACAGACTAACAAACTAACGGACTAACACACTAACGGACTGACACACTGACACACTGACATACTAACAGACACCCTACAGACAGACACCATAGAAATTTTGTCATTTTCGGATTCCTCACACCTGAAAACGTGTAGAAAAGTCAAAAAACCGAGGTCGAAAATTTTCACGATTACCTAAGTTCCCCATACCGTATGATGGGGAACTAAAAAGTGAAAATTGTAATAATGGATCACTTGGTGCAACTGTTTCTTTCAATGATTTTGAAAATTCCATGTCTAAATTTAGCGGCGAACCGTATGAAAATATTGAATTTTTTTCCGAATTTGAAGAACTGTCAATAATGTTTAATTTAAGTGAATTACAAAAAATTGTTTTCTGTAAGAGATCGTTGAACGGAAACGCTCTTCTCTTCATTAAATCCGAAAAAGATTATTGACTTATAAAAATTAAAAAATGCACTAATTAATGAGTTTAAAATCGAGGTAAATTCCGCCTCTTTACACGAAATGCTGAGTAAAAAGAAAATTAAAACTAATGAATCAGTTACGGAATATTATTTTAAAATGCGTGAATTGTCAAAAAACGGGCACATTGATGATGCGGCAATAATGCACTACGTGATCCAAGGAATTAGTGACAAACCTGAAAATAAAATCATTTTATATGGTGCAAAAAATCTTCGCGAATTCAAAGAGAAAATTAAATTATATGAAATGTATAAAAGAGATAATGAAAAAAATAAATTTAAATTTGATAGAATTGATAAAGTAGAATACAGTGCAAAATTGAAACCCATCAAACATAATGTATATGAAAAATTTAGTCCTAAAATTGAAGTAAATAATAAACTGTGCTATAATTGTGGTGATAAAAACCACCTATCTAGAGATTGCCCCCATAGAATGAAAGGTTTGAAATGTTTCTCATGTAAACAGTTTGGGCATAAAAGTTCGGAGTGCCCAGGTTCAAAACAAGGAGTTGATGCATTGTATATTGGTGTAAATCATAATTTGAACAAAAATATTTTGATTAATAATGTAAATTTCAGCGGTATAATAGACACAGGAAGTGAAGCAACATTGTTGCGAAAAAATGCTTTCGATAAATTAAATGTGAATAAACTAAATTTTATGAGTACTACTTTGAAGGGGATCGGGAAAAGTTCAATAAAGCCGTTAGGCTCATTGGATATCGATCTTAAAGTTGATGATTTTGAAACCAAAATTAATACTTATGTTGTAGAAAATGACGTGATACCCTATGATATAATTATCGGTATGAATGTACTAATGCTGGGTGAAACAACAATTAATGAAAAAGGTATCTTAGTGAAAAATAAGTCTAATTTTCTCGAGTTAAATTTAGTAACAGTACTTCCAGTAAATGCATATGAAAAAGAAAGTAAAACGAATGTTGTTATTGATACCCCCCCCCCCCCCCATTAACTTTGAGAACAAAATTTTTGAAAAATCCCCTGAAATACATAAAACAGTGAATAATGTTAAAAAGTGTAAAAATGTAACCCCTCAACCTGTTTTGCTGTCAAAAAAATCATTAGAATCTTCCGAAAAAGCCGTAAGTGAAAATGACGTCGACGACAAGAGTGACGAAAGTGATGACGATAAGGTGCTTTTGAAGGACGAAAATAGTGTAAATGATGACAGTGAGGAAGAAGAGGAGCCTCGACGACAGAAACAAAGTCAGACGAGTATTTTCCAGATAGATGATGAAAGTGATGAAGAGGAGGAGCCGCGCCGAAAGGGACGAAGTCAGACGAATGTTTACCGAATGAAGTCGCCAAGGCAAGAAAACACTTATTTGAAGAAAGACGAGAAACAAGTCCTACTTGAAAAAATTTCACAGTTAGCCGAAGAGTTGAAAGAGTTAAAAGGAAAAGTTGACGAAAATTCCAAACTCCTTAAAAAAAAGACATCGAGAAAAAAGCCATCGACAATAGATTCCACTGAGTGTAAAAGACAGAATTTGCCAAAAGAAGAGACTGCAAGTGTAAATTTGAAAAAGTTGTTCATCCCATCACTTCCATTGACGACCACAATTAGCGAGATAGCCATATTATTTCCCAAAGCTGTACAAATAAAATTAGAAGTTTTCCCTACATATAAGAGTGCAACTATAGACTTTTCGACTGAACACGATGCAACAGAAACCTTAAAAGACATTAAAACTGAAAATGATCGATTAGAGGGTCTCGAGTTCGAGTGCCAAAATAACTCCGAGTTCCCAAATAAAGATTTGAGTACACATATCAATAAACAATTTTCTAGAGTTAAAAAGAAAAATAAAGCAAAATACAAGTTGAGTAGACAACCACCAAAAACTGTTACCATAGGCAACCAAGTTGCCGTAAACCCAAAACTGACTTTCTTTTGTGACTTTAAAACAGCAAAAATGAAAAATGATAATATTGATGAAAAAGTTAGAAATGGATGCCATGAAGGCTCCCATTGCACATCTACTCAAGCTAAGATCCTCAGACATAGGATCACTTAGCTTAAAAAAAAAAAAAAGATTTGTAAAAAAAAAAAAAAAAACTGTAAATAAGTATGTTATTATTTTGTGTTGCTTTTTTTTTTTTTTTTTTTTTTTTTGTATTTTTCAGTGTGACTGCCTGGAGGACCAGCCGGATGCAGGACGGACGATCTTGTAGTAACAAGTTCTTCTTTTCTCCTAACCTTGCTTGCCCGCAACTGCTGAATCCAAGGCTACGTAGTTTAGTTTCTGTTTCCCGTACTCAGAATCCTAGCCAACTGATCATTGACGGAGTATCAGAATATGAGAGGAAATGCGTGCTTATGACGTGAGTGACGCTACTTCCTTAACATGCCGCTGCTAAGAGCGTTTGGAGGATAGAAATTCAGTTTCGACGGAGAGTTGATGAAGCTTGCATACTTGACGGATGCAATGCTTGTATTTGATAACTTTGTTTTTCGTGTTTCGACGAAATTAAAAAGTGAAATAATAAATAAATAATTTATATCACGAACAGTACGACGTCGACGGACATTACCTAAGTAACATCCTGATTTACCAACGTTTTTATGTAAATATTTGTACATATTAATTCTTTATTAAATTTTAAATAATTAGTAAATAATAGAATTAGTATTTAATTGTTCTTAAATGCCCACAATTGACTAGAAACTACATCAGAAGTGGGATCAAGAATGAATCGTGAAATTTAGAAATTTACTTGATAAATCATAAATCGAAATTTTAATTTAACTTTGGATTGAACGCGATAAAGGATAGAACGTTTACTTTTATAAAATGTGAACTTTTTTTAAAATGATGATGCGTCTGGACTGATAAAATATAAATTGATGAACTACAAACTTTAATTAAAATAAACTTTTTATGAACTGAACTATTTATCTATTTTTAAAAACTGTTGCTGAACTGCTGAACTGTGATAAGTGGTGAATTATAAAGTTTTTCGTCATATTAAGCAACGATGTGTGAAATATGCTCTTCAAAGTCCTCAAGGATTAAAAAACGGCAAAACGACTGGATAAAGATTTGAATAAAATTTCAGAACACCTGCAGTTTTGATTCTACAAAGTGCAAGGATTAAAAAACGACAAATCAACCGAATGAAAATTTAAATAAAAATTCAGAACAACAGCTGTTTCTGCTCTACAAAGGTACGTACATTTTATCTTGTTATACAATGGTTTCTTTAGGGGATATTCCCAAAATTGGCGCTGCACTGAGGACTGAGAACTATAGTAAAATTAAAATTCTGCATCGGTTTTTATTCGATGATAACGGCGATCGCAGGAACAGATGCAGAATAAAAAAAATCACGGGATTCACTTTTGCCATTGGCGACGAAAAATACATTGAAAAACAAAAAATAATTGATGACAATTTTTCTTTGAACGAACTAATTCTTATTTGTAATATATTAAATGTCCCTTTTGATGGGAGCAAAAACGAATTGCGAGATCGACTGTTGTTAAATCTGTGCGACACAGAATTACTAAAACAAGAAAATTCCGAAAATAATTCAGATGAGGAAGATTCTCAGAATGAATCGAGCAGTGAATCCGAAAGTAGTGGCGATAATGACGTCGAAAAAATTGACTCCTCTGTGCAATGCCATATGAATGATAATAAGTGCTATGAAAATAATTGTGATTATGATGATGGCAAAATTTAAAAAAGTGAAAATTGTAATAATGGATCACTTGGTGCAACTGTTTCTTTCAATGATTTTGAAAATTCCATGTCTAAATTTAGCGGCGAACCGTATGAAAATATTGATTTTTTTTCCGAATTTGAAGAACTGTCAATAATGTTTAATTTAAGTGAATTACAAAAAATTGTTTTCTTCAAGAGATGGTTGAACGGAAACGCTCTTCTCTTCATTAAATCCGAAAAAGATTATTGACTTATAAAAATTAAAAAATGCACTAATTAATGAGTTTAAAATCGAGGTAAATTCCGCCTCTTTACACGAAATGCTGAGTAAAAAGAAAATTAAAACTAATGAATCAGTTACGGAATATTATTTTAAAATGCGTGAATTGTCAAAAAACGGGCACATTGATGATGCCGCAATAATGCTATACGTGATCCAAGGAATTAGTGACAAACCTGAAAATAAAGTCATTTTATATGGTGCAAAAAAACTTCGCGAATTCAAAGAGAAAATTAAATTATATGAAATGTATAAAAGTGATAATGAAAAAAATAAATTTAAATTTGATAGAATTGATAAAGTAGAATACAGTGCAAAATTGAAACCCATCAAACATAATGTATAAGAAAAATTTAGTCCTAAAATTGAAGTAAATAATAAACTGTGCTATAATTGTGGTGATTAAAACCACCTATCTAGAGATTGCCCCCATAGAATGAAAGGTTTGAAATGTTTCTCATGTAAACAGTTTGGGCATAAAAGTTCGGAGTGCCCAGGTTCAAAACAAGGAGTTGATGCATTGTATATTGGTGTAAATCATAATTTGAACAAAAATATTTTGATTAATAATGTAAATTTCAGCGGTATAATAGGCACAGGAAGTGAAGCAACATTGTTGCGAAAAAATGCTTTCGATAAATTAAATGTGAATAAACTAAATTTTATGAGTACTACTTTGAAGGGGATCGGGAAAAGTTCAATAAAGCCGTTAGGCTCATTGGATGTCGATCTTAAAGTTGATGATTTTGAAACCAAAACTAATACTTATGTTGTAGAAAATGACGTGATACCCTATGATATAATTATCGGTATGAATGTATTAATGCTGGGTGAAACAACAATTAATGAAAAAGGTATCTTAGTGAAAAATAAGTCTAATTCTCTCGAGGTAAATTTAGTAACAGTACTTCCAGTAAATGCATATGAAAAAGAAAGTAAAACGAATGTTGTTATTGATACTCCCCCATTAACTTTGAGAACAAAATTTTTGAAAAATCCCCAGAAATAAATAAAACAGTGAATAGTGTTAAAAAGTGTAAAAATGTAACCCCTCAACCTGTTTTGCTGTCAAAAAAATCATTAGAATCTCCCGAAAAAGCCGTAAGTGAAAATGACGTCGACGACAAGAGTGACGAAAGTGATGACGATAAGGTGCTTTTGAAGGACGAAAATAGTGTAAATGATGACAGTGAGGAAGAAGAGGAGCCTCGACGACAGAAACAAAGTCAGACGAGTATTTTCCAGATAGATGATGAAAGTGATGAAGAGGAGGAGCCGCGCCGAAAGGGACGAAGTCAGACGAATGTTTACCGAATGAAGTCGCCAAGGCAAGAAAACACTTATTTGAAGAAAGACGAGAAACAAGTCCTACTTGAAAAAATTTCACAGTTAGCCGAAGAGTTGAAAGAGTTAAAAGGAAAAGTTGACGAAAATTCCAAACTCCTTAAAAAAAAGACATCGAGAAAAAAGCCATCGACAATAGATTCCACTGAGTGTAAAAGACAGAATTTGCCAAAAGAAGAGACTGCAAGTGTAAATTTGAAAAAGTTGTTCATCCCATCACTTCCATTGACGACCACAATTAGCGAGATAGCCATATTATTTCCCAAAGCTGTACAAATAAAATTAGAAGTTTTCCCTACATATAAGAGTGCAACTATAGACTTTTCGACTGAACACGATGCAACAGAAACCTTAAAAGACATTAAAACTGAAAATGATCGATTAGAGGGTCTCGAGTTCGAGTGCCAAAATAACTCCGAGTTCCCAAATAAAGATTTGAGCACACATATCAATAAACAATTTTCTAGAGTTAAAAAGAAAAATAAAGCAAAATACAAGTTGAGTAGACAACCACCAAAAACTGTTACCATAGGCAACCAAGTTGCCGTAAACCCAAAACTGACTTTCTTTTGTGACTTTAAAACAGCAAAAATGAAAAATGATAATATTGATGAAAAAGTTAGAAATGGATGCCATGAAGGCTCCCATTGCACATCTACTCAAGCTAAGATCCTCAGACATAGGATCACTTAGCTTAAAAAAAAAAAAAAAAAAAAAAAAAGATTTGTAAAAAAAAAAAAAAAAAACTGTAAATAAGTATGTTATTATTTTGTGTTGCTTTTTTTTTTTTTTTTTTTTTTTTTTTTTTTTTTTGTACTTTTCAGTGTGACTGCCTGGAGGACCAGCCGGATGCAGGACGGACGATCTTGTAGTAACAAGTTCTTCTTTTCTCCTAACCTTGCTTGCCCGCAACTGCTGAATCCAAGGCTACGTAGTTTAGTTTCTGTTTCCCGTACTCAGAATCCTAGCCAACTGATCATTGACGGAGTATCAGAATATGAGAGGAAATGCGTGCTTATGACGTGAGTGACGCTACTTCCTTAACATGCCGCTGCTAAGAGCGTTTGGAGGATAGAAATTCAGTTTCGACGGAGAGTTGATGAAGCTTGCATACTTGACGGATGCAATGCTTGTATTTGATAACTTTGTTTTTCGTGTTTCGACGAAATTAAAAAGTGAAATAATAAATAAATAATTTATATCACGAACAGTACGACGTCGACGGACATTACCTAAGTAACATCCTGATTTACCAACGTTTTTATGTAAATATTTGTACATATTAATTCTTTATTAAATTTTAAGTAATTAGTAAATAATAGAATTAGTATTTAATTGTTCTTAAATGCCCACAATTGACTAGAAACCACATATATATTTATCTTTTTTTTTTTTTTTTTTTTTTTTTTTTTTCCGAAAGCCTTTTAAAGTTTTAAAAGGTTTGTAATTTTCGAAGACATTAACTCAGTCATTTCAGTATATTTTCCATCACACATTGTTCAGAACCAAGTATCGAGTATTAATTTGTCTAAAGGAAATTTTGATTTTGGGTCAATTTTAAGGGTGGAGGTCGATTCCCCTGCTGTATGATATCTTGACAGAAAAAATGGGTCGTTTCCCCTCACCCTTTTTTCGCAGATACAGGTCGTTTGCCCTGACAGGAAAGGTCCTGTTTTGAGGTTGAGACTACAGAACGTCTCCACAGTTGTTTGAATTAAGCTGGATCCAGCAAAGTAGAAAGTGGGGACGGTTAAAATCGCTTCGTCGCCAGTGACTCGGCGAAAGTTGAGGTCGAGTTAGTTTTGTGTCGGCAGGGTGCTGCAATGAAAGAATTAGATTCTGAGTGTTAGATAAATTAGAAGTGATTTTAAAAGGATGGATTGAAATGAAGAGAAAGGGGGGTGTAGGAAGAAGTACAAAATGGAGATGGTTTTAGTAGATGGTGTGGATGTCGGAGCATATTATAGTGTGGATGTTGGAGTATCTTGTGGTGAATTGTGAAAAGTCTTATTTTGGCGAGTACTGAGTAGTGGAGATTTAGAGGAGTGAGGAATAAGTCGTGATGAGTGTTAGTACGAGTATTTGCTAGCGCTCGTGAAAGTGAATTTCGATCTGTAGGGAATCCTCTGATCGAAAGTGAAGTGGCAGCAGTGGAGTTACGAGTGCAATCGTCTCTACACCTTCAATTGTTTGCTGGGATGAGATATTTAAGATTATCTAATTTAATTGTTGATACATATATTTTGGTTGAGTAATACGCTGACTGAGCTTGAGCTAGTTTGGTTGCCAGGCCACCCTCCCATTAATCTCCTCAAATAAACTTTTTAGTTATTGTTAATCCAAGTCTTGTGTTCTCTTACTTATTCATTTATGGCCGTATTCACCATTAACTTTAACTCCCGGTTCAAAGCAAAAACTTGAAAAGCGTCTAAAGGCAGTGTACAGCTTTCCAGCAAAATTTGGCACACTGTTTCTGCCATCTATCGTCGACAATTTCATATAATCCTTGATTGGTTATTTTCACCTAAAAAATCTGAAAATAACTATACCGCTAGATGGCAGAAACAACAGGGCAAAATTTTCGCCCCTCCTTTATACGCTTTTCAAATTTTCATGTTCGACCGGGAGTTGAAGTTATTGGTGAATAACAGCCTTTGTGGTCTAATTAAGTAACCAATATGGAGTTCGCATCAACGCAAACTTCACACTGTTTCCATGTTTATCATGACTGACATGTACTGATAAGCAGGGGGGGAGATGTGTCCTTCATTCTCTTACAGGTGATTTAAATAGTACACACTCACACACACACACACGCGCAAAAAAAAAAAAAAAATCTGTGACACATTAATAGTTTTTATAAGTAATCTCTTGGAAGAAAATAGTTTTATTTGCATATGTATATTGCATAACTGGTCCTCATGTTTTGCGGAATTATTTAATGTGTATGTGCTGTACTTTTATTTTTATTTATCTATTTTTTATTTTACCAAAAATTCAAGTATTGATTTATCAGGTCATGATATTAGAATATAAATGTATTTTGTATTAACAATATTAATAAGATATTTTGTAAAGATTTCGTAAGGAATACAGTGGGAGTATTTGATTTTCTTATTTTTAGTTTTAAAATAAAATTTTTGTTTGTAATAATTTGCGATAAAAATTTTAAAACTGGGTTGAAGAGAAAAAAAAAAAATCTTTCAAATGTGTTTCTTTCCTTTTGCTTTTTATTTATCACTATAAATAATTATTTATAACCAACATAAGGACAGAAAGCTCGAATTAATCAATAAACAGCTACATATAGAACTATATGTAAACTATGAACTGTGCCTTTTACACGGCAGAAGATATTGAAAAAATTAATGAGTTGTATCTTCTATATTTATTGATGGGTTATGTGTAACAAATATAAACAAACTATAACAGAAAAAAATAATAATAATTACTAGAAGAAGAATAAGGAGCAGAATCCATCCCAGACAAGTGGAGACCTTATTGTATTTAAAATGAAGATAATAATTACTGTAAATTAAAATAATAAGCAAGTGAAAATTAAAACTTAACGAGATATTTTTGAAAAATGTATAGTAATTTTATGACCATAATTTAGAAAAGTTTTTTTTTTTTTTTGTTTAAATGAGAAGACAATTATCGGATATCAGCAATTGTGTTAGACAACATTTCATATTATGTTATTGAAAGACACTCGTGAAAATGAATTTTATTTTGATACAATAATTTAACTATTATCTTAAACTCATCAATAACTTTACTTAAAAAAAAAAAAAAAAAAAATACAATTATTGTGATGATTATTTGAACTTGTCATGTATTAATTACAGTTATAAATCTTATATTAAAGCTAAAATAGTTATTTAAAACTTTAAATGTTGTATAGTAGTGTTAATAATTTGTAATAAATTTTTTTGCAATGTAAATCAAATGAAATAACTTTGCAGTATGAAATACATAGCGTCAAAAATAAAGAAATAAAGTACAGTAATTTTCTTTTCCCTTCTTTATATATATATATATATATATATATATATATATATATATATATATATATAGCTGTAGAGGCCTCTGCTCCTTCTTCTAGTTATCATTTATTTATTTCTGTTATGCTTGTTTCATGTTTCTTATGTATGATCTTATACATCAGGCTCCCGGAAAAGCTCATTAACTTTTCAATATCTATTGCTTTAAATAAAGTTTCATTTCAATGTATAATTGTTTAATGATTAAAGTAGGAGTACTATGGATTAATTCATATTTCATCTGAATCCTGAATATATATTTTTAAATTTATAGGTAATTTTAGCAAATGTTCATTTGTTTCTCTTGCATTCTACAACTATATTGCATCATAAATAGGCATATATTTTTTATTGATGGGGGTGAAGGGTGGGGTATAAAAAAAATATTTTGTTTTTATCATTTTAGCTTTATAAAAATTCAGGAAAATAATTATATGCGGGTTTTCACTTATGTATTACGTATTTAATTTTCACAAACCTTCCAGTTTTTTTACGTTGGTTAATTTATACACTGCTGTTTATTAATGTCAGTTGTTTAATTAACAAAAAAGTATTCCCTATTTTTGTAACTATCAAATGGAGATTTTAAAAATATATTTATTCTGTGTTCATAAATACTAAAGTCTTACAACTTCCAATTGCGTTTGGCATATCTGCCATTAACTTTATACAACTGAACTGTAATGAAAAATTTCTGCATTATATATGCATAATAAAGGCACGCGTTTTGAGAAGATAAGTCCTTTCTCATCAGGCAAGAAATGCGTACTATTCTATAAAGAAGCACAGGAAATCATACTCCGTATTTTATCTCATAAAAGTAAGAGGCATTTCTTTCCTAATGAAGGAATATTTTGTTCTTTCGAAATACGTTGCCTATATTAATCTTTTATGGCGCATTCAAAAAGTTTTCTGTTTTAATTTATGACTCTGCACTTACTTTATACTATGTGCTTGGCATACGTTTTACATCACTGAAAATAAAGAAAATATTTCATGCGCAAAAGTTCAAAATTTTACCAAAATCGGTATTTTAATATTTAAAATTTCAAGTAATTACAGTTTCATATCTCTGACTTAAAATGTGTGCTTGTTACGACTGTTAAATGTTATTTTTTATTAGAAAGCTAATTTTTGCCTTAAAAGTTAAAGTTCTTGCTTTTTAAGTTTAATTTTTTTAATTTAAAATTGGTGTATGAAAATAAACTTTTAATATTATTAAAAAAAAAAAAAAAAAAAAAAAAAAAATGCAGGACTTGTAAAAAATAAAAAAATAGTTTGTGAAAATGAAAATTTTAAACTAAAGGAGTCATAATTGCCAATTTTAGCATTCGTGTTTCCTATAGATAAATAGCTCTAATCCGTTTGAGAAGTTATATGGATATTTCTAGTTATCTTGAAAAAGAAGTGGAGGGGAAGAATGGGGAAAGATATGTGGGGGAACTCGTCAGCGCAATCGACCCGTAAGGAAAAAACCAAATTTCTCTCACCCCCTTTAAATCAAGGGAAACGACCAGGTCCCAATTTTAAAACCTTCAAATTCTGTCACCATTCAATCATAATGGTAACATTATGATGGAATTCATTCCTATAGTGTGTATTACCCAAAATGACTCGCATCAGCTTCCACATTCAGATTGCCACTTAATATGGTACAAAACGCTTCTGGCTTGTCCAGCCACATGAAGATAGAGGGCATCTCTAGCTCCATGGCCAGCCAGTAGCGAACTTCCTTTCCTTGATGTAAAAGCTGTGGGAGTGTATTTTAAAATTATCGCATGAGAAAATAAATTTTCAGTGTATCTCTTTTTCAGCGGAAAAATGAGTAAATTTAATGATTATTATTATTTGTTTAGAATCACAATTGAAACAAAATGCTCTGAAAAGAACGAAACCTCCAAGTTTTAATTAATATTATAATGGTAATTTTTTTTTTTAATCGTTGTTCTCAAGTATGATTTTATTTTTGAGAATATTTTAAAAGACTTTTGATTTTATTTTTTCAAACGCTTGTAATTTTTAAAAAATCTTAACCTAGTTACTAGTTAATTTTTATTAATACTTCAAAATGAAATTTTTGATTCTATCCCCTCCTATTTTTGTAAATATTACAATCCATCTTTTTTGTTTTCCTTTTTAAATATTTCTATTGTTTTATGTAAATGTGGTGAATGATTTTACTAAATATTTTTTCAGAAGTAATTTATTACTTTTTCCCTCTGTGAACAATTGTTTGCATCTTTCCTAAATCTCTCATAAAAAATAATTTTTCTTTTTCTTTCTCGATAAAATTTCCAGATATTATTTCATTAAAAAAAAAATATATATATATATATATATATATATATATATATATATATATATATCCACGGGGAAGAGCAGAGGAAAAAATTATACGTACCTCAATTCTCTCGGCGTTCATACTATGATATTTTGGATAAAAATGCCAAAAGTTTTAATTTTAGTAATTTGTAACAACATAATAATAACAATAATTAATTAATTAATTAATAAGCTATTTTTTTTTTAATGAATCACTGAATTTCAGTAAGCAGTTAGTGTAGAGAATATATTAGTATGTTTTAAACAGTAAAAGTATTCAACCCTGCATAAATGCTAAGTAATCTTCTTTTCTCTTATAAAGTAACAGACAAATATATTAATAATTAAAAACCTAAGTAGATAAATAGATAGATAAATATTTGGAACGGTGAAAAAATAAAATAAATAAAAATACCCTGCAGAGTTGCTAATAGATAATGAGATTTTTTTCTCCCACTGCAATAGCAGATAAAAATAATCATCTGTACTAAGGTTCATAATGAAACAAATATTTATTTCAACGTAATGATCAAAGAAGTTTGTTTCTTTTTTTCCCTGACATTAAATATTAATGTGAAATCACAAATCTAAATGTACTTATAAAGTATTCATTTTTTATAAATAATTATTATCTTTCAAAAAACAATAACAATTTCAGTTGTTTATTTCAAAGCTTTTTTTTTTTTTTTTTTTTTTTTTTTTAGTATTTGGAAGACTTTGTGTAAAAGCTTTATTTAAAAAATAAATTATTTATTTATTTATTATAATTTTTTAATCTTTAAATAATTAAATGCATCTATTTGAATATTAATTACAAACAATGATAGATATTAATATTAAAATTTAAAAGTGATGAAGTATTTCAATTATCATATGAGACATTATGTAATCTAATTAACTACGTCATTTTAAAAAGAAATTATTTGCTTTTAGTCAATAAATTATTATTATTATTATTGAAAAAATAATTAAGCTTTCAACTGTTTACTGCAAAAGCAAGGGAAAATAGGAACCCTTTTTAAAGGCATTTTGAAGACTTTTTGTCAAAGACTTATTTTTTTATTTATTTTAAATAAAAATTTAATAATAATAATAATAAATAACATTTACATATTTTAATTAATTTTTATTTTGTTTTTAAATAGTTAAAAATTTAATATTAAGTATTCAGAAAAAACAATGATGGATAAATGGATATTAATGTTCATGTTTACTGGTGCTGGGACATTCAGCAATCGTCTGAGACGTTATGTAATCTAATTAGATGCATCAGGAGCTGCAGCGGTTCTTTATACCTTACCTTCCTTTTTACTGCTTTTTCACCACTTTCCAAAAAGAAATTTCTCTTGGATGTTTTAATGCTATATTATTATTTAGAAAATTACTGTTCTGAAATGGTGGTGACAAAATAATAAAACGCACGTAAGAAAAAAAAAAGAGGACCGCTGTGCCATTATTTCAGACAGAAATTAGTTTTTATTTTTGATGCCCCCCCCCCCCCCCCCGCGAAAATTAGCATTTAGGTTGTCTATTTTAAACGCCATTTTTATGCAATTTTAAAAGAATAGCCTACAAATAAAGTGACAAATAATAAATAAAGTTGACAATAAATACAAATAAGGTGAAATTTACGTATTTAACATTTTAAATAAATTATTTTATAAATAATTAATAACTAAAAATAATTAAATGTATGTAATAAAACATTAGTCTAAAACGTTATTTTAAAATATAGTAGAATTGAAGCATTCAATAGTCATATGAAACGTTATGTAATCTAATATGATACATTATTTTAAAAAGAAACTATTCACTTGTAATGAATAATAAATATGATTATTATCATTTTGAAAAATTAATTAATTTATAATTTAATTTCTTAAAAGGTAATAAAAAAAAAAAAAAGATTTTTTTTTTAACTCTCTCTATTTTGAAGACCTGATAAAAATTTAATAATATTAAATGAAACGATAATAGAAATGAATGAAGCAATAATAATGCAGTTAAAATATATATATATATATATTATTCACACTTTTGAAAAATTCTTTAAAATTATTGTCTTATAATAATTAAATATAGATAATTGAATAGTAATTAAAAACAATAACAGATATTAATTTTCAAATTTAATGGCGTTACAGCATTTACTAATCATATGCGGCGTTATGTAATCTAATTAGATACATTATTTTAGAAAATAATAATAATAATATTTTTTGATGAATTATAAACTATTACGTTTCCGAAAAGTTAATTAAAATTTTAGTTGTTTACTCCAAAAGTATGGAAATTCTATTTTATTTTTTATTTATTTTTAATGTTTTTTGAGGACTTTAAAAATTCAAAGCTTTATTTGAAAAATAAAAAATAAATAACAATAATGAAGTAAAAATAAAATATTTTTCAAGTATATATATTATATATACATATATAAACCTTTTAAATTATTGATTTTAATAATTAATAATAATAATAAAATTAGACGTATAGAACTGAATATTAATCAAACACGATAATAATTTCAAAACAATATTAATTTCCAAGTTTAGTGATGCTAAAGCTTCAACACTCATTAGAATAAGAGAGAGAGAGAGAGAGAGAGAGAGAGAGAGAGAAAGAAAGAAATGAAAAGAAAAAGAAAGAAATATTTAGGTTTTATTTTAATTTTTCTGGAATGTCATCACAGCTTTTTATTATTATTATTACGAAAGTCCAGTTAAAAATTAAATATTCCTTACTGTAATATTCTTCAAAGAACCTTTTATCATGCGCATTTAATCTGTAAGGTCTTTCTTTAACATATTGTTCATATTTATACCCATTTTCAACAAAATTACTTATCATCCGCAAAAAGATTCTCTCAACAGTATTGAATGAAATGAACATTTTAAATTGTTTTATCGTTACAATGAAAATAAATGTTTTGGATTATTTTATTAACATGATGAAAATGAACATATGCTTCACAATTAAATCAACTAATGTGCAGCGAAATAAATAAAGTTCTCTTAGAGAGAAGAAAAATCTTATGAAAATAGATATTTATACATAAATATTTAGATAGTTAAATAAATATATGTAATCGAAATCTGTCGATATTTATTTTATGTGTATTATAAAAATAGAACAAGCTATAGGATACAGAAGAGATCGTGCAAGCATTTTATAGATTTATTTTCATTTTGATATATATTTTATTATTATCATTTATATCAATTAGAATAGTTTTAAAAATACCAATAAACATGCATTAAATTACATTCTGCAAAACATATTAATTCCCAACGAATAATGTATTCGCCCTCATAAAATTTATTTTCCCTGGTTACGCTGCTTCATACCCTCAAAAAAATCGTAGAATCGCCCACCTCCGAAATGCTGTGTTGGGATTGGGATCGAGATCGAGATGCGGCTGCTTGGTCGTCCATTAATCGTTGGATCTCTGCCGAAGACGCTACCGTTTGTCAGCGTTTCCCGCTTCACCTACCGTATGTATTGATATTTTAAACCGATCCTGCAGGTTTTCTTCACCGTTTACTCATTTATTCATTGCTTATTGCATGTTTTGTTTGATTGTGTATTAATAATTATTTTCAATATTATATCATGATTTTGATTTTGTAGCATTTCTCTTCTTTGCAATTGCGTCGTCCATTTTAATAGTGGTGCGCATAGCTGTTCGATATTATATCTTACCAAGAAATTTCTTACCTTTGAGCTTTTGTCTTAGTTATAACATGTATTAAAATCTGTTAAAGTGTAGTTTTCTTTCCTAGTATTAAATAATTGAAATAAATATCATATTTTTCACTTTATTTTTTATATCTGAAATATAACTATTTTTTTTCTTGTGTAAATATTTATATATTATTATTTTATAATATTATATTTTGCTTTAAATGCATAAAATGTTTCAAGCAGTAATTATTAAAAATATGTTATTCTAATTTTTAATATGTTTGAACGTGTAACTGGACTGCAAGGAGGTAGCAATGTTGGGGGGAAGGGGGACATTTTCTGTGGGGCTAACGTGTGTTGCTGAAAAACAGCTTGCTGACAGTTAGGCTGCTTTCGCTTTATATTTAACTGCAGTAAAAATGGAGGGACGCAGTAGTTGATGCTCTCCCTGTTTTATATTAATGTTGTTACGTAAGTGGAGATAATTATGTAAGTTATTTTAATAATTAATTTTAACAAATTTTAATCGTATTATCTTTTTTTATCCTTCATTTTTTAATTATAATTCTAAGAGATTTCATAAATATTTTTATATTTCTGCTTGTATGATTTTTTCTGATATTCCTAATTTTATTCCAGATTTTCAGACATTTTTATTTTTGTACCATCTTTGATATTTTTAAAGTGTTAATCGATAATTATTTATTTTTTCCTTGTTCTTCTCTTCAAAATCTCAAAAATATCAGTTTTAGTAATTTAAACTGATTTAAAATAATTTGTAAAGCATGTATTATTTTAATAATAATAATTATTAAGTAATTAAAAAGTATTTTATGTATGCACAAATGAGTGTAACAAATTTCGTTATTTTTAAAATATATAAATAAAAAAAATGTATTTAAACAGAAAACAAACTTATCAAAAATTATTATCCCATATGATGCACGTTAATAAAAAGCAAATATTTTAAATTACAAATATTGTCGGCCATTGCCCACTTAACAAAGGGAGAAGGAGGGACAGCCATGTTTTAGCACTGATGAATAAGCTTGAACAAAGTAAGTAAAACGGTTCTTTATTATTAATTTCTATATCCAGTAATAATTATTATTTATTTAATTTTCTGGACTTTATTGTAGAAATTGTTCGTTATAAAACAGATTTCAAGTAAATTACAGGTAAGTTAAAAAAAGGGGGGGGGCATCATATAATGACAGCTGGAAGAATGCTGCTTTTCAATAGGTCAGTATAAGCACTAATTTTACAAGGAAATTTTTATTTTATTGTATTATACATATTTTTATATAAGAATTCCCCCCTCCCCCCTAGAATTAAGGTATAAAAATAAAATATCTTTCACTGGTTTACTATATAACACATTGCTCAAAAAATGAGTGAAAACAACTCAAACTACTTTTCAAATCAATTTCTTTCTTTACCTTTTCATTTCTTCTTCTTTTTTTTTTTTTTTTTTTAATCTGGACTTCTTTTATTTTCTCCATTTCTTGATGCTACCATATTGTTATATTCTTCTACTATTACTTCTATTTCATTGTGCTTTATTACCCATCTAATTAAAAAAATTCATCTCCCAGGTTCGAAACCTGGTATGGGTATGGATGTTTGTGGTGTTCTACATGCTCAAAGATATTATTACTGTGAGTTGATGTAAAATAGATTATTTCAGATACATCAGTTATAACTGTGCATCTCAAAGCTGTTAAATAAATACCAAATTATTCAGAGGTAAAAGATAATATAAATTTGTAATATGAATAATATATATTCAAATTTATATCTTTTTTTTTTCTTTTCTTGCTATGAAAAAAATTTTGAGTTCTGGTTATGCTATTTAAGCTAGAAAAGAATTTCATTATGAGTGCTCATAAAATTTAACTGCTTTATTAAGACTGTATATCAGTCAGATAGTTCCCTTTTTGCCTTCCCATGTTATTCTATATGATTTTTGTTGCTTCGTTTCACAAGGATATCTCTTTCAAAAATGAAGTTTTGTGAATTCTGTTTTTTTTTTAAATATATATATTACTTTTTGAATATATCACCTTTTAGCTTAGTGAGCAATTTTTTGTTTAAAAAAAAAATTTCGTTTAGATATCCAAACTAGAGTCGTAAATTTACTTAATGAAATAAAGTATTTAAATTAATTTTTTCAAAATATTGCTCACTAAACTAAAAGGCAATATATTCAAAAAGTAATATTAAAAAAAAAAAAAAAAAAAGAATTAAAAAAACTTCATGTTTGAATGAGATATCCTTATAAAATGAAGCAACGAAAATTCCATTGTATAACATGGGAAGAAAGAATGAGGGATTCTTACTAATGTACAGCCTTAAGACGTCATTATTATACTAGAGTTTCCCCCAGGTTTAAAAAAAGGGCAGGGTGCTGCTATTAAAAAAAAGTACATTTTAGATTTTCGAAGGCACTTTCGGATGTTTAAAGGCACATTGAACTTTTAAAATCAGATATTTAGTTTAAAAATCCAATTTTAAATATGAATATGAGAAAAAATTTTAATTTTTAACATTCTTTACACTCTAATTTTGCTTATTACTATTGTATGAACGAGTGTTGATTGTCATGCATAATAGTTTTATTTATATTTTATAGCTGCTACTTCTGATCTGATAACGTGTGTAATATATTTTCAATTTATTTGAATACGGCGCTTAGACACTATCAAACTCAAAATGATTTGAGCCCATAGGCCATAATGATATGGAATTTTTCAGAATATGTTCGAACACGCGAACGAGGTTCGGGGAAAATTTCGAATATTTATTTTCTTAAGAGAAAATAAAAATGAAAACTGAAATAATGATTTTCCTGAAAAAAAAATTTTTTTTTAACAATGAATTAACAGTTGTATTCTTATGTTAAATAAGTATTTCTTCTTTTAAGCTCTAATTTATATCCAATATTTTTTGGGAGGAAACATAATCGGTGTTTTAAATAGAATGTGGGATTGCAAAAATCGCGAATTTCAGAAATTCCGAATAATAATAAATAAATAAAGGAATCTAAGAAAAAAAAATCAAATTCTTTCTTTCCATTCCTGAAGAAATTGTGACTGGCAAAATAATTACTTAAGTGATACTGCAAATGTATTAAAGAGCCAGAAATACAGGGGGGGAAAAAAAAGGAAAGAAAGAATAGAATGAAAGTGTTGCCGCTCTGTTTTCTTCACTCGTGCTTACTTTGTTCACCTGACGAAGGGTCATGTTTTCTTTTGACCCGAAACAATTGTTGCTAGTTTTTCATTTTATGGTGTTTATTCAAAGTTTTGTACTTGTTGCTTTTAAACACCAATTCTGTGGTGCTTTTCTATTATTCAAGTAAATTTATTAAATGGGCATAAAATTAATACTATAAATTTTATGATAAATATTTCGTGATTAATACAAGCTAAAGAAATTATCAAAATTCAAATTATTTTTGTTATCTAACTAAAGTGCTCCAGGAATCATCATATAATCCACATAAATAAATATACACTTTAACAGAGCGAGTTATTACGTAATCAAAGTTTGCAGATAGAGGAAGATAAACATGTTTGTTTATATTTAAACACTGAAACTGAAAAAAAGAGGGGAAATGAGCTAAAATGAAAGAAGAAAAAAAAGATCTTTTTGCAGCGTTTTTATTATTATTATTAATTTATATTATTATTATTAATTTTTTTTCTCTATATAAAACACAACAGTTGGCAACAGAAAAAAAAGAAGTAAAAAAGAAAATACGATTTAGAGCAATTAGCTGCTATTAAATAATAATAATAATAAAAAAATGGTTTTTGTAGTGATATATGCACATATTTAGGGGATCAGCTATAAAAGGGGGGAAAAAGAAAAGTTTTATCAATTAACAGTGATATTATTCTTTTGCTAATCAACTACAATTTTTTATTTTTTTTAATAGTGTTTGTTAAATTTTGATATGGCAGGATGGCGAGCCACTTTTAAACTTCCTTAGTAAAATTTATATTTCGATGTGATAATATAAGAAGGTTATTTTATTTCTTAAAATAATTTATAACCTTATCACAAAACTCCATCAATCCCCTCTTTAAAAATAAAATGAGAATAAAATAAAATAAAAAATAGAGTGAGACACAGAGAAAAATTTGAGACTGAATTTTAGTTTTAACTTAACTATTTTAATTTCAACAATCAATTAGTCTTCTAATTACCTTAATTAAATTGCTTTAAATTTGACCAGATGGCAGAGTAGTAGGGGAAGAAGGGGGACATTGGGACACTTTTTATAAAAGCATATTATTTTCCAATTTATAAGAGTTTTAATGCTTTTGTGCATTTTTATTTAAATACTTGTGTTATTGGTCACCTTTTAAATGTGTAATGAGCATTGTTTAATGTGTTTTGCAAACAGAAATAATTAAAACATAACTTATGCAAAAGTGTCCCAATGTTCCCCATGCAGGGGCAGATTGGGACAACAGTGATTTAATGATGGGGCACTTTGGGACAACCATCTTTTTATTTATCTAATTACAATATTGCAAAATATTTTGCTAAAGTAAATGAAAGGCTTTCAAAGCAATGAATTTGATACAATAACAAATAATAATTAAGTAGGTAATTATGAAAAAATGAAATTGTTATGAAGCATTACAGCATATTCATATCTTAACGCACATCAAAACCCTGCAAGTCTACACAAAACTCTAATGTTATGTAGGATTGTATTGATAGCATAGTTAAGTTGAGAACATGATATTAAATAATCTTTCAACAAGAGCTCTTGTTCAGCTGTGAATATTTGTTGAGATGTATACTTGGATTGAAACTGATAATTTATATTTGTAGTACACACTCAATCTTATTTTCTCTCATTTTTTTCAATCTATTAAATAATGTAGATTTTGGTATATAATATTTAATTGCAACTTCCCTTACAGCAAGTTTATCTTTGATTATTTCATTTATTGCCTTTTCTATACTTTCTTCTGAAATTTTAGTTCTTTCAGTTTTTGGCTTATAATTTCTAATCATTTTCTATTTATTTAAAGAATACCTAGAGAAAAAATGAATACAATTATCTTATATGTGCAAAAAATAACTAAATAAATAAAAATATATTGGTGTTAGAAATGAATGGGCCATTGGAGCAGTCCCAATGTGCCCCATGCATTGGTGTCCCAATGTACCCCATCAGGTAAAGGGCAAAATTAACGGTCGCCACCGGCCACGTGGCGACTAAATAAAAAAAGATGGCGATTAAAAATTATGCATCGATCGCCACTAAAGTCGCCACTTTTTATGATCATTAAAATAATCTAAAAATCGAGCGACGATAGGCAATCGAAGCCTTGTGATTTCCAATCTTTTTCCATCCATGGCATAAATGTCAATGTTCATTTTAAACTTGCTTTATTATATTCTACAACCTATAAAGAAGTAGAATTGTTTAATATGCCTCACTCATATAATTTTTTGGAACCCCCTCCCTTTCCCTCCCCCTAACGATCTGTGACCACACAGCTTATAGAAAGCTTTATAATTTCTAATCATTCTCCATTTGCTGCAAAAATATAAATATATATTTTAAACTTACTTTTATTAGATTCTAGAATCTGTAAAGAAGTAGAATTGTTTAATATCTCTTACTCATAATTCTTGTAATCCCCCCTCCAGCGATTGGCAATCACATGCTCCACTGAAGTCTTGTGGTTTACAATCTTTCTCTATCCATAACATAAATGTAAATATTCATTTTAAACTTTCTTGATTAGATTCTAGAACCTATAAAGAAGAATATAGATGTACCCTTCCCCCCCCCCCCCCACACACACACATGTGAGCTCCATTTCCACAAGCAGTTAATGATCAAATGTCCTGCAAAGCACAATCTTTTTCCATTAATATTTCCATAGTATTTAGTGTATATTTAATCCATTTAAGATAGTTGACAAATGTGTGTATCAAAATTTGATTTGACTTAAATGTGTATTTTTCAAAAATTTTTGTATTTGCTTTCTTTTGTGTAGAAATCTTCCTTTTCCCTTCCCATTTTAAAGTAGAAATCTCCCTATGTTTAAAGCTACAAATTTGGCAGCTAAGTAAATTATTTTTAATGAAGCAGCTAAGTTTCCATATCTATACTTTTTAAGAGAAAGTATTTTAACTCTATTGAAATAAAATCATTTAAAAAAGTGTGTCTTTAGCAATAAGAAAAAAAAATAAAACTGCTAAATGTATTTACACATGACCATGTAAAAGGTTGTGATGATGATGAATCAGCTGATTCATTTACTAGAAAATGTGAACTGTGAATGATAACAGCTTATTTCACTTAAATAAATTGAAAAAAAAAGTACTACTGAATTATCTGAAAGATAATAACTTTTGCTGTTATTATTACAGCCCTAAACAGATTTTAATTTAGAATGTGCAATTTAGGATTTTTAAAAAGAGCGTAATTACAAATTACAATTTCAGTGTCCCTGTGTTAATTTTATCATTATATGTATTTCTTATTTTCATATTTTTCTTGTGGTAATTACACTGCAAAATGGTGACAATGCTTTTTGCAGTCTGAAAGAAATAGTCTTATGTGAAAAGTGGCCACTAACTTAAAAAAGTGGCTACTAATGAAACTGACAGTACCGGCCACTGGCCACTAATGAATTTTCCCAGTTTTGCCCTTTACCATCAGGTCATTTTCAAAACAAATGTTTTGACCTAATTTTCTAGAGCACATGGTCGAATGATCTATAGTGGAAATGAAAGCTTAATGTTCATAAAAACACATAGTACTTTTAAAAATTAAAATATTTATTTCCTATTACCTAAAAAATCAACATTAATTTACTTGAAAAAAATTACTTTTCATATGATAAAATAAACTAACCTTGTTCACAGGCAGCAGACTTGAATGATTGAGTTGAAATCACAAATATGAAGATGTACTACTAAGTGCCATCTAGTGTGATTTTTTACAAATTTTATTTTGCAATTATAAAGGGATAAAAGCCATCTAGAGCCAAGTCCCAATGTACCCCCTTCTCCCCTACTAGTATTGAATTTTCATATAGTTTTTATGAGAGAAATTTGAATAATAAATATTTGTTATAATTTGTGTTATAGCTTTTAAAAATTTTCAATATTTGGATGAAAGGAAGGATGAGAGATTATTAGACAAATTTTGAAAAACAGATAAAATAAAATAAATTGAAAAGCGTTCCTGGTCTGGTGGACCACTATAATTTATATTTTACTGGTCTGTTGAATATTTTTGTGGTCCTGGGCCAACGGATCACTTTTAATTTAGAGACCTGAATATACATTTCATATTTAACTGATAACATCTATTTAATTTATGAGGGTGATTGGCTTGTCCTTATTCTTGTGGCCTGAGATTTCTATAAAATGCATGTATAGGGAAATTTCTCTTTGGAGGTTTCGGCGATAAAACTCTTTTGAATAATTCTCTAGTGGGTCATTCATTCAATCATTATGCATCTGTTCAATAAAACTCGTGAAATAAAGAACTAGACTTTTTTTTTTTTTTAACAAAATGCCCTTTTTTTTTGTTCAAATGTCCTTTCTTTATTTAAAAGTGCCTTTTTTAGCTTATAGCACCCTACCTTTTTTAGGTCTAAAATTAACCTTGCTCCAACACTTCATTTTCTTTCACTAAAGACTAATTTAATTAAGATTGTATTCATAGACATTCAGTAAAGACAATTTTCTATAAATTCATTCTTTGAAATTTATATTTTAAATCAACATTCTATTCAGTCATAAAATATTTTTCATATATTTATTCTCTGAAGTATTACTATTATTTAAGAATGAAAATAATATACTATTTTGTGATTATGTATTTAAATTAAAGATTAAACTTAAAAGGGGAGGAAATATACTCAAGAACTTATAAAGAACTTGTTCTGAAAATGAAAGTGTAAAAATAATTTGTGATGGTGGTTTTGAGATTGAAAATAACTTGTGGTTATTTAGAAATATTCTTTCTTAGAAATTTTATTATTATGTAAATCATTATTTTTAACCAAACCCATACTATCAATTTGAATATTGCTGGGCCATTCCATCTCTGTTGTTGTATTTCCAATAACTTAAAAAAAAAAAAAAACTTCTATATTTTCCAATAAAACATAACAAAGGCTGGTTTTAGGTGTTTCAATCCTCTAAGTTTAAAAATGACACACTCTTTTTAGTACCATATGTGCATAGTTCTTTCAATTTGCAATTTTATATGGTTACATACCAATTTTACACATCATATGGAATATATTTATACTTTTTCTTTTTGTATTGTGATAAAATTAACATTTTTTAAACAAATGTCAAAGAGAAAAACTTGTACAATACACTATTCTCCTAAAAATTTTTAATGTCTATCTTCAGTACAAGAATATACATCAAATTATTTTATGACAAACACATATTTCATCATTTCATTAATGAATGTAATTGATTATTGCTATTATTTAGCTCTAAATGCCAATTTCTTTCACTCTGCAATAAAACAATAGTCACCAATTTTGTACACCATATGGATCATTGCCAACATGACATTTTGAAATTTTTGCTTGGCCTAAATGGAAAAGTTTCAAAGAATTTTTATGAATATAGGATTTAAATATTAAAATCTGTCAGACAGATTTTATTTATTTATTGTAAATATTTAATACCTAAACTTGGACCTGGTCCGACTTTTTACCCGATGAGAAATGATTTTTTAAATTTTCTTTTCTTAAGAATAAAAATTTGATTTGTGAAGGGATATGTGCACGCAGCGCGCATGGGTCTGCATTGCCAAAGGCAGTGGGGACCCAGTGTGAGTTTTTACCCGATCAGAAATGATTTTTTTTTTTTTTAGGGAGTCACGAAGGTTCAGGAAAGGAATATGCGTGCACAGCGCGTGTATCCCTTAACTTGTGCATGCATGGGGGATGGACTCATAGATAGGTCTTTTAGATGGGCTCAGGTCTTTTGAATTGGGGGGGGGGGGGAGGACCAAGAGGTCACATATATTTGAGCAAATTAGAGCATAATTTGTCACAGGCCAAATATAAGTATAAAAAGAAACAATAAAAAAGAAAGTTCAGTGGATTTTTTTTTTTTTTTTATCTATTCCTTAAAAAAGAAAAAGTGCACAAATTTCTCACAATAAGTGAGAAAATGAAAAGATATGTGAGATTCTTGTGCTGTAATGGAAATCCTGCCTATATTTTCCTATATATATATATATATATATATATTCCTTATATTCTATTTTTTTTTTTTTTTTTTTTTATTATTATTAGCTATTTCTCTCTCAGTTTTTTGACCAAAGTTAATTTTGAACCCCGAGTTTAATAAAACAAAATTAAAAAATAATTATGTTCCCTTTTAACTAATTTTTTATTTTTTCCCTCAATTTTATATTATAATTTAACAATATAATCTAAAAAACCCATTTGGATATTACTTTGTGGATTCATTGATAAGTTATTGTTTAAGAATATTTTTATATTTGAATACTAAAAATTTGTATTAAATTTAAAGATTATTTTTGTTAATTAAAATGTTTCATACTTTAAACTCTTTTACTTTTTGTTTGTTTCTAAATAAGGTCAGGTGTTTCATTAACTTTATAAGCTAATACTTTAAAATAGGATTTATTTTTTCATATTATTGTTTTATCTAGTTAAGATTATAAACTATAACAAAGTTAATTAGAGCAAATAGCTTCATTGTTTCTTCAGAAATTTTAGCTGCAGGTAACATTTTCTTGTGTTAATGTTTTAATTCCTGTCTTCATACGAACCATTGTACTTATTCAGTTTATTTTAATTTTCTTAACTATTGGTCTGTAAAGATTATGATCCTTTTACTTATTGTTCTTTATTTTAAAAAAATTACTTCTTACCAAAAATTAATGTGAAGTTATAAAGATTTAAAAAAAAATTCATGGAGACATATTATTAAAAACATTTTTAGAAACAAAAAAGCTCATGTTATTGCCTGTTAGTAATGCATATATTTATTATTAAATAATATTGTCTTGCAGAAAGAAATTAGCTATAGTGAGGTTTGTCGCAGAAAGCAGGAAAAAATTCTGTCACAGGAATATCAATATTGTCTTGCAGAAAAGGTTAATTCTAAATCTAATTCACATGAAATTATTACTGTCCAGTTTTAAAGAATGACTGAAGTATCTGTCTATCCTGCAAATGCAGGGCTAGACATGTTCCTATATTTCAAAAAATCATGAAAAGCAACCTATATTTTCCTGTATTTTATAATTCTTTACATTTTTCCTATATTTTACAAAAATTTTCCTATATTCTACTATTTCATTTTAATTTCTTCTTACCCTTTTTTCTACTTTTTCCAGCTAAGCATCCTGTTTAAATTCTCGTATCTTAGCAAAATACCATTCACAGCAAAAAGAATTGCTTTTTCTTCTCGACATTCATTCTGCTAATGATATTTATTGGAAATATAATTTCACATTTAAATAATATTGCACATATTATAATTTTGAGAAAATAACAAGTTAATAAAAACTTTAATCACAAATTATTTTTATTTCCAGTGTTTAATTCAAACAAGTATCAAGTTTTTGTAGTATTTAATTTTTTTTTTTTTAATCATAATGTTCAAATACTATTGGGTTATTTTTTTTTTTTTTTTTTTGTTTGTTTTAAATCTGTTATTTGCGGGTTAATGTGTGTATTTATAAATACAAAATATTTCCATAAAAACAATGTATGTAGGCATTCATTACCAATATGTCATTCAATATAGTATTTTCATAATAAGAATCAACTTAATTTCACAGGCAATTCTAATATGATCCACTGGACTCAATGCTTTGACATCATAGCTTCAATAATTTATAGATAAATAAATCCGTATCTCTATCTATGGTATAGAAGGCACAAAAGAATTTTTCTAAAGGGTAATTTAACAGAAAATATGGTGAAAACTAAAGCAGATTTTTACCTTTGTCTTCAGACTAGGGATGAAACGGATAGTGATTTTGCCAGATATCGGATATCCGGAGCTCTTCTGCCTGCCGGATACGGATATCCGTCGGATATCCGGCATTAGTTTTGTTTTTTGTTGTGTTGTACATTTCTTTTCTTTTTCTTTATTTTAAAACGATAAAATATAAACATATTTCATATACTATTCTTTTAAAAACATTTTAAATATAATTTATTTAAACATATTTATTTAATATTGTATTTATTTGTGCAATATTGCCATGAAGAATAAAACTTTAAGCCTAACATACTCATTCCTACACTTGCAATTTTTGGTGAAAAGCACTATCACAAAAAGATAGGTTTTGTTCAGAATTATAAAACTAAAACTTATTATTTACATATTTTTTACAATACTATTATTAAAAAAATAAAATAGAATATTTTACTAATATAATCACAGTTGAAGAGTTATTTTCACATGAAAACTAATATGTTGTGGCCATCACAAAACTTTCTTCTACATAATTCTATATAACAGCGCCACTTATGGTTTAAATCGTATAAAAGTTTAACCATAGCTTCTCACAATAAATACTTTACAAAAGGAGTTTATGCAGTTTTAATCAACAGATGCTGAGATATACGCTTGTGAAAAATCATAATAGAAGCTCCACCTGTCGGCTGATATACACATAAATAAGGTCAACATTTGCTTTCATAATGGTTGTCTTATATATCAAGTTTCATGCACATATGTCATAGAAGTTGGGATTAACTTAGCCTATTCATTGGGTAAATTGTAGTACAGTATTGCCACCTGTTGGCCGATATACACCTAAAATAAATCGCAGTAGTGTTTCACAATGGCTGGTTCTCTCACATACCAAGTTCTATGCAGTTATACACAATAGAATAAGATATATAGCCTTCCCCTTTTCGGGGGAAATTTCTGTATTGCAGAGCCACCTATTGGCCAACATGCACCCAAAGTGAACCAGCATAATTTCTCATAATGCCTTTCCAACATGAAGTTTTGTGTAGTTACATGAAATAGAACCTAAAATATAGCCTTCCCTAAATTGCAGAAAGCACTGTATAACAGCACCACCTGTAGAGCGATTGGCACCAAAATGTGATAGGCACTAATATATGCCAAGTTACATGTACATATATATTTATATGAAATTCTGTGCAGTAGTTTCCGAGATATAGTCTTCCTCTAAGTTGCAGAAATCGCAGTATGGCAGCACCACCTGTTGAGCCATTTACACCAAAAGTTGGTAGGCACTGATTTATGTCATGGTGCAACTACACATAAATTTATATGTAATTGTAGTACGCAATAGTTCCGGAGGTACAGTTGAACAGAATTTTTGTCACACACACACAGACTTTTTTTTTTAAATTGGTCAAACCAGGTTCTGGACTTCTGGTTTTTGATGGATTTACACATTTTAAGAAGTTGAAAATTTTTATGAATCCAATACTTTCTTTTGAGACATTTATAAGAAAACACAAAAGAAAGGAGAAAAAAAAAACTAAAAGCTTCAGACTAGTATGTTATGGCCATCACAAAACTTTCTTCTATATCTCTATATAACAACGCTACATGCTGTTTAACATGCAGAAGAAACATAATCATAGCTGCTTACAATAAAGATTTTAGATATTGAGTTTAGTGCAATTTTAATCAAAAATTTTTGAGATGTAGCCATGTGTAGAATCACAGAAGGTGAGGAACAGCTGCACTACCTGTTGGTCGATATACACCCAAATTAAGCCAACTTTTATTCTCATATTATTTTTATCTTGTTTATCTCTTAAATTTTATAGATGTTGAGATTTAGCCTTCCTATTCAAAGAGTAAATTGCAACATAATATAGCCACCTATCGACCAATATGCACCAAAATTGAATCAACATGATGTTTTATAAAAATGACCCTTTCCCATACTAAATTATTAGCAATTATACACGAATGAATCTGAGATATAACTTCCCCATTCACGGGAAAATTGCAGCATAGCAGCATCACCTATTGGCCGTTATGCACAGAAATTGAATGAACATGTTTCATAATAATAGCCCTCCCTGTGACACACTTAGTTTATTTTTTTAATTATACACAGTTTAAGCTGAGATATAGTCTTCCTTTAAATGGGAGAAATCACAGTATAGCAGCGCCATCTGTTGAGTGATTTGCACCAAAAGTTGATAGGCACTTTTTTTTTTTTGTTTTTGGTAAGATGCAATTATGTATAAATTTATATGAAATTCTGTGCATTAACTCTTGATCTGCACAAAATATTTGTCAGATACATTTTCCAAAAATGGTCAAATTGTGTTTTGGTTCCCTCAAAATGCGTAAATCCACCGAAAACTGGAAGTTGAGAATTTTCACGAATCCAATACTTCCTTCTATTTAATATAGAAGAAAGTAATAATTCAAAATGAATTTATACTTTTTCTTATTTTATATTTTTATATTCTGTACAGATAAGAAAGAAAATTTTACATTAGTTATTAAAATTCTTTAAGTAAGTGAAGTTTTTCTGCAGTACAAAATCAAAAACTTTAAATAACTGATTTTTTTTTTTTTTTTTCTTATGAACAATATGAAAGTGAAAGTACAGACTTTCTGAAAATTTAAATATGTACTTTTATTTGAAGTAATTTTAATTTTTTGGGATATATCTATGCAACGCAACAGGGAATTCTAAATTCTGGTGCTTTAGTAATATATTCCATTAAAAATGCAAATTTATATAAATTGGAGGGGTTTTTTTTTAAATCCAAATCGAATAGATAGATGGCGCAAGTAATGCCAGGTTCCTGCTAGTATAAATATATGGTCACAAAAACAACAGCTTTATTGTGTATGGAAAACTGGATTGTAAATAAACAGGTTCTAGTCAATAAATGCTCATTATTTGACTCATTCTCGAAGCAATCTAACAACTTTAACATCCAAGACTAACAATATTACTAAACAATCTAACAACATATTAGCAAAAGACATGAAAACAGAGTTATATATATACACTGCAACTGCAGAGAATAAATATCATTTGTTCAGGAACAACAATGAACAGCTCTTTTTATTGTTATGGGGAAGATTAGGGGGAATGTTATAGATCAATCTGGAAGAAAAACCTAGCTAACTTTGTACAAAATTAAAATAGGGCTTCTATATTTCTTAGACCTGAAGCTACTTTTGGCTAAATTTGTTTGCTAATGAGTCCAAAATCTATTTTTGCAGAAGCCAACTTAAAAAAAAAAAAAAATCCTTTACAAGCTACAACTGATCTAAAAAAAAAAAAAAAAATTAAAAATTGTCGCAAAATTTTCATCTGATGGGAGTTAAAACTTGAATTTTCTCCTTCGGATATCCGGCTTGAAATTGCCGGATATCCGTATCCGGTGTGCTGATATCTGGTACCCCACCGGATATTTAAAACTCAGCCGGATACCAGATAGTTACCGGATATCCATTTCATCCCTACTTCAGATGAATGAAATAATAAAGATAATTTAAAATAAAAATATCCTAATGTAAGCATTGTTACTTGGAACTTAACAAATATCATTCGAAAAAAAAAAATTTTTTTTTTCATACAATCATTAAAAGAAATGATTATTCCATTACCATTTTATATTTTCACTTATTCTTTTATTTTATTTATATTGTACTCAATTCATTAAATAGGCACTGACAGCAGCCTTAAAATGTATTCATCCAATTATATGTTGAATACATTGGTTAATATTACATTTTAGGCTTATGATTTTGTTTTTCCTTTTTGGTATTTTAAACACTGTGATGTAAAAGTGGTGTCATTATTAAAACTAGTATATTGTGGCTACCACAAGACTTTTTCTATATTTTCTTATACAAATTCACTAAGTGAAAATAATTTATTAAAACTATTGTTTATTAAAATTATCTAACATGATGAATGCAAATGATTTTCATCTTAGAGAAAACTAACACTAAATATCCAAAGAAAGACAATTTTATTGTTTATAAATAATATCTTAAAAAATGTGTTTTAATAATAGTTATCTCACATATCAAGTTTTGTACAGTGATGTGCGATAGAAGTTGTTGCCTTCCCGTTATTGAGAAAATTTGAATCATTACGATATTACAAAATAATGTTGGGAAAAGCTTTTTTTTTTTTTTTTTTAATTACAGCTCTCAATTTTCCCTTAAAATTATGTTCCTATATTTGTATGAAAAGATTCCTATAATTTCAGGTTCATACTCCTCAGGGAATTTGGAATTTGTTAAAAAAAGTCAGGGAAAATCAATTATAAAACCTGGAAAAACAAATGTTGTTTTTCTCTCAAGTTATGTTTTCTTGTTTAGCTTCGTATCAAAATTTAAATCATTAGGTATTGTGAAGATATGCATGTAAATAATGATTTCTACCTGAATTTCTATCATGATCGGCAGTAATATGACATTATACAGTAGAAGTAGCTGTATTTTGTCCTGTCTAGAGGAGCGTTTCTTGTAATATGTCGCTAATATTTTCTTGAAAATTGTCTGGGAACTCAGGGAATTTTTTTCCCATATTTGAGTATGAACCCTGATTTTCCTGTTTGATTGCTTTGACCCCTGCAAATGCATACTCTCATATAATGATTTTGTTTGTTATAAAATATTTTTATTCTTTTTGAAGCAGATTATATATAAATATTGGAGGAGACTCAACTTTAGGGTTACTCCAAGCCTGTTCGGCTGTAAGTAATATTGATGTGCTTAGCTTTGTTGAGTTTAATTCTTAGACAATTTTTTTAATGCAATTACTTTATGGGAAGTATAACAAATTACACAATTAAGTAGTGTCATGAATATCAATTTCGGAATTGAAGGAAGAAAAAAATAATCTCTACAAAGTTAGACACAATTATTTTTGTATAATGATCTCACTGTAGTATTAAAATCTTCTTGCAAAATTTTTATTTCTCTGGATAAATTCACACAAACATCTCTGAACTCTTGCTGAAGTTATTTTTAATCTAGTGAGATTTAAAAAAACTTATAGGAAAAAAATTAGTACTTAATTATCAGGCCAGTATTCAAATGAATTTTTTTTTTCATTACCCAGTATTCATCTTGATATTAAGATGTTCATCCTAGACTGAATCAACCATATACATATTACTTAACTTGGTTACTCTAATCTTCATCAACTTTACTGTGTTTTTAGCATCAACATGTAGTGATGCCGATATTATTTATTACAACTTCCAATGCAAAACTTCGAAACACTAGACCAGTTGTAAAAGACAGCTGCTAATTGTATTCATTTCATCTGAAATATACAGTTAAAAAAAGAAAAAAAATGTTAGAATGATTTGAAAAAGGAGAAAATATAGTTTTAAAAAAACTTATAAGAAAATTATAAAGTATAATCTCTACTCAATTATTCAATATTCACTTTCTTGTTAGACTTGCGTAAAATTTCAACCTATTCCTCTTTTTTTTTTTTTTTTTTTTTTGGTGTGTGGTAGGGTGGTGGGGGGAATGACATTACTAAACATAATGTAAAGGTAAATTATTTGCACATGTTCATGGATCAGTTATTTTGGGTATCAAATCATAAGGTAAGTAATTTATCAAAATACAGTAAAACTTTGATTACCTGAAGTAAGTGGGGACCAGCCATTTTTTAGAAAATCAAAATTTTCAAATAACTGAGAATGCTTCAGTTTTAAGATTAAGGACAAATATATGCGGTATTTCTTATTATGGTAACAAGTGCTTAATAAAACTAAAGCAATAGTAATAGTAAAATAGAAGCAAGAATAAGTTATCTCAATTTTAATTTTGAAATTAAGTACTTTTAACATATTTTATAGAGGTTTAGAAACAAAGTTTTGTTTGTCACAGATTTGATTGCTTTTGTTTTCCAGCTCTATTACAAAGTTTTTGTAACACAATTAGTTCACCAGTATCAGAGTCATTTTGCTGCTCCAGCCACGCCAAACCTTTTGCAAAACAATAATGTCGGGTGAGTGCAAAAGTTCTACCCATTTTTATTACCTATACAGAAGAGCAAATAAACGCAAAATGAACAGTATGTATTATTGTGCATAATCCCCATTGCTATCTATGACCTCTTGCCATCTTTCTGGTAGGAGATGAATCCCACGACGGTAAAATTCTGGCAGTTTTGAGTAAAAAATGTCTTGGATGGCAGTTTTCACAGCATCAAGATCATCAAAGATTTTCTGACTGAAGGAATTGTTGAACACACGAAATGAGTGATAGTCAGTTAGTGCCAAGTCAAGAGAATTGGGAGGGTGGGATAAAACCTCCAAACCAAAGCCCAGTAACTTTTGGCGAGTGATGACAGCAGCATGTAGCCTGGCGTTATCGGTATGAAGGATAACACCACGACGATTGATGAGACCTGACCACTCTGCTACCAAATTTGAATGCAGCCTGTCTAACTGTAGACAGTGATGTTTTGGTTGAGTGGCAGGACCTCCCAGTGAATTATTCCCTGCACATTCTACCACACACTCAATAACACTTTCTTAGGATGAAGTTCAGCTTTCGAAGTTGTTGCAGGTGGATCAGAAGGGCTATACACAGTTCTACGCAGTGTTTCGGCTGCGGTAGCATTTTTCGCAAAATGCTAAAAGACTTATCCAAAATGCAAAAATGAAATAACATGTTTTCGCTTTTTTGCTAAAGCATCTTACTAAAGACAAATTGAAAAAAAAAAAAAATCTCCGAAAATATTATAACAAATATTTCATGGGGAGAAAAATTGCAACATTGATCAAGAAAAATCCATCGTTTCATGCATATAAGGAAAATCAAATGTCGAACTATGCATAAGAATCGCATACAGGAAATCAATTTGTAAATAAGCATGAGGCATTTGTAAAGTGGTCTAATATGAAAGAAAGAAAAATTATAAATTGTAAACCAAAAAGCTGTCAATAGTAATAAATTTCACTTATATTACTTTTCTTTTTAATTTTTGTAAGTTATGTTTTTATTTTCAGATGTACAGTATAAGCTTAATGTAGTTTTATGTGCCATAGCGATAATTATATCTTCAGAAAAATAATATGCTTTGAATGTAAGATGTTAATATTGCTTTAAAAAAGTTTACAAAATAAAGTAATAATCTAAAAATTTTAATATTTTTCATGTCTGCCAATAAATGTGTTAAAATATATGCTTGTACTATATTCGAATTGATCTGGTTACAGTGTTAAGTTTAATTATTAATTACTTTTTTGTTTTTTATTTCAAATTAAAAAAAAAATTTTATCTTCTGTGTATAACTCTTTAAAGACCTGATTAAAAACTTTTAAGTTTAATTTACAAGTGAAAGTGAAACATGTTGAGGTGTTTAGAATAATGTGTGAACTGATATTCATCTTTTCTACTGCTTCTGGCATTTTCGCATTTTGCTAAAGCTTTTTTTTTCTGATTTTAGCTTTTTTGCTAAAGAAAATTTTTACTCAGCTTAAACCCTGGTTCTATGACACTTTATGTTACGGTACATAACCCACTTGTCATCTCCTGTCATAATTTGTGTCAAGAATGTGTCATTTTTGTATCGGGAAAGCAAGGAAACACAGGTAGCAATTCAGTCATCTCATTATTGATTAGGAACCCATACCCAACGAACCAACTTTCTTGTAAAACCCGACTTAACCAGTCGTCTCTTGACCGTTGTTCGATGTACGTTGAAGGTCTCTGCTAATTCTTGCACATTTGGGTTCGGGTTGTTCTGTATGGCTTGGTCAGTATCGTCATCTCCAACGTGTGATGGCCGTCCACTCCTAGCCTGATCTTGGCAGCTTCTGTCTCCTTCCCTAAAATTATGAAACCGTCGACGACGTGCTTTCGTCTATTGCATCTTCCCTATAAACTTGGCAAACATTGCAACATGCTGCGGATACCGTACTCTTTTTATATAACTCGTATAACAAACAATGTCTCATATGCTCCTTCTTGCTTTCCATGTTACACCCTCTGATTTTTTTTTTTTTTTTTTTTTTTGATATGATTAACTTTGTGAGACACGATGCATTTCTATGTGAGGCATCTACCTGTTTGATTAGCTGATGATTTGTGTCATTACATTGTTATGTTTGACGTCCATTCCATTGCAAATTTGTACATCCAAAAATGGGTAGAACTTTCGCATTCACCCAATAAATTTAAGAACTGGTGTACAATAAATAATTAAAGTTAAAAACTTCTTCACACACCATAAAATTAACATAAGCACTACCAGTTTCAAAAGGACTCCCTCCCCTCTTCGGGTGGAAAAATACATGCCACTACCTTGAAGGCAAAAGCAAGTGTGCTTACATTAATTTTAGCGTGCGTGAAGAAGTTTTTAAATATTTTTGCAAAACATGTTTCAGAATTGCTGATTTGTTAGTTTTCTTCGGCCACATCATTGTTGTCTTCCTTGCTTAGAAAGAAAGAAACTTGCATTTCACACGCAAGGAATGTAATATAATAATAAAAACTTTAAAAATGGATTTCAGTTAACTGAGAGTTTTGGATAATGGAGGTTCTACTGTATTAAAGCATGAGGTTATATATTTTTTTCAGCTTGAGCTAACACCTATAAATGCACTCCAGCTAAAAAAATGCACCTACGTAAAAGTGTTAAAGGCTGATGAATAAAAACTTTGTAAGCAGACATTATAAGTTACAAAAACACACAACAATTGTTTACAATTTATGGTATTTATTTACAAAGTTTTTTTTCATCTTTCCAAGTATTTTTCATTCAACAACACATTCTATAGTAAAGGTAAATAGAATTATTACTTGCTTGATTGAATACTTACATAAAATAAACCAGACTTAAATTAACAAATTATTTGGTCTGTTTAGTTTAAATGACTAATAGTAAATAAAATTTAGAAGAAAAATAAAACAGATATGTAGCTTTAAAGAAGCCTTTTAAAAAAATGTTGATTTAAAAGAGATATTGGATTCTTAATGAGAAAAAATTAATGCTGCACAGTGGCGTAGTGTAGGTTTGGAGCGCCCGGGACAGTTCAAAATAATGCACCCCTCTCCTTCCAGTGATGGTGTAGGTGTTAAAGCAAATTGACTGTGTGAAAATCCTAGCTCTGCATAGAGTGCTGTCAAGGGGATGTCTTTCTAAGAGATCCTAACCCACACTCTCGCAAGTTTCAGTGAAAACCACGGAAAAATCAGAACTGCTAAGTTGGCGAGTACAACCTGAGCTTGAATCGGGCAATTCCCTTCTCCTAGCTTCGACAGAAGATCTTCTCAGATATTAGTGGCTTTCTTCTCTGATTATTGAGTTTAATACGTACAGAGAAACAACTATTTATATTTATAAATAATTCAAAAGCTATTTATAAATTCGCAATTTGTTTATAAAATACAATTACATCCTTTCCTGTCATCAATACTTTCCTTTTCCATAACTATAAAAAAAATTATATCTTTGTTATCTATGAATACAAATGTTTCCAAATATTAAGAAAAAAAAAAGAACTTTATAGAACAAAAAGTTATTTCCATACAGTTAGAATTATAGCTGAATCATTACATAAATTACACTGTCAAAATGTATAAATCTCTTTCAATTGGCAATATTGATAGGTCAGTTAGTCTTTCTGTGATCATCGTTGAGTGTTATTATATATCTTTATTAATTTAATTTTGAAAAGCTTCTATCATCTTGCATTGTTAATAGTAATTCTTAAGGGAATTGACAATAAAACAATAACATAACCTTAATTATGGCGCTTAAGTCAAAATATTTGAAACATAAATGCTTAATATATCGAGTAAAAGTAATTTTGTACATCTAACGAAGTTTGAACTTGCTGAAAACCTAATGATTCATAAAGCGTATTAATTTCTGTTGGTGTTTTTTTGTTTTTGTTTTCTTTAGTTGCTCGGTTACCAAATACTGTAAAAACTTTGTGTATAAAATACATTAAAAAAGGCTATTATTTACACATTGTCTTTTAAATGTCTGTTTCTTGAGATTGAAGTTTGTTTAAATTTTTTTTTGTTTGTGAAGGCAATCTCTACGCAGCATTCAACAATAATCTGCTAATATTAACATTCCATCAACTCTGATACCCCCTTTACATTTCTCTGATGTCTTGATGAAATGTCTCTCCTTCTTCACTCACATCGCCTACATTTTTTCAGGAAATAACTGTGATGGGAGTTGAAAAAGTAGAGTTTTAAACTCATTTCTGTCAAAAAACCCCATTTTCTGTCAAAACTGTATAAGATGGAAATATTTAATATTCTTTTCTTAATCAGCATCCAGAAACACATCACATCTCATCACAAACCTGTATTATCAATATCAGTATTCTTATTTATTTATTTATTTGTTTCTGATCAGTACTATGTGACAGAATACTTAATAGTTCAGACGCGAAAATTACGCAGAACCCTCTCAGCATTTTCCATTATATCTACAGCAGAAGGAGGCTCACCAGTAGCTGAGTTCTGCTCTCGAAACTGGTAGACAGGAAGTAACAGATTCAGTTTGAAGTTGCGGTCGTCTGCCTAACCATTCGAAGTTTTCTGTGGTTTTCTCTGACACTTGCATATGTATAGGCTAAGTTCCCTTAGAAATACCCTCATAGAGGGCATCTCACCCATGTCATTGTCAATCGGCCTTATTTTTAAAAAAATACCATACATTTATGAAAGTTTTGCGTAGATCGTAATAGATTTTCTTGATTGTATTACCTTGAACTCGATGAGACAGAAATACACCAAACTTTGTGTATGCAATGCCTAATATGAATATTTTTTTCTTTGATCAAATTTTAGTAGAAATATTTATTTATATTAATAAATAAAAATTATAAAGAATGTTGCTATCAAAATCTGATTGTAAAAAACTATCCATTTTACGGACATGAAATTTTCAGCGGCTCTTTACAGCAATAATCTTGTTAACAACTGGCAGATGCAAACCTCTTATGGCTTTATTATAAGTGGTGATCCTTTTATATTAATTTCTGAACTAACAAATTACAGACACAAAGGATACAGCATCTGACTATAGGGTAGGCTTTTGTTATAATGATCAGTATATTAGAGCTTTATGGACGCGAAATAAGAAGGGCCGCTTATAGTTATGGCCATACTATGAATGTATAGAGGTGTAGAGCTCAACGTCCAGTAGAAACTTTGACTACAGTGCTCGGCCAATTCATGAATATAAGATGTAAAAATGAGGAGAGTTCATTAGAGTTCGCGCCCACATTATAATAATCACCAGGGGAATAATTTAAAGCTATGATGTGCCTAAAAATGTTTTCATTTTCATCAAGAAACCTAAGGTTAGTCAGAGATAATTTTAAGAGTCTGAAAAAATTGTAAAAGTTTATAAATTTATCACAATGATTATTTTTAGCTTTTTAGGAAAACAGTATTTGGCACCCCATAAAATTTCACACCGGGGCAAGCGCACCCCTTGCCTCCTGCACGCTACACCACTGATGCTGCATAAACGCAATAGATTCCATGTAACATAACTTACATTAAAGTACTGATACTATTTAACTGCTTCTCTTATTTATAGGAATGCAGAAAAAAAATTATGGAATCTTAAAATTTCTTTTTCCATTGATTTATTGTAAGGGTGCTATAATATAAATCTGCAGAAAATTAATGCCAAACTTAGATTTAAAGAAAAAAAAAAGTGTGTTGATCTAACAAGTAGAGGTCATGACATGGAAAATTCAGATCAGGATGAATTTGCACTACATTGTAGTATACTATGAAGGTAACAACATATTAAAGCAGTAGCACCCACTAGCCACAGAATTTTGAAAAAAAGTGTTTAAAGTTTCCGTAATCTTTAAATGAAAGCTATTTTGCAAGCGAGTCATTGTCCCAGTGGCATGAGCGGAAAGCGTGAGGCTGCCACACAAACAACCTGGGTCCTGGGTTCGATGCTACCTACAGGACTTTTTTTTCTTTTCTTTAATTTTTTATGTAATCTAAACTTTTCATTTATTTTATAATTAAATTCAGAATTTGAAAATTTTAATAAAAGATTATTTAATTTTCTTGAATATAAAATAAATTTCTATAACTTAAATTTTAGTATTGTTTTAACTATAAAATAAGGTAAAACTAAAGAAACTGTTTTTAATTATTTATCTAAATATTTTATTTTAGGTATATTTAAAACGATACTAAAATTTCGTTTTTTGAATTAAAAAATAAAACTATATTACAGAGAAATGATTTTAATTGCATATATAATAACTATCCAAATAGAATAATTACGATGCTATTAAATTATTACAGGCAAAGAAATGTTATATTTAAAGATTTTAAATATTAATCAACATACTTTCTTCTTCGACAATGACTTGCCTTTTTTTTTTTTTTTTTTTTAATCCTTCTGTGCACAAAATAAAATTCCAGCTGCTCTCTATTATTAACAAAAGTGTTAACTAAAAGCATTTACTCAATTTACACATGTTAAAACCAAATCAGGAAGCTCAAACCAAGATTTAAGTACACCTGCTAACTATTTTTCACTTTATTTTTACAGCTTGCTTATTTTAATTATTTAAATTTTTTGTCTGTTTTTCTTTATATTTGTTATTTAGGGTTTTGTAAAACTAAAATTTATTTAAGTTTCTAGAAATTTATTGTATTTTTAAGATATAAATATTAAAAAATAGAAAAATTTTATTTATTTTATATTCAAGAAAAATAAATAATCTTATATTAAAATTTTCAAAATTTGAATTGAATTATAAAATAAAGTAAAAATAGATAAAAGTTTAGATTACATAAAAAATAAAAGTCCCGTGGATAGCATCGGACCCAGGTCGTCTGGGTGGCAGCCTCTTGCTTTCTTTGCTTGTGAAATAACTTTTATTTAAAGATTACGGAAACTTTAAATGCTTTTTTCTCAAAATTCTGTGGCTAGGAGAGTGAGTGCTACTGCTTTAATATGTTGTTACCTTCATAGTATACTACAATCCTGTGCAATTTCGTCCCGATCTGAATTTTCCATGTTGTGACCTCTCCTTGCACGATGTGGATTTTTTAATTTACAATTGTGTAAATTTTGTTCTAATGATTATCAACTATGTATCATATATTGCTGGTTTGTAAAAAAAAAAAAAAAAAAAAAAAAAAACTTGGCTGGTAAGTTTTTCTAAAAATTCCCCATCACTGCATATAATAAACTAAAAATTTATTTACAGACATCAATTTTAGGATTGTAAGAATAGATACTTTCAAATTAGTGTGCTTTTAAAAATATTATTTTTTAATGATTTCTTTACAAAAGTTTGTTGGGGGTGGGAGGAAGGGGAGCGACTAAACTTAAGAAATAGAAAATTTTATAGGAAGAGGGTTAACAAAAATATACAAGAAATTCCATTAATACATTTTAACAAAAAGTATTTATTACTGATTCTCTATAAAAGTGATGTTAGCAAACAATGAACTATTCTTAACTCTATATTAGTGTATAATGCTTTAAGAAAAACTATTATTAAGTCTTCAAGACTAGCTATTAACATCTTCTGCTTAAAGGGGGGAAAATGTGCAGTTTTAATATCTATTTATAAATGAAATAAAATTTTAAGAAAAAAATAAGTTTATGGAAACAATAGTACAAATTCATATATTTTCTTTCAAAATGCAATGGAATTTTGTATAATGAGTGAACATGTTGAATAAACACTGTACTTACTTATTATATGAGTTATGTGCTTGTCCATCCATTCTTCTTTTCTGATTTGTCACACAAAACTGTTTGGCACAGTGGGCAAATATCTTGGACATTTAGCCATTTCCGTAGACAAACACCATGGAAAAAGTGTTTGCATTTCGTTATCCTTGCAGATTTCATACTTTGAAAACAAATTGTGCAAACATCATTATTTTGCTTAAGTTGCTCTTTGGTTGCTTCTTGTAAAAAATTTATCTTCTCTTCAGCTGATTGTCTCTGTAAAAATGATTCCCAACCTCTTTTTCCTTCAATCCAAATATTAAAATAGGCATGTAGACACATCATACATGCACGAATGGCACCAGTGGATTCAAACATAAATACCCAAAGGCCATTGATAAGCAAATAAACACCTAAAATAAATTCTGTCAAACTAGAAATTGCCTTTAAATAGTAAATGTAATCATCTAAATTTTCCCACAATCCATCTTTGTAAGTATCAATGACAAAAAGAATATAAACTGTAATTAGCACACTTGCTTTGATGATTAATTCAACCATAAATGAAGTCAAGGCAAAAAGCCATGTATTTGGAAGTGTATTTTGCCATTGATGAACAAGAATGATGACAGGTGAAATAATTAAAAATATGGTTACTGCTAATGATCTAATATGCTTACTTAAGTTAGGATTTCGTGATGTACTTAGTGATAATAATAAAGGATTTAAAATGTTAAATGTGAAATGTAATAGAGCTGTATAAAGTAACCATAAATTACAGGTTACTTTTCTATATCTTTCTGCGGGAGATAAATTAGTTACTCCAGTTTGTAATGATAAAAGTAAGAATAATACTGCAGATACATTTCCAATATTTCTCTCTGATGGATCAGATATTTGCAAAAACTTCTGGATGGCATATCCAATTTGCTGACTTAAAAGTGAAATTATACTGGTCATGCCTAAAAGTGCAATTATATTCTCACTACCGTGTATCACAATTCCTTTAAAGAAATCTGTTAATGTTAGAGAATTAAAGTCATTACTGATTGCATATATACTATATTCTGTCATCCTTATTAGCCAAAAAGCTCTAAAAACTTGAGGTATATGCAAATTGATCCAATGGGTTTCTATCATTGTATATAAGCCATAATTTTCTACTACATTATGACACCAAGTAATGCCTTTATAAATAGTTTCACAAACTCTTAAACCATGTATCCACATACTGTATGCTAATAGCAATGTGCATCCAATAGCAGTTAATGCAGGCAATAACTTTTTAATTTCTTGTGGTAAAGAAAATGTTTGTGCTAATGATGGAATTAAAAATAACAGTACTGTTACACCTTGTGGCTGGATTTTGATTGAATTAGTGAGTGAAAATAACAATGCTAGGCTTATTTGGATTGCATAAATTTCAATTTCAAAAAGTATGTGCTTAATTAATGAGTAATTATGTAAATTTACTTTATAGCTGAGAAAATTACTGTTCAATTCGTATGCTATTATTATTATCCCAGCAGATGCTAGACGAATGTAGATAGATAACAGCTGCATTGTGTTGAAGAAAAAAACACAGACAGCAATGAAGAGAACTGTAAAGAAGAAAAAAAAATAATTAGCTCTATATTTATTAATATAACTTAAACTGGGTATCAGAGATCATAAAAGTCAGCCAAACCTCGTGTTAACCTATGGGGAAATGTGCTTCATTATTATTTAATACATAAGGTATATATATTGTTAAATTATGTTTTCACATTTAGATATCTAAAACATTAAATGTTTAAACAATTGAATTTTGAAAAAAGTAGTACTAATTTAATGATTGTGAAAAAATGAAATTTTAAAATATATATTAATTAATGATTACTAGTAGCACATTTCCCCATTGGGAAACAACACTTTCACACACAACACTTTCACTGTAATTTCGTTTTTAATTGATGCAGAAAAATCTAATAGACACCATTACACAGAAAATTAAGTGCACTTTTTGAAAATTATGTCAAATTTTGGATTAGGGGTCATCTACATATTGAAATGAGCGCCAACTTCGATTTTTTATAGCAACACCCAATTTTGATTTTATAATTGAATTTCTGAGAGTCTGGCAGTGCAGAAAAATATATAGTTTGTATACCAGGGGTGAAACTTTTCAGGGCCTACCCCTGAATTCAGGTTTTTTGAAATTTTTGCTGTTTCTGATTTTCTTATAAATTATTTTGTTTTTCAGATATTTCTTATTTTGAATGTTTGATTTGCCTTGTAATGTATTAAGAACTCTCCAAATATCATTTAATACAGGTAGCCATATGATATTTCATTATTAAATCTTCTTTATTTGAATGCAAATATCAGTTTTCAGGGTTTTTGAATGCTAGGTAGTTTCACCCCTGGTATACTTTACTTTAATATTACTAGTTATAAGTTATAACCAAAAATTTGTTGGGGGTTTATCTGTAAATCAAGAAAAATAAAATTAAGATCCTACAAAAATTAGACAAAACTGTTTCAGGAAATTTTTAAGAAAAAAAGTATAAAAATTAATAAGGATAAAACACTCATTTTTGCGATATCTAACTATCCCTGATTTCGGTTTTTAAATACGTATATACTTAAATACTCCATTAGAGAACACATTTTAGATTGGTCAGACAGCGTTCTTTGAAAAATGTGCGATATTTTTCAATTCAAAAGTGTCATTGTGGCTATACTGATCACCTATATAACTTAAATTTTTCTTTACTTTATTTTGTAGCTGTGACACAGGGCCCGAAATTTCAACTCAGATTACACTCGGCAAAAAAATTTTTTTACTTGCCACAAAATAGGGTTGTCATTTTTTTCTTTTTTATGCATTTTGGGTTTTTTTTATTTTTCCTAACTATTTGAAAGGCTTTTAAAAATACGTCTAAAATTATATATATTCAATGTGTGTCGTATATCAACATGTTTCATAATCATCTATTATTAAAAATCATTATAATGTATTTGTGATTTGAAAAAGATTAAAATACCTAATAACATAAATGCAAAGTCATTAAAGAAGAAAAGAAAATTCTTTATCATACAATATCTTGTGAAAATCTTTTTACTCTGAAAGATTAAGCTTCCTTATTTATCTATTTATTTACTTAACTATTTACATTAGAAATGTCTTTTTCGTCCATTTTATTTTTGTAATCAGACGGAATGTCGATGTGTATAACTTGTTCATTGTTGTCATTTGAAATAACTATTTCGGAATAACTCTTTAGATAAAATCGTGCTTACAAATCATTGGCGTTTCAGTAAAAAACTGAAAAATATTAACTGTTTTTTTATCATTATTCAACAAAATAAACATAGGCAGTATCTTTGAAAGGGCTCAGGCTCATTTTCATGTGACAATATCACATAGTAGGAGAAATGAAACTGCCAAAGAAATCGAAACTTTTATTTATGCACTAAGCATTTTTCCTTTCCCAGGCTGGGGTGATCCAGGGCTTTCTTAAATATCTAGAAGGCCTTGGGTGATTTTGGGCAGTGCACACACAGGCTCAGCTCTCCGAGAATCTAAAACGGAGAGGTTAAATATAAGGTTATAAGATGGCAAGATTTTGCCGTATTTAAATCTATAAAAAGAATGTTTTCTGTCACCGTATCGTGTAAGAATTCTATCTATAACTAGACCAAATTTTTACTCACCGCTGGCGAGCTATATTTTCGCATCCTGGTAATATACGAATTGAAATAATTTGTATGTACACATAATCATGCATAAATTAAATTTTTTCTGATAAATTATTGTAAGGTATCATGAAGTAAACGTCAAACAATTTTAATTGTACTTACCAGTTTTGGTCAGTTTAAATCTGTACGATTTGTTTTATAATTTCTATGAAAATATAGCTTCTTAATAAAAATATATTTATAAAAATAATGTTTAAAGACTAAAGTATCCTTAAAATAACAATCCCCCCCCCCTCTTCACACATACACACACGAAATAAATAGAAAAATATTATAGTTTTAAAAAATTAAAGAACACGCTTTTATAGAAATGTGAACTAAAAAGCACAAAATATCTATCTTAGTATTAAAATGCAGGGTAAGAGAAAATCGTGCGAGTGACACACATAATATTTTATTTACATACATTTAAATCTTTAATTAAAATAATTTAGAATTAAACAAAAACCATTTTTAAAAAATCTCCCCTGACTGGGCTCGAACGCTAGACCTTTAGGTTCGTAGCGCGGAGCTTTACCTCACAGCCACAGCGTTCACATAGGAAAAGTCTTTTTTTACAACATAGATTTTTTGTTTGCTCCCAGAGCGGTTACAAACATACATACAGGTGAAGCTAATAAAAGCGTGTTAAAAATAAAGTAATATATGAACTAAATGATAAACCTTTTGACTATGACGGTAGTTAAGAAGTGATTTAGCAAGTCTACATTGCATTCCAATACCATTCTTTTTTTAATTGACAGTTTTTAAATTACACCTATTTCTCTATTTTAAACAGATTTTTAAGACATGATTTTTTCCTTCTAGTGTTCGTTTAAAGGATTCAAAATGTATCATCACCAGTAATCGATGAGGCAAATGCGACGTGTATATATTTTTACCAAAGTAAAATAAGGGGTTTAATATGAATATGCATAATCACTTTTTCTTTTCTATATTCTTTTGTTTAGATCGACAGTGGTTGTTTTGTTTTGAACTAAGGTGGTTGTTTTGTTTAGGAAACAAGAATTCGTTTGTTAACATTAATGTCTAAAAATCATTTTTTTTTTTTGTTTAATTTCTTCACATCTGACGTTGTTTTTATACAGTTTGCCCTGTAAATAAAAATTAAAAAATATTTTATTTAATTTTCTCTGTTATTTAGGATTTTCTTAGTTATCTCATGCAAAACTATATAAGAAACGGCCCCCAAATGAAAGATTTATTTTTATCTCGAAAACTAATAACTGCAGTGAGCTGCAAATTTGCACACCCATATTTTTTTTCAACATTAGGATTCATTTTATGTAAAAATTAATATAGGCCATAATTCATAATTTTTTTTATATGAATTTATTTAATAATATACATAATTAAAAATAATTTTCTGAATGAAAAGTGATAATGGATTATGTTTGGGTTTCTTCACTCTGTCTCCTAAAAAATATATATATATCGATCAAATTATTTTTTGTGATGATATTAATAAAAGTTCAAAATATGAATTTAACATTAGCACCTTCGAACTTTGAACACTTATAACTATATAAAAAAAAGGGATGCCACTTTTCTGTTGAATGGTGGAATTCCGCTTTTTATAAATTTTTCTCTCCCCTTCTCTTCAAACTAACGATCGGCAATCAAACAGGCCTTTGAGGTCATACAATTCCCAATCTTTCTCCATCCAAAACATAAATAGCAATATGCATATTAAACTTGCTTTATCAGATTCTAGAACATTTAAAAAGGTAGAATTGATCAATATTTCTCATATAGAGAATTAAATTGTCCCCCTCCCCCCTCCCTCCCTTAAAACTAGCAATTGGCCATTAAACAACCTGACAAAACTCTGCAATTCTCAATCTTCCTCCATTCATAACATAAGTGTCAGTGTTCATGATAAATTTGTTTTAAATTCTAGAACTTTTAAAGAGGTAGTTTATAGTAAATATTTTCTTATATACAGTACAAAGCTGAAATTCCGGAATCGTCGGAACTGCAGTGATTCTGGATTTTCAGACATTCCGGATTTTTGGCCATGTCTAAAAAATATAAATGTTTTGGTTTAAGTACTTGGATAATATGCAACTTCAAGTAAAAAATAATATATTACAATTCTTAAACATATTCTGTAATATTCTTATTAATTTTAACAATCTATAATAATAAAAGAATAAATAAATTAAAAATTAAACTTGAAAAAAAAAAAACGGATTTATTGAAATATTTGTATAAAAGAAAATAAATAAGAAAAACCTACCATTTTGAAAACATTCACGTGATTTTTTTTTTTTTTAGTACTTCCAGGTTTTTGAATTAAAAGTTTGGGCATAATTGAAACAGAATAGTATAGAATTTAGCACTCAATTAGATAAATGTTTAAGAATTTTTACTATTGTTATATTTTCTTCTCCCTCCTCTTTCAGACTTTGTAGATACCGCTTTTGAAGCTTAATAAAAAGTAAAATACTTTTCAGTTCTTTTTTTAGATATATTTATACTTAAAAAAAAAAAAAAAAAAAAAAATCGCTGTTGATGATGATTAACGCAGCCAAAATTGTCCGGATTTTCGGCTTTGTACTGTATGTGTAATTATTTTGTTTTAAATTATTAAATTAATATTATTGTGATAACCATACCTCCATATATATGGTTTATTTTGAAATTTTTTATTTGTGGTAAAGCACCATTCATTTATATTGCTTAAAATATAACTTTTTGACTGCAAAGTAACTATTTTTCAATTTATTATATTCAAATTATACTTTATATTACTAATTATTGTATATTAAATTACAGAATTTGCATAGAAATACATGAAAAATATCAAAAATTTTACTTCATGCGGAATTTCCTCTTTTTTGACATTTTTTGAGTGGCATCCCTGAAAAAAATAAGTAAAGTATACAACTACAGAGGTGAAACTTTTCAGGGGCTACCCCTGAATTCAGGGTTTTTGAAAATTTTGCTGTCTTTGAATTTCATGTTAAAATACTTTGTTTTTACAAAAATTCTCATTTTGAATGTTTAAGTTGCCTTATAATGTATTACACAGTCTATAAACTTTATTTAATATAGGTAGCCATATGATATATCATTAATAAATGGCTCCTATCTGCATGTAAGGAACAGTTTTCAGGGTTTTTGCAAGCTAGGTAGTTTCACCCCTGCAACTAGTATTCTTTTTCGCATCATCTCGACCCCAGGAATTCAAATATAAAATAAAAATAGGGTATTACTATTGAAAAAAATCAAAGTTAGTGCGTGTTTTAATATGTAGACGACCCCCAATTCAAAATTTCACTTCATTTTCTAAAAGTACTCTATATTCTCAGTCGAATGATACGTCGATTAGCAACGAAGTTACATCGAATATTGCATTTTTTCCTCCCGACTGTACATTAATTGTAGAAAGTTGTATGTTGTGTATATTCTTATAAAATATACCGAATTTAGCAAAAATATCAGGCCACTGAGCTGTTTCTTTTTTTTACAATACACTTATAATTCACAAATCATATAATTATGAAATTGAGCTCCTTTTTAAAGTTTGAAAATCTTAAGTAATATTTATAAGGATTATAATCATGTGTACAGTTACATATTTAATCTGAAGTTGTAATAAGCATTGTACATTGAAACAACTGTGGAGTGCAAAAGAAAAAAAAAATTCAATCTTCCTCTTTTCAAAGACAGTCAGAGAATTAAGAAATATTGCAGCATACTGATTGCAAAATTAACACCATATACAGAGTTACAGATTTCGAAATGTCGCAGATTCTATTATCTGCACTGAAATTGTTAATGTTGTTTAAGATGTAAAGTTTACAGGTAAGAAACACTTAAATATTTTTTAAAGAATATTTAGTGTAACAAAAGTGAAATTTAAATGGAATTTGATTAAATAAATTCTATTTCATCAGTTTCATACCAGTGTGAAGTGGTAACGCACACAATGTATTCACTCTAATGAATGTTGTGTTTTTCTTTCAATTTTAACATTTTTTATATGAGCGCAGTGAAGTAATACTTTTATCTTTTGTATAATTTACATTGTAGTGTACTTCATAATATATTTCAATAACAAAGTGTTGTGTGCTTCTTTGCGCTCATATAAAAAAAGTATCTCAAGTCTCTAAAAAAAGGGTAATTTTGGCCAAAAATGCAGAATTATAAATCTTTGGGCCCCTTGAAACAAACAAATTCTAGAATAATATAAAAAATATTTATTGAAACTTAAAGTATACATTAAATGCATAAATTTCACATGCGTAATCAATCTGATTTTTTTCCATAATTGTAGAGCTAAAAAAACCCCTTATGGATGCTCATCCTTTTTAACTAGATGTTCACCATTATGTCTGTAGCCAATAAAATAAAATAAATATTCACTGTTGCTAATCATAATAAAATTTTTCTTAGACTTTTTAGAATTGAATCACCAGTTTGAAGAAGGGAACATGTCCAAAATTAGGGTTTTCAGAAAAATGAGAAAAACATAATTCAGTAGATCAGAAGAGAAAATTTGCTGCAAATTGAATCCAGATTTTTTTTTTTTTTTTTTTTTTTTTTTTTTTTAAGTGTTAATTATTTCTGTGTATTGTTAGAATGTATAAATTCGGTCACACTTTTTTTTTTTTTTTTTTTTTTTTTTTTTACATTTTGTGACTTGCAAAATTGCGATTGCGCTGGAGAAATCAAGCTCATAAATATTTCTGTTGGCTGTTTTTATGTTAAACAGGTGGTGTTTTCGGTCCCTTCTTTTGCCTGGCATGTGTGTCCAGACAGAGTGAATTAAAGAAGAAAAAAATTACAGTTTTTGCTTTAGCACATGTGTGCTTCTTCGAACTGATGATTCAATTATGCATTATGATTTCTTTTTAATTTGGATATTTATAGTAGCCTCGTATCTAAATCTGTATAGATATTTAAAATAATGATTACAGTTGGGGGTGATTTAAGTATTCGAATGATTTTGAAAAATATTTGGAGTTGGTGTGTTTTTGAAATGACATTTCAAACTGAAATAACCCCCATCTTCATTTTAATTAGCTTTCAGTGGTAACTAGAGTCCTGCATCGGGTCGGGTAACCCGATTTTACCTGAACCTGACCCGGGTTCAGGTCAAGTCAACTACATTTTTTCTCTTGCGAGTTGGGTTCAGTTTTCAACGAATTGGGTCGACTTAAGAACATCTTTCAAAAAATATTTATCGTAATAAAGTAGAAATTTGTATGCTCTATTCTTTCAAGATGAATATACGCTCACCCAAATTATCATAGTAAAATAAACATCCATATCCAACTAAAGCAATGAACAAAAAAACAAAAAGAAAGAAAGAAAGCAATTATTATTTAGAATATAAGCTGTTGAAAACCGGCTACTTCTCTTACAGCAACCAGATGTATGATTCATCTATTTTAATTACTCACATCCTTTTAAAATAGATTGTGAATTTAAACCGACAATTAATATTTTTTCTCTTGCAGATGCTTTTAAGAAGTTATAGGAATGTATATTTAGATGAGTTTAGCGGACGTTTAGGTGTCGTCTGTAACACTGTATTATTTTATTATTGTGTGTGTGATAAGCATTAAACTATAAAACTACAAACACTAAGCTAAAAACCCATTTTTGTACACTTAAAGTACACAACACACATAAATTTTTAAAAATTATTATTAATCCATTTTTCATATTTTTTAATTTTTAACTTAGTGTATTAGTAATAAATTATATTTTTAATTCTTTTTTTTTTAATGATTTACAAGCAGCATGACAATAAAAATTTATTTTATAAATAAGAAATATTTTGCATGATTTTTAGATGAATTATTAACTCATTTAGATTCGGGTCGAGTTTGGGTTTGGGTATAAAGAAATCGTGTTCTGGTTGCCAAAAATTCTTTTGTGCAGGTTTGGGTCGGTTTTCAGGCCAAATAAAATTAATTTGTTGGGTTCGGGTTGATTCAAAATTCACTTGTCAGGTTCGGGTCAGGTACTCTAGTGGTAACTCTCACTCCACCCAGGGCAAACAAATAATAAATATCATTGTATCTGCACGATGAATGATTTTTTACAATGAGACTGAGTGAGTGAACTTGGTTATCCAGGTACTAAAATAAATAAGAGAGAATGCAAGAGGGTGGTTGTAAGGTGGGCATTTTCTTTTATATTTTTTAGTGTAAGAATTATTTAAGTATTTTATGTATAATAAATTTTGTTACATAAAAATCTTAATTTGTTTATCATTGTTATAGTTATTTCGTCTATTAAGTCTATGAATTTCCAATTTTAGTCTCTAAAGTCTATATATTTGAAGTAAAAACTTGTTGTGAGGCCTGTATATTTTATCAGTAATTAAAATTAATAATGGAATTAATATAGTTTTAGAAAAGTATTTGCATCATACATGAGAACTTTTTGTAGAATAATTTTTTTTATGAATATCCATTAGCTGCAGTATTGATAGATTTGAAACAATAAATAATAATAATAAAAAATGGCATAAATGTAACTTTGCAAAAGGGAAGAAACTATAATTAAGATCACGGTTGTAGTGATTTAAATCACTTCTTTTAAATATCAAAGTTATTGGCTTTAATGGAATGAAATTGTTTATTTAGCTTTAAAAAATTAGATTTTTAAATATATCTTATGTAAATTTAAAAATACAATTTGTAAAATAACAAAATATTTCATTAAACGAGCTAATATTTCTGATATCTTGACTTTAGCTTCATCTCTACTAAGCAACATTAATAAACACAAAAATTATACTTTAATTTTCTTAATTATTTATACATTTTATTATATATTTTAATTATTTATAGAAGCACAGCCTTATGACTGGGTTATGAATTGTAAATATTTACTTAGCATAGAATTAATTGATAAATATATATGCTAGTTCGCCTTTGCCTGCCTTGCGGTTGATATTTAGAAAAGAAAATATTTTCTTGCTTATTTAACTCTCATACCAGTTTATATCATTTAATATTAGCTTACATGATATTTTAAAAATAATGGCATATTTTACATTGTAGTGTTTAAACATTTAAAGAGCCCTGAGGCCTCCAAGAAATTTTAAAAACATGATAACCTTTTAATTTAGTTACATATAATCAGTTATATACAGTTTGAGGCAGCTATCACTGCTTGTTTAATGAATTATACCCACTCAATATAAAAAAGATAAAGGAATTCCTTTTTTTTTTTTTTTTTTTTTTTTTTTTTAGAAACTATTAGTGAAAATTTATTTCTCTTAATACATTACTTCAGTTATGATATATTTTTTCCTATTAAATTATCCTTTTCCAAAATTATCTTATGTGTTCTATACTGTGAGTGAATAAGATTTTATTTTCTGTATTTCACTACATTATTGTAGCTACAAAGTCAAAGTCTCAAGTTGAGTGTCTCATGCTACTGCATTTGTGATTGCTATAAAACTATTTCTTATTATGAAGATACTATGTTGAATAAAAATATTGGTAATAAATGCCTACATGGATTTTTTCTATGAGAATAAAATATTATTTTTATAATTTAAATAAAATGATTGATAGTGTGGATATTGTGCAAATATATACACACACTACACATACACATAATAAAACACAAATATTGTACAATAATGTATGAATAGTTTAAAAAAATCATTAAAATTAAATAAATCTTGATTTAAATTAAAAAAAAAAAAAAAAAAAAAATCAAGTTTTTTGGAAAAAAAAAAAAAAAATCAACAACAACCCTAATTAAGATATAAGAAATAAGTGACAGTGGTTAACATATAGTAGAATTTTCAAATACAATGGAAGACATGGAAAAAATAATAATAATAATAATAATATAAACTGAAAAAGTCATAATAAACATATATACATACATATATCGTCATGATCAAACACATTCAATTGACGGCACATGTTTGTGTTATTTAATTTTTTTATTTCTTTTCAAGTTTTAAATTATTATTTTAGTTGAATAACTTTTATACAAATTACAATGACATTTTCAAGATATTCAGTACTAAATTATACAATTTATTTATTATTATTTTTCAGGTCAACATTTATTGATGCATCAATTCTAAGTTTTAATGCTCAAGCTCTTGGGAAACTATGTTACTAATATATGCAACATGGTATCTTAAGGGCTTTCTCATTGAAACTTTAATTCTACTGTGGAAAATTAAAGAATGCCTTGCTGAAAATCTTTAAATCTACTGTGGAAGATTAAAGAATAGCTCGCTGAGATTGCAGAATGACTTGCTGAATTTCATTTCTGTGGAGTTTTTTTACGTCATTGTTTGTCATCATAAAAGTGACCTGATATGATATGTCGAATTTTCTTCCTGTATCCTTTTTAGACTTAAAAAATATAATAGTGTATTTATATAGCTAAAATATACAGGGTAGTCATAATTAAAATGACATTGCTTGCAGTGTTCTGTAGCACGATCTAATTGTAAGAATAACCCCAAACTGTGTAGGAAGATTAAACAAAATGGGGGGGGGGAAGTAATAATAATAATAATAATAAATAATTCAATAGGGAAATATGTGCTGTTTCAGTAAAGCCCTTTTTTTTTTTTCAGACAAAATTGTGAAAAAAAGCTCTGCTTACAAAACAGTGCCACATATTCCCCTAGTGGTAAATTGTATAATGTTTTATTTATTTATCATGATTATTATTATTTTTAGGAATCATTTGTCTGTCATTTTGTTTCATCTTCTTACAAACTTCTTGCAATTAGATCACACAACAGAACACTCTAAGCACTGTCAGTTTAATTATGGCTACCGTGTAATGTAGTCATTACATATAATTATTATTTTAATGGAAATGTGAATTTACCTTAAGTGATTTGTTATTAGCATTAATTTGTAATTTCTATTTTAGTGTTTAGTTTAAGTATTGAACTATATAAATAGTGACTAAGTTAATGTTTGTAGCAAGTTCTCTTCTGAATGAGTCTGGCTGCCTGAGCATAAACAGTTTATTGCTAGTACTTTTGTTTGTTATTGCAGAATTAAATGCAAATTTTACACTATTTTAGTGCTTTTTAATCATTTCTTAATGTCTTTAATTTGTTTTCAGTAATTTTTTTTTGAGGTAATTGGATTGAATACTTCAAGAAAATATTTATAATATTCAACGTGAAGATATATTTATTTATTTATAGCTTTTTTATAACTTTTGACTTTTCAGCTTTGGTCAAGTAATTAAAATTTCTCTTTTACTTCTAAAACCATTTGTTGCTACAACCAAACATATAAAAAAATGTTATCAAATCATGTTTACTTTATATTTTTAATTTCAGATACCTTTTGCACAGCATTGGTTTTTTGACATAAAAAAACTGGTTTTTGACGTGACAGGTATCAAAAACTGTCTAAAACCATATATGGGAAAAATGAGAACTAAAATCTAAAATAATTTTATGCATATTTTTAAGTTTCAGTATACTATGTATATAAATTAACATCACCTATACACAAAACATTTTTTTTTTCCAAAAAAGAAGAAAAATTATTTTAGGAAACTTATCAATGCTTCGTCTTAAGTGGGGAGTGAATGTTTTAAGTCTTTTTTATTTGTATACATATCTCCCAATACAATTAAGTATATTAAAAATTCTTTAAAACTAACTAAATTAAAAAAAAAAAAAAAAAAAAAAAAAAAAAAATCAAAATTTTAATTGTTTTGAAAAATTTTAAATATTTTCTGTTAATTATTAATTAATTAAACTATCAACAAATCCACAAAGTAATATTCAGATATTTCAGAATATATTGTTAAACTATAAATGTAAAATCATGGTATAAAATTAAAAATCACTTAGCAGGGAACATTTTTAAAAACTGAAAAAAAAAAAAATTATTTTACTTTATTCAATATAGTTTGAGAAATTTTAATGTTTTTACTATTATTACATTTCAATGCGTATAAATTAGGGGTGGGAATCGATTAACAGTTTTAACTGGGTTAATCGTAGTTCATTAATCAGAGAGTACATATGAGAAATAACATATATTCATCTTGCATTCATTATTACTTTTATATTTAAAAAAATAAATTCTCAATACTTTAATTAATTTTAAACCATGAAGTAACTTTAATTTAAAAATTTTTAAAAAATACAACCTTCTTATTTCTTCATGTCTTCATTTCGGACTAGTTTCGCTTGGGGTGTCCCAGCTTGGTCTCCGACATCTCGGTGTTTGAAGTTATACGAAACTGAAGTTTCACGCTTCCTTCCACTTTTAAAGACTCTGTGCCATTGACGATTGAGCAAAGCCCCATCGTTGCCATTGCAATTATTTAAACTTGTTAAAATTTCAACTGACTTCCTGATTGCTGCGTAACCGTGGTTGTTATAGTTGGCCAACTTTTTTACTTGTTCAAATTTTATATTAATTTCTTTATTTTTGTTTACCTGAGCTAAAGCAGTTGTTATTTTTCCGGTGGTTATATCGTGGCTATGTTCTTTAATACGCGTCTTTATTTTTCTTTTTGTTTTTCCTATATAACACATTTCGCTACCTTGATTATTAGTATATAGTATTTTATATATTCCTGCGGTTTCTAAAGGGTTTATTTTATCTTTCTCACTTCTGATTAGCTGAAAAATATTGGGGTTTGGCTTGATAGGTACGTTTATATTGTGTTTTGCTGCAACTTTTTTAATTTTATTTGAAACTCCGCGATCATAAGGAATTGAAGTGGTGTATAAGTTGTGGCTTTTGAAAATTATTAATCTTATTTAAACATTTTAATCGTTTCTTAAAACGAAATAAAAAATATCAAGCAATTTGCACAAAAAGCAGGCTATTCAAACAAATTAATAGATAATTTATTTAAGAAATGATTAAAATGTTTAAATAAGATTAATAATTTTCAAAAGCCACAACTTAAATACACCACTTCAATTCCTTATGATCGCGGAGTTTCAAATAAAATTAAAAAAGTTGCAGCAAAACACAATATAAACGTACCTATCAAGCCAAACCCCAATATTTTTCAGCTAATCAGAAGTGAGAAAGATAAAATAAACCCTTTAGAAACCGCAGGAATATATAAAATACCATATACTAATAATCAAGGTAGCAAAATGTGTTATATTGGAAAAACAAAAAGAAAAATAAAGACGCGTATTAAAACCACCGGAAAAATAACAACTGCTTTAACTCAGGTAAACAAAAATTAAGAAATTAATATAAAATTTGAACAAGTAAAAAAGTTGGCCAACTATCACAACCACAGTTACGCAGAAATCAGGGAGTCAGTCGAAATTTTAACAAGTTTAAATAATTGCAATGGCAACGATGGGGCTTTGCTCAATCGTCAATGGCGCAGTCTTTAAAAGTGGAAGGAAGCATGAAACTTCAGTTTCGTATAACTTCGAACACCGAGATGTCGGAGACCAAGCTGGGGCGCCCCAAGCGAAACTAGTCCGAAATGAAGACATAAAGAAATAATAAGGTTGTATTTTTTAAAAAAATTTTAAATAAATTCTCAATATTACTATTTTATTCACATGTTTGACTGAAAGAAAAAAAAGAAAAATAATAATCGATTATATCCATTTTTATAACTAAAAATTTAAATCAATTTTCAGAGTAATAGTTGTTGACTTTAAGTGTTAATTTTATATAAATATTTTTGTTTATTTAATTTTTATTTTAATAAATTCATTTTCAATTTGAAAGAAAAATTAGATGAATTTGCATGTACTTTTATTTTATACTAGCTGGCTTTGTCCACCTCGCTTGCCACTATTTTTAAATGAATTCTCAAAATTCCATATTATCATTATAAAAAAAATCTCAAATTCTTCATTGTTTATATTTCAACTCTTCTTCGTCATTTCAGAATAGAAAACAGAATGTTATTTTCTGTTTCTACTCCAATAGTTGTAGTATCAGTAATTCTGAACGGACAATAACCGCTTGGGTATTGCGAAATCCTGTTGACACCTTCCCCATCAAAGGGATAGTGATTAGGGATAGCATCAATTGATTAACCGAACCGATTAATCGGCACAGCCCTAGTATAAATGTAAATTCTCATACCTTGCAGACATTAATTTACAAAAAAGATATATACTGTCCATCATCCCCTTAATTAAAAACTAGTATGATGTGGCCACCACATGAATTTCTTCTATATAATTTTACACAAAATTCATTGAATACAAATTATTTATTAAATTATTTTCCATTATAAATGCAGACAATTTTTTATTTGACAGAATTATATCACTAAATGCCAAAAGAAAGTCAATTTTTTGCCATATAAATAATTCATAGTAACTTTACAAACGCACATTTAAAATAACTCTCATTACGTACATTTATACAAAATTTTGTCCTATACTGCCATGTTAAAAATTTAGAAAAAAATTGATCACAGCGCCACCTGTTAAGCAATTGTTCCACAAATCTAATCAGCACCCATTTATGTCAGGGTTCAACTAAATATGAAGTTTGGTTAAATTCCGTTCATTGGTTTGTGAGTTACAGCGTCCACAAAATTTGTGATGCATACACAGACAGACATTTTGTAAAAACAGTCAAATCGTGTTCAGGACATCCCAAAACGTGTAAATCTATGGAAAATTGGGTTCGAAAATTTTCATGAATCCAATACTTTCTCTATATAGTAATAATTTAAACTTGCATTATGTAATTCATATTAAAATTTATTTGAGCTAGTCATGCAATACCTTAAAAATTTTTAATCTTGCAACATTAAAACATTCTATTGATTACAACCCAAAATGAAAAGACATAAATCAGTATATTTTATAGAGCTTCCTTTTTGAAAATAAGACGGGGCAAAATATTTGATAAGTGCAATAAGTAAGTAGTTTACCTTAAAATATACAATTTTCTATATTTGAATTTTTGTATTTTATAAAAGTAATAGTATTTAAACAGAAATCATTGGCATTCATAGGAAACACATAATACTCTTCTTAAGCACTTTTTTTAAGACTATAATTTTTTATTTTTCTAAATATGACTTTTTCATTGTTTAAAGTTATACCAAGAAGTGTAAAATTTGCGGTTTTGACATGTCAATTTAAACCAATGAAAACTGTCGTGTCAAAAACTTGCCAACACTGCCTTTGCATTATTTACATTGTTTGAATATAATAATTATTTAATCAGTTCCAAATTACTCGAAATTTACAGATTCATGCTTTGTGAGTTGATTTAAATGGCTTGATAAAATCTTAAGTTTTGCAAATATGCAGAGAATTTTGAGAATTTAGTGACAAAAAGAAATATACAGTTGGTTCTCCGTTTAACGACTTTCAAGGGACCGTAAATAATCGTCGTTAAGTAGAGAACGTCGTTAAACAGAATATGTGAAAAAATTATGTGCATAACATTTTCCTTCACACTTTACAGGCTTAGGACTGTTAATATATTTCTCTATGTATTGGCGTGTTTAAAAATGTTATGTTTTTTTTTAACAAATACTGTACTTTATTTTCAAAAATTACATTAAAAATGGGTACAAAAAATACAATAAATTAACTGTTAAAAAAATCAAAAAGTGTTGATTGCTTCAACTCTGGCCTGGTTGATTGTCTAAAATATTAAATGTGTCGTCTTCCATATTCGATGAGACAATATAACGTCGGAGAACATCTAGAGCCGAAGTTGCCTCTTTGTAAGATGGTGGCGGTATCTCATTTTCCGTTTCTTCAACTTCACTTTCTTCGTCTGACACTATAGTTTCGTTTACTAAATCCTCATAAATTTGTTCTACATTTCTATAGTCTGTTGTTAAAACTGATTCATCATACTGGAAGAAATCTTCAATTGAAATATCCTCACCTTGAACAACACTTCTCAATTCTTCATGATCGTGGGTAATGTCATCTTCATTGATTTCTACATCCGTACATTGCAGCTCTACGTCAAGTTCTTTGTGAATGCCGGCATTGCGAAAGCAATTTTTTATTGTGGATGAAGAAACTTCTTTCCAAGCTGATGTTAATAAGTGCTTTGCTTCCAAGATTGTAAATTTTCTAATTTTCATGCTGCGAATGATACCCAAGTCTAATGACTGGGTTCTTTCTTACGTTTGGATGTGTATCCGAAACAGAATTTGTGTACTGATTCAACAATTTTTTCTCTGCTTGCTAAAATGCCTTTGAGAGTAGACTCATGTAATTCAATTTTTTTTTTTCAAATTGCACTTTCGTCATTCCAATGCTTTTTCCCCATTCTTCAATAATTTTCACCTTTTCATGTAGACTGATATGCTTTCGCTTTGATGCCATAATGTTCGGATCACTTCGTACTGCAACACAACACACTCGCTAAGTCTCTAAACATAAACACACACATAAGCAAAGACCGCTTTATCGGAAGGAATGGGAGGCAACTGCTACAGAAAGTCACATGATGGGTTAGGGACAATAGAGTGATTACACTCCCGCACAGCTCCATTATTCGATTTTCCAAGAAACAGTAACCACCACCCTTTTTTCTTGTAAACCCTGCAACACTTTTATGATTGCAACATTGCATGTATGAAATGTGTTTTGTGTTTGTTGAAAGTTATTTTTTTTTCTCCTACAGGAAATTTCTCTATTACAGATAAGAGTTTCAAGGAGAAAAAAAAGAAAAAAATCGTCGTTAAATAGAAACATCATCGTCTTTAAATAGAAAATTTTTGCGGCAAAGGGGGTAGGGACTGTGAAATATCGTCTTTAAATAGAAATCGTCGTTAAGTAGAGCGTCGTTAAACAGAGAACCAACTGTACAAGGGTAAAACTTTTTAGGGGCTACTCTTGATTTCAGAGTTTTTGGTAATTTTGCTGTCACTGATGAATTTTATGTTAAATTATTATGGTTATTAGAAATTTCTATTTTGAATGTTTAATTTGCAAATAAAAACAAAAAGTAATACCGCCATTAAATTGTCAATGATATTTTGACTAATTATGAAAAGCACATTTGCTCTCTAGTGAACTGCGAAATGTATTTCTGTCACTTAAAGAATGACTGCTGAGTAAATGCTGATGCTAAAAAACACAGCTGTTAAGAATAAGGAATGAACATCCATTCCTTTACTTTTCTCTTATGAGACATTTCAAATTTACTAATATGGGTAAATGTAATTTATAGAATTTTGCTTCTTTTGCAACTGAATATTCTTAATCCTCTCAACCTAATATTGAATACTTTTTTTTTTTAATAAAGCTTTATTAAAACATTTTTATTTTATTTATTTATTTTTTTTTTTAGCCTGGCCATATTCAAAAGCTTAATGCTATCTCATTTGACAAATATGATACTAATGTATTAACCCTTTAGCGTTCATTGGTTTCACCCAGAAACCAAACATTGCAATTTTTTTTTTTTTTTCCCAGCAGTTTTTCAGTATTTTTTACAAATTGTTAATAGAATATTAAGCTCTTATTCATTCTCTTTGTACTACATAACAGCACTACAGCAAAATCCAAAAAATGCTATTTCAGATGAAGCCAGATATGGAAGTCACTTTAATTTTCTAAAATTGTATCAATTTTAAAAATAAAGAAAAAATATTAATTTTAAATAATAGCACATGAACTTACTATAATCCTAATTGCAACTTTCAATTTTTTATATAAATAAACAGAAATGTCTGAAAAGTTGTGTAAAATGTTTGGTTACTGAGGGAAACCAAACTCCAGTAAAGGTCGAATTTCGCAAGACTTAAGATAAGAGTAGAAAATGAACATTTCCTGGATTTTCTGCAATTTCTTAAAATATATTTTTCTGGAATTATATGAATATGTATATAAATATATAAGTATCAGGGGTGAAACTACCTAGCTTGCAAAAACCCTGAAAATTGTTCCTTACATGCAGATAGGGGCCATTTATTAATGATATATCATATGGCTACCTGTATTAAATAACGTTTATAGACTTTGTAATACATTATAAGGCAACTTAAACATTCAAAATGAGAATTTCTGTAAAAACAAAGCATTTTCAAATGAAATTCAAAGACAGCAAAATTTTGAAAAACCCTGAATTCAGGGGTAGCCCCTGAAAAGTTTCACCTCTGAAGTATGCATGTGGGTATATATCTTTATATATATTTTTTTCTTTTTAAAAAATCTATATGTACTAAACATTTTGCAATTATGAATATAAAGTTTTTTTTTTTTTTCTGGTAAAACAATTAGTAAGTACTAGTATCGCCCAGTGGTCGAAACTCGACCATTTTTTTTGAAAAGCGAGGTAAAGCAAAGTTATTGCCTTGTCCTAAACGGAATGCAATTGCAACACAGCTGCGGCAATTGTTTGCCGATATTCACTCTAACTGAAACAGAAGTTTTACTTAATATAACTATTTCTCTCTGTAGATGTTAGCCTTTCCTGAAATGAGAGAAAATCGCAACGTGAAAACGCCCCTTGTTGTGTGATACAGCCCAGAAGCTAATAGGTACCATGTCAAACCAAGTATCAAATTCTGTTAAATTAATTCGATTGGTTCATAAAGTACAGTGTTTGAACAAAAAAAATATAAATTATACAGACACGACATTATTTCATTATTTAAAACATGAAAATCTGACATTGACAGATTTTAATTTAGTGCCAGAGGCCTACTGCTAAACTTGTTAATATCGACAAATTCTTCTTTAGTTAATTCGTGACGATCTAAATTCCATGATAAAGTTTTCATTAAATCAAACCAATGTGTTTCAGCTGCAGATATTGTAACAAATAACGCTGGAAGTCCAAACTGTCTTATAGCTGCAAAACAACGTTTTTTCTCTTTTTCCCAATGAGGGGGAGGTGTGCCTTGGGGGGGGGCCTCATGTCAAAGGTGTGCCTTGGGGGGGGACTCATGTCAAAGTTGTACCTTGGGGGGGACTCATGTCAAAGTTGGGCCTTGGGGGGACTCATGTCAAAGTTGGGCCTTGGGGGGACTCGTGTCAAAGTTGTACCTTGGGGGGGACTCATGTCAAAGTTAGGCCTTGGGGGGACTTCATTCAATAAATCCCCATCCAATAAACCGACTGAAATAGGCCCTTAGCACTATTAAGAGTGTATTATAAAAATTCGACAACGCTGTACCGACTGAAATAGGGGTACCTTGGGGGGGGACTCATGTCAAAGTTGGGCCTGGGGGGGGACTCATGTCAAAGTTGTGCCTTGGGGGGGGACTCATGTCAAAATTGTACCTTGGGGGGGACTCATGTCAAAGTTGGGCCTTGGGGGGACTCATGTCAAAGTTGGGCCTGGGGGGGAACTCATGTAAAAGTTGGGCCTTGGGGGGACTCATGTCAAAGTTGTACCTTGGGGGGGGACTCATGTCAAAGTTGTGCCTGGGGGGGACTCATGTCAAAGTTGTGCCTTGGGGGGACTTCATTCAATAAATCCCCATTAAATAAACCGACTGAAATAGGCCCTTAGCACTATTAAGAGTGTATTATAAAAATTCGACAACGCTGTACCGACTGAAATAGGGGTACCTTGGGGGGGACTCATGTCAAAGTTGGGCCTGGGGGGGACTCATGTCAAAGTTGTTCCTTGGGGGGACTTCATTCAATAAATCCCCATTCAATAAACCGACTGAAATAGGCCCTTAGCACTATTAAGAGTGTATTATAAAAATTCGAGAACGCTGTACCGACTGAAATAGGGGTACCTTGGGGGGTACTCATGTCAAAGTTGTGCCTGGGGGGGGGGACTCATGTCAAAGTTGTGCCTTGGGGGGACTTCATTCAATAAATCCCCATTCAATAAACCGACTGAAATAGGCCCTTAGCACTATTAAGAGTGTATTATAAAAATTCGACAACGCTGTACCGACTGAAATAGGGGTACCTTGGGGGGGACTCATGTCAAAGGTGGGCCTGGGGGGGGGGACTCATGTCAAAGTTGGGCCTGGGGGGGGACTCATGTCAAAGTTGTTCCTTGGGGGGACTTCATTCAATAAATCCCTATTTAATAAACCGACTGAAATAGGCCCTTAGCACTATTAAGAGTGTATTATAAAAATTCGACAACTGTACCGACTGAAATAGGCCTCTAGCACTAAAAAAAAAAAAGATATTTTTCAAAAATGGTCGAATCGAGTTCGGGGAATTTCAAAACGTGTAACTTTATCGAAAACCGAAAATCTAAAACTTTTCTGAATCTTATATTTTCTACTTATATATGCAGAGGAAAGAATAATAAATGCACGTTTTAAAAAATAAAAATAAGTAGTCAATTTCACTTAATGCAAGGAAATCTCAAAACGTGTAAATTCATCGAAAACCGGAAATCAAAAGTTTTTATGTATCTTCTACTTGTTTCTTTTACCCACAAAAGCTAGCAATAAAGACACTTTTTAAAAATAAGTAGCCAATTTCAGTTAATTGAAGCGTAAAAAAAGCTCAAAACATGTAAATTCAGCAAAAAACGGAAATCGGAATTTTTTCCGTATCGTCTACTTATACATGCAGCAGTTAGTAACAAATCCATTTTTCTTTTATTTAGTATATTAGTTGAATATTTATTGTTTAAATATCACCCTTTGAAATGAAATGTTTATGCTTACATTCGAAACTGGAAGTTTGCCATTTTTTTTTCTGGAGTTTTGTGATTTTAAATTAAAATTTTATCAATTCTACAGAAAAAATAACTCAATCAAACACATGTAGACAGTAACTTATATATAACTATACCCAAATATCGGAATTAAAATTGGCAGATAATTTCCGTTATTTTTTAATAATTTTTTACAAAAAATGCAATGGAAGATTAACATAGAAAATCTTTTTCATGGCTCCATGAACAGACCGTGACGTCATCACTTCGCTTGCGTATAGTGATGCTGCTACATTATTACTGTGTCTATGGTTTTATTTGAGCTTTATGAAATTGCCAGATTTAACAACTTTCTACTTTTAGGTATTTTTTAATGTAAAGGAATACGTGTATAAAAGGGAAAAATGGGGAAAAATGCATAAAAAATAAATGTATTTTTAAATACCTTCTTGACATCGTAAGAAAATAATATTTGTATTCGCACCTTCCGGCTAACCATACCTTTCGAATGATACCATTTTCAACCCTTTACTCCCATAATTAATATGTTAAAAAGGGACAACAAATTTTATGCTTGCCTATTAATATATAGATAGTTAATTTTACGTATAAATTTGTAAATAAAGTAAAAAAATAAATGATAAAGCCAGAGCTGTAGCAACAATGTTTGGCTAGGCGCCTGGTGCTGTTGTTGTGACAAACCTTACACCACACTTGCTTCTTTTCCGAATAAATCATTATTTAAATTTGAATTTCTTAATAAGTAAGTCAAAATATAAATGTTTTAAATTTCTAAAGTATCTGATTTATTCTCTGCAACTTTTATATTAGTTTGTTTAAGGAGAAAAATAGACCATTACTGTTCATTGGTTTCACTGTGAAACCATAAATTTCTGGAAAATAAAGAATGCTATTTTTTTTTTTTTTTTTTTTTCATTTTATATTTATGATCAGTGATGTGTCTAAAAGTAATTTTTAAATTAATTTCACAATTTTCAAAAGGAAATATGTAGTGAATTTTAAAGGGTTAATATAGTATTCAGTACCTAATTAAAAGTTTGTTGTATGTATGTCAAATTCAGATTTCTTGAGTTCAATAACTTAATGTATTATTCAGTGTAATAATTATATACCATTTACTCCTAATCTTCTGTTATTTGGCAAATTCCATCCTATCCAAAGTTGGTCCCAGGAAAAGAAATAAGAAAAAGAGCATAAAATTAGACAGTTATATTTTAAGTGCCACTAAAAGAAAAAAAAAAAAAATGTTAAAAACTAGATATTATACAAGTCAAGTTTTAACCTAAGGCTGCTCACTCCCTCTTCCGATTTCCCTGCCTCAAGTCACTGAATCTCATGTAAGTCTATGGCAAAATTTGTTTATAGAATTACTCATTACTTAATCGGTATTTTTAAATTCCGTTTTCATATTCAAAAAATTCACAACCGTTAAATGAGCACCCATTTCTCAAAATTTGAATATTTCTTTTTACAGCTCAAAAATGAGAAAAATGAATTTAGTGAAAATTCACATTTTTAAACTCAAAATTAAAATTAAAATTTTTTAAAAAATAAATATTTGAGAAACGGGTACTCATTTAACGGTTGCGTATTTTCAGAATGAAAACAACAATTAGGTAATGTATAATTCTATAAACAAATTTCGCCGTAAAATAACATGGGCTTTGAATGACCTTGACAATCCGTGATGCACCTCCTTAAAGTAAAAACATTAGATGCTAAATTGACAATTTATTTTTGATTTATTTTGCAGGTCTTGGCCCAGACTGTGGGGGAGAGGGGATTTTTGCAAGATGAGAAAAAAGAAATCAATATTACAAGAAAAGATTTCATTTTCATAACTGGCAATGTTGAACCAGCTTTAAATGATGACAAAATATATTCCAAAAGTAACTTTTAACTGTAACTGTTTATCAAACTGTATAACATCATTTTTGTGAAATATTTATATTCTGTATCTCTGTATATTGATCTCCTATCAATAAATAAGTTTATTTTTAACCATTTATGCTTTATTTATATTTACAACAAATGACATATTAAACATAATGTTAGAGTAAAGGTATATATTTTTAGAAACATTTTATTTTTTTGCTGAATTATAATTACCCTAGAGATGGCATACATCTCATACAAATGAAACATTTGGTTGGCTGTAAGTAATAATTGAACTAGAAGTTTATACTAATTAGGGGAAAAAAACTGGATGCTTTAAAATATTAATAAGAATTATGTATAGGGGGTTGGGGCACAGTGGTCCACTTTTGCACTTTTAATTATTATTATTATTTTTTTTTTTTTTTCACAAAAAGTAAGAAAGCTTTGTACTTGGAAAAAAACAAAACAAATATTCTTTAATCCTTTCTTGTAAAGACCTAGACCTATTTTTTTTTTTTTTTTTTTTAACAACAATACTTCCAATGCATTATGAACTAAAAAAAAAAAAAAAAAAAAAAAAAAAAATCACTATCACTCCCAAAGTGGACCATTGTGCCGCATCTCTGGAGTACAGTGGACCAACCTCTGTTGTTTATATTAAACTAATATAAATTACTTTTTTGCCCTAAAATTCAGTTTCATACTTTTTTTTGCTAAAAAACATAATGCAAGATTACCAAAATTTAAAGGAAATCAAAATAAACAAGAAAACAGAGTAAGAAAATTTATTAAGTAGAAATAAGTTAAAATTAGTGAATGCTATTTTCTTTTTTCTTACTAGGTAGATAATTATTGTTAAATATTACAAATATTAAATTATAAAAATAATATTATAAATATTGTACTACGATTCAAATGTTTATTTTTGTTATTTTGAGATAATAATACTTTACATTATATTTGTAGGATAAATTTAAATAAATTATCTAAGCTATTTCTTTTGCCTTTTACATGAAAGACAATTACATCAGTAAATTACACTGCTTAGCATGAAAATTGCCTCTGACACCATTTCAGTATATTCTTCTGTAAAGTGACCTCCTGAATCTGAATATGACGCCCATTTTGCCCTATCACCCACCATTTTTTAGGAATGGTCCCCTATTTTTATCATTTTTCGGTGATTTTATGTTTATAAATTTGATTTTTAGGAGGGGGGAGGATTATTTTGACTGTTAAATATCTTCTGAGGTGCTACAGAGTTGGAAAATTCCAAAACATGGACATTTGCGACGAGAAAAATTTTGGGGGGGGGGGGTCACTGAAATTATGCATTACATACCTTATATTTTTTTAATCTGTTATTAATGTTATTTTTTAAACTTTATATTTTTTTGTTTTTAGGTCTTAAATTTATTTTTCATTCTTCAAATAAAATTCATGGTCATAAAGTTATCGAACAGGGAAAGAAATTGAGGGAAGGGGGTGGTGTATCTAGAAAACTGTGGGTGACTGGGCAAATTGGGAGTCATATTCTGATTCAGGAGGTCATTTTACATAAGAATCAGCAAGAATGCTATATCTTGATTTTTTTTTTTTTTTTCCAGAGCAGTGTTATTTATTATATCAAATATTATTTATTTATTTATTAATATATAATTTATGTAATTAATTTAGATAATAATTATACTTATATTCAAATATTTATTGTTTTAAGATATTTATTATTTTCATCAATTTTATTGAGATAATACTTTACATTATATTTGTATATATAAATCCAACTAAAATAAGGAATGTTTTGCTAGACATAGGTAAAAGTACTCTCAAGCATATCATGAACAACCAATGTCATAAATTAAAATTTGTTTCTGTCATATAATTGAATTGTTACAATAGAATAAAAGCAGTTAATATTTATAACTTTTCAGAGGGCTTTAAATTAACCCCTTGAGGACAATATTTATCCTATGGGACACAGGGTTGTACCTTTAAATACACTATACAGTACGAAGCCGAAAATCCGGAATCGTCGGGACCGCCGCAATTCCGGATTTTCCAGATTTTTGGTCATGCCTAAAAAATATAATACTATGGTTTAAGTACTTGGACAATATGCAAATGCAAGTAAAAAATAATATATTACGATTTTTAAACATATTCTGCAACATTACTTTTATCAACTTTAACAATACATAAATAAAAAATTAAACTTGAAAAACAAAACAGATTTATTGAAATATTTACAAACAAAATTTAGTACAAGTTACAATAAAAGAAATTAAGAAAAGCATGCCATTTTAAAAACATTTCTGTGATTTTTTTTTAAATACTTTAGTTTTTTAATTAAAAGTTTGAGCATAATTGAAATAGAATATAGAATTTAGTTCTCAATTAGATAAATGTTTAAGAACTGTTACAATTATTATAATCTTCTTCTCCCTCCTCCAGACATTGCAAATGCCGGTTTTGTAGATTACTAACAAAAAAAAATACTTTTTCGATTCATTATTTAGATATATTTATGCTGAAAAAAAAAAAAAAAAAACGCTGTTGATGATGATGATTAACGCCGCCGAAATTGTCCGGATTTTTGGAGTCTGGATTTCCGGCTTCGTACTGTACATCAGAATTATATCAACATTTCAACAATATAAGTTTACAGTATTGTTCTCTAAACGAATTACCTCTAAACTAGATACTAATACTCAGATGGTTGTGTTTTTCTTACATTTATTTTAAAATCTTAAGCAATTTTTCCAACTTGTAAAGTGTATATTTACACTAGGGATGTTTTGCTAGACATAGGTAAAAGTACTCTCAAGTATATGAACAACTAACATCATAAATTAAACTTTATTATTGTGGAATATGCAACCAGGGTTAGTTGCGTGTGCAACTTAAAATTCTATGAATGGTTTCCGTTCTATAAATTAGTAAAAAGTATAATGTTCATTTAGTAAATTCAAATTTCTCTATTCTCAGTTATCTAATAATTAACCAAATATCACTTCTCATTCATCTATTAGTCGTTAATTCTTAATGGTTAAAGTTTTTAAGGTCAATTATCTGTCCTAGAGACCTGGGCCTAGGAGGAATGCTTTCCATAGGAGTCAGTCTTTGTAAAGGGTCCTAGCCTTGTATTTATATGAGTTTTTGGAGAAAATCACTGAAAGTTCCAAATACCATATTTACTCGCATATACGTCGATCCCGCGTATACACCCCACTTTTCCGATCAAGAAATTTGAATTTTTTAAAATCCCGCGTATAAGTCGACCCCCATTTTACTGATCAAGAAATTTGAATTTTTAAAAAAATACATCAAAATCATCTGAAAAAAAAAAAAAAAGTATTAAATATACAATAATAAGGAAACTTTATTTATTTATTATTATTTTTTTAAAATAATTTATTCAAAATTATCTGAAAAAAAAAATAAATAAAAAATATACAATAATAAAGATAATAATACACAAATTTAGTACACAAAATTAAACTGATAATAATGAATAATAATAATATGACACTACTGATAGTATGATATGTTATGGTAAAGTAGTAATATACAAAGTTAAACTGATTCAATGTCCGATTCAGTATCGGACTCGCCAAACAATTCACAAAATTCCTTTGTCGTCATCGGCTCATCATGATACACGTTTTCAATCTCTGTATCGCTACATTCTTCCTCGTCGTTATCACTTTCAAAAATGGCATCTTCTGTTCCGTCTAGTACATTGCTTATGCAGCATTTCTTGAATGATTTTATAACCATTTCTGAAGGAATTTGATTCCATGCATCTTTAACCCACTGTGCAATCAATGCGATGTCGGGCTTTCTAATATTGCCACACTTTGTAAATTGTTGGATGATCGGATGAAATCCACTCTGCCCAATATTTTCTAACATTTGCTTTCAAGGGCTTATTCAGGCAAACGTCTAGGGGTTGAATGACGGATGTCAACCCTCCCGGGATTACAGCTACAGTCGTTTTCAGTTCTTTCATCACTTTATTCACGTTTTCAGAAAAGTGGCCACGAAACGAGTCGTAAACTAAAAGGGAAGATTTTTTTTAAAACAGCTCCCAGTCTTTTACCCCACACATTTTTAAGCCAGTCGACGGTTCCGTCAGCGTCCATCCACCCCTTTTCATCGGTTCGAACCAGCACACCAGATGGAAATGTAACGTTTTTTGGCAAAGTTTTTCTTTTAAAAATAATTAATGGAGGAAGCTTTGTACCATCAGCCAAACACAAAAGTACGACCGTAAACCGTTTTTTTTTTCGTGCCCAGTGGTTTTTACCAAAATGCTTTTTTTCCCCTTGCAGTTCACTGTTTTATTTTCTGGTAGATCGAAACACATGGGTGTTTCATCCATATTTCCTATATGGCAAAGTTCAAAAGAATTCATTTTTCTTTGATAGATGACGTATTTTTGAAATTTCATAATCTTTGCTTCCAAGTCAGATGGTAATTTTTGTGCCAGTTTAGTGCGCTGGCATAAAGTCAAACCATGACGATTCATAAATCTAGTGCACCAATGTTCTGATGCACGAAACGTGTTTGGAACACCATACTTTTCTTCTTTTGCAAGCTTCATGGGGCGTAAACGTATGCCAGTTCTAGTGACAATAAAACCATTCTGCCTGCACTCTACAACCCAATCATTTAATACATTTTCCAGTTCTGGAAAGGGTGATTTTCCATGCCGCAAAGCCTTTTTTAATTTTGGGATGTTTTCTAGCTTTCCCTTATTCTTGCGCCAATCACGAATCAGTTTTTCGTGAATCCCAAATTGAGGAGAAGCAGCACAGTTATTAGATTCTTCTGCAAAAGAAATAACTTTAAGTTTAAATCCAGCTGCATATGAAATGTGTTTCTGTTTTCTAATAACTAAATCAGCCATATCAGTAGAAACAAGGAGAAAAAGTGTAGTTAGATAAACGAAGAAATAATGAATAAAGTGTACTACTAAGAACGAGCAAGATATAACGCGGGACACATGTTTCTAGCGAGTCACGTGTTTCTAGCCACTTGCGGACGATTCAATTACCCATAGGGGTGATACATTCTCGGAATCTTACCCGCTGATCTCTCGGAGGGGGGGGGGGGGAGTTGGCGTGCATTCATCGCCTGGACCAATCCCGTAACTCAGCCTTGAAACCCCACCCCAGCGCTGATAAGGAAAAACAATTCCTTCCTCTTTTTCTCTCCTGGTATAGAAATCGACAGTAAACGACGTCATTGTGTTATGGAATGTGGGAAGAGAACAATTGTCTTACAAAACGGCATTTTAGACTTCTGATTAAAAAAAAAAAATTAAGGATCCACGTATAAGTCGATCCCCCCAACTTTAAAGCCTTTTTTTGTCCAAAATTTCTCGACTTATGCGCGGGTAAATACGGTAGCTCAGTGTGAGTAGAGCACATTAATATAGAAATAAACCACAAATCCTAACCTAATCCATCAACTATTTGAAAATATATTTCAAAGACTGTTATTATATCTGAAAAGATATATTTTAAAGTAAACAAATGATCTTGGAAAACATTTAGCTATTGATATAATACCTTGTCGAAAAGTCATTTAAAAGCAAAAGTGTTACAAATTATATTTTAATGGATGGTCTCGAAATAAACAATGTGATTCTACATCACAATCATAATAGCACTATCAAACTAACTTAGACTGTCTTTGTCATGAACAACATATAATCTTGAAGCCCTTACCATAATATCCTACATCATTACATTGAGCACTTACTATAGTAGTTTCCCTCAGGTTAGTTATAGCAGTTTCCTACTATAGTAGTTTCCCTCAGGTTTAGAAAAGAACAGTATGCTGCTGGTAAAAAAAGGGCACTTTTTAGATTCTTGAAAGCATTTTTGGATTCTTAAGAGCACATTTAAAATCCAGGCACTTAATTTCAAGATTGTTATAAGTATGCATAAAGAAAAAAAATTATTTTCCTCTACTTTTGCTTGTTATTAATGCATAAAAAAAGTTCATAATGTACAGTAGTTATATATATATATATATATATATATATCATTTATATTTAGTTTCATGGTTGGTTTCTCCTTAATTAAGCAAATATGAGATAGGTTTCTTTAGGAAGATTTCCTTTGACCTATGTCACTTGAATAGATAATTGACAAGCAAGCAAGCTATAATAACACCAAAAGATGCTAAAAATGGTATTAACTGAAATTCTTATAAAGGTACGATTGATTTGAGGATGAATTGTTGATAGGTAGCTGCTTTCCTATTAAAATACACAAAACATAATCAAGTGTGAAGAGAATGTATTGAAAAGTTAAAAGATTGCTTTAAAAAAATTAATATGTTTGGTATGTGAATAAGATGGCGACTACTTGACACATGTTCAATCTGAAATTATATCTCAATTGGGATTTATTAATCAGTTATAGCTCTTAATTGCTGATTATTTTTAAATATATTGAGCACCATTATTTGAACATACAGCATTTATATAATCATCAGTGCATTAAAAATTTATTTGAAGAATAAACAATAGACTGTGATTTATTCTAAAGAGTTTTATGAATTCTATACAACTTGGAACATATCTTTCAGCTTATCTAGTATGAGATATTCCATTCCCACTTGATATGAACCAGTTATAAGAAATATTAAAGCTGTTAAGTCAGGCTTAATAAAAACTGCATAATACAAGAATGATATCTATCTTGTTTTGATGGAGTATAGAAATACTATGGATGTCATGTCTTCTCCATTACAGATTCTAATGGATTATCTATTAATACCCTGATACCCTTGTATTTCGTTATGATTGCAGCGCTGTATGAGAACATCTGCATTCTAAATCAGGAACAACAGCATAATCATGACCTACAGCACTGTTAACAAACTGAAAACATGGAAAATTAAGAAATATGTGCCCCCAGAATTGAACCTCAGTCTTTTGTCCTACAGCAAAGAATGGTAGAGAATATCGCAAAAGCATGTTCAAGTAATAGTTTTTGAAATTGCATAGCATGTAAATCCTTGTAAAAACAGCTGAATATTTATTTATATTTCCTTGAAACTGCAATTATACTACTGTTCCGGTATTTATTCATTGGAAATTTTTATTCTGGTATGGACTCAGTTTATTTTTTTATAGTAAACATATTAAACTTGTGTGCTTGACCATAATTTCTGCTTTAAAATTTTTATCAAGATGAAGATATGATAGATATAAAGAAGTGTATAATACCGTTAAGTGGAAAGATTACATTCTGGACCAGTGATGGAATTTGAAACCCTCCTATGCTTGAGAATGATTAATGGAATGATCAGCTTAACCTTTGACTTGGCAATGGTTTGCCTAGTGATTCTTGAATCAAATGTCAATACAATTGCTGTTGAAGAAACTCACACAGGCAGAACAATTAAATCTCCACAATATTTTAAAGTGTATGTATGAAAAATATTTTTTTTAAATCTTTAAAAATTGTTTTGCAAAGTATTATATTTCTTTTTAAAAAAAGTGTATCGTACACTTTAAGATAATTGAAATCATTTTTAAATGTAACCATTATCCTAATAGTATTATATTAATTTTATTACAATGTTGTTACTCACTGGCCCTCTACGAAGAAATAATGTTGACCATTCTGTTAATTGCTTTCAAGTACATGAGTTTGATTGAAATCCAATCACTGACTCAGGGTGTAATCTGTCAATTTTTGTGTTATATATTCTGTATTCTACCTTGGCTTCATGCTAGCAAAGGCTTACAAGTAGACTTGAATCAAGCACACAAGTATGTATATATTAAGCAAGCTTTGACTCTGTTGTTCATTTCTGAAATTGCACTAATTTTTATCAATAAATAGTTAAAGTATCTATTATTACTTTATAATTTCTGTTTACAACGAACCGCATGTTTAACAAATATGTATCATAAATATTAATTTATTTTGTATGTCATATTTACATTTATTTACTGTTATATTTTATATACATTATTTATTCAATAACTGCTTGCATACATAGTTTACTAACAGTAAAATATTACAGAATCAATATATTGTAGTAATACAGAAAACTCCTATTAGTTGAAATATTTGAGGAGAGGAAACATACAAAAAAATTATCTCTGGCGACCTCTTAAATTTATAGGTAGTTCTAATTACTTGAAATTTCTCCAAGTGCATAAGCATAGACTTGTCCATAATACTAGGCAAGCTAGCATAATTATATATTTCTATTTATATAAACTGTATTTCAATCTTTCAAAATTTATATTTTTAAAATACAAGTTATTGATATTAATCATTACAGGGTCTAAAATTAATTTATAAAATTCAGCAAAGTACTCGAATTTAAAGCCAGAAGCCATTGTTACTAATGTAAGCTGCATTTAGTTCAAGACTATTTAAAACTTTAAAAATATTTACAATCATATTTCGATAACTCAAAAGAATAATGAGCAACAAACTTGCTAAAATAAAAACAAGAAATTGTGTTGTTTGCATAGATTATATTAAAAGAAAAAATCCATTCACTTCTCATTACATTGTATATTGTTAAAAAATTACAGGACTAAAAAAATATTTGTCTTTAATTATGGTAATTTAAATATTTATTGTCTGTTAATTATATATATTTTTCTTTAACTATGAAGGAAGGATTCTCTGAAAAGCTATTTTTAAGCAGTAAAATAGGAGCGTACAATATATAAATATTAAATATACACTCTATAACAAAAAAAGCAATGCACCAAGAAGGAGTTATCCGAATGGGACAAAAATTGGTAGATGTGATGTACATGCGGAGAAAAACAATTGATTACAGTTTCAGAAAATTTGAATGATTTAATCAGGAGAAAGGGTCTCACGAAGTATACAAGTCAATAATGCATTGGTCCACTTCTGGCTCTTAGGTATGCAGTTATTCGGCTTGGTATTAATTGATAGAGTTGGCAGATGTGCTCCTGTGAAGTATCGTGGCAAATTCTGTCCAATAGGTGCGTTAGATTGGTAAAATCCTGAGCTGGTTATAGGACCTTTTTTATGATGCTCCAAATGCCCTCAGTGGTAGAGAGATCTGGGGATTGAGATCAACCCCATTTCACTGAGCCAACTATTACAGGTCTTTGAAGTCACTGAAGTACCAGTTGCACGTAGGATCGATGATAATAATGAAGTGGATTCTGTCATCTATTTAGGCTGACTGTTTTCTCCCTGACACTGTGTTCAACCACGGTTCACCCATTCCTGTCAATATAATAGTGGTACCACTCCTATCCAATTGTCAAAAAAATTGCAGATTAGACCAACGGCTTCTCTGAGCCCATGGGTTAAAAAAATAATACGAATTCGATCCGCAAAGCAGGTAACCTGCAGATGCCCGACCCTATGCAGGAATCTGAATACCATAGATCATGAAAATCTCATCAGGCACACATCATAAGATACAGATCTATGATGTGTATCTCAATGCCATGATACACACCATGTTCAAACCAAAATTTTTATTTTGATGAACATACTATCCACTAAACTGAGTGACTGCAGAAGAAATTGGTAAAAGAAAAATATATTATTACTTTTCATATTGGTTTTAAATTACTTAAAATATTAAAAATTCAAAATATACAACCTTTTTAATTTTTTCATGTTATATTGTCGACTAGTTTCGCTTGGGGCGCCCCAGCTTGGTCTCCGACGGCACGGTGCTTGAAGTCTTTCGAAACTGTTGTTTCACGCCTCCTTCCTCTCTTTTAAAAACTTGGCGCCGTTGCTGATTGAGTAGAGCCCCATCATTGCCATTGCAATTGTTAAAACTTGATAAAATTTCTACGGATTCTCTGATAGCAGCGTAACCATAGTTATGATAATTGGCCAATTTCTTTACTTGCTTGAATTTAATAAACAAAAACGATATTAATATTAAATTCAAGCAAGTAAAGAAATTGGCCAATTATCATAACCACGGTTACGCTGCTATCAGCGAATCCGTAGAAGTTTTATCAAGTTTTAACAATTGCAATGGCAACGATGGGGCTCTACTCAACCAGCAATGGCACCAAGTTTTTAAAAGAGAGGAAGGAGGGGTGAAACAACAGTTTCGAAAGACTTCAAGCACCATGCCGTCGGAGACCAAGCTGGGGCACCCCAAGCGAAACTAGTCGACAATATAACGTGAAGAAATTAAAAAGGTTGTATATTTTGAATTTTTAATAAGTGTTAACTTCATGGTTTAATTGATTATAAAGTATTACTAAAAGTAATCTGGTGTGTAACTCACACAACTTCTCTTACCCTGAAATTTAATATTATAAATACAGATTGCAGATTAAGGTGTAAGATAACGAGTGTTATGTAAACATGTGTTAAAATAATTCAAATTAGGCTTCAGAACAGTTTTATTTGACAAATGATTCTGTGTGAGGGGGGCTACTGCCTCCCTCAACCCACCATTTCAATATAGAATTCAAATCTGTTATTAAATTCAAAAGTTCATTTAAAATTATCCACACAACTTTCACATGCAACATTCCTTGAAACTTATCAATTTTGATCAAACATTCCTAGTAAAAAAAGGAATTAACTTCAAAATACAACATTTGGATTGCCTGAAATTATTTTTTTAATTTACTCTAAGAGACACAAAGATCAAACTTTAAAAATTTGACTTTGGTATTCAGGAAGCTTCAAAATGTGTAAACATGCAAAAAAACCAAGCAATGAATATTTAGCTTAAAAAAATACATTATTTGCCATATGGCTATTAGGAATTAATTTTAATTTCTGAACAGCTTTCCTGGACATGGTAAAATATTATAGTAAAGCACTTTCACTAACAATAAAAAAGAATGTTATAGCTTAAATATTGGCAGCCCTGTATATTTCTCTTCTAAAGTTTATGTACACGGCACAACCTGAAATACACTTTCATCAATTTACAAGCATTGTCGCATTATAATCTAGTTATTTTTGTGTAGCCCTGTAAACGAACAGTGATAGATTTCCATACCATATTCTCCATAAAACATGATTTTACATATATAAAAATATATATACTCGTTTCATTTGGTTTAGTGCAGTCTACAGATGCTAAACTCTACTTACCTGCAATTTCCCCAATATAAGTAATGTATTTGAATTCTTTTGGGTGTCCCTGTACACAAACCGTTTGCTTCATCTCAACGAAACGCATCCCCATATGATACACATTTAGAATACTATGTTTGGACTTTCTGCTGTTATTTGTTCTTGATATATGCTGATGATAGACACATACACACCCAAACCAACCCCTAAAAACATGATTTTTGGATTCAGAGGACCTCGAAACGTGTAAATATAACAAAAATTCAATTTCGAAAATTTGACCCAAAAACAATACTTTCTCTACCATATGTACGGGTAAGAGAAAGTAAAAAAAATGTATTTAACTGACTACATCACTTACTAAAAATTTAGTGTTCAAACAATTAAGTTTAAAAGTTGCACTCCCATCCCCCCCCCCCTTTTTTTTTTTTTTTTACACCTGCGTTATAGTTTTATTTTATTTTATTTCATTTTCATTTTTTAGTTCTGCACCATATAAATGAGGAAATGGGTATGGGAAATTTAGGTAATAAAAAAAATTTTCGACTTTGGATTTTTGAGTTTTTACACATTTGGAGGTGTAAGGAATCCAAAAATCATAAAAATCGGTACGGTGTCTGTCTGCAGGGTGTCAGTTTGTTAGTCTGTGTACACGATATCTTAAGAACAAATTATCACAAAGAGGTCGAACTAGTTTTAAAATAACACTTATGACACTAGCAAAAACCATATTCATTGACAACATTCTAATTTAAAAACTTCGTAAGTTATTTGAAATTTACGATTTTCATAACATGAAAAAATAGGGCCAATATCGTTTAAACGTGCGTGAAAAGGAATATTGTTACTGTAAATATCTCAGATCAGCTTTAGAATATCAGTTATAATGCTTGCATGAACGTAATTGACTATGAACATTCAAATTTGAAAATTTCATAATTTATTTGAAATTTACGAATTTCTTAACATGTGGCAGAATAGGGCAAAATTTCACATAAACGTCCATTTTGAGGGATATTTTCCTCATAAAGATGTCAGACCACATTTAAAATATCACTTAGGATACTGACTTGAATTTAATTGACCACGAATATTCTAATTCAAACATTTCGTAAATTATTCGAAATTTGAGTTTTTCTTAACATAGCAGAATAGAGCAATATTTCATATAAACTTGCATTATAGGGATCATTGCATTGGAAATAGTATGGAATAGCAAATAAACTAAAACATGAAACTAACCTCAATAAAAAATTAATTAACAAATTAGGATAAGGTAAATGTATCGAATTAAATGGTAGGTAGCCTGTTATGAGGGGCATTTTAATCTGTCACCGTGTCAAGCGATAGGTCATATTCATTTCTCTCTAAATGAATATAGTACACACTGTAATAGAAATTTATGAGACAAATATATGATGGAGAAATGAGCAAAATTCACCTATGCCAACTAGTTTTTTAATTGAATTAGTGCATTAAAGTTAAAAATCTGAAAAACATTAAAAAAATGTTTCATTTTGGCAAGTTATTTATTTATTATCATCATTATTATTATTTTATATTTTACTTCCCATTAGAAGTAGTAGAGGTAAAATATATTAATTGATAGAAAATAAATATTTTAATGGGTAATGGTCCAAAAGTAATTGCGGTAACGTCAGTGGAGGCCTTCATATCGAGACTCAAAAAGTTTTTGGATTCTGTCTGTGTGGCTGTCTGTTTGTCTCGCGATAGCGGTCGCAAAAATCACTCTATTGACTTGCAATTCGGCACACATGTTCATTAACTACCCAGAAATAGCTGTATACTTTTGGTTGTGTATTGTATTTGTAGTTCGTGTACAGGGACGCACCAAAGTTTTTCTTATCATTACGGCCTATGGACAGAATTTGTGTGTGTCTCGCGACAGCGGCCGCAAAAGTCACTCTATTCGCTTGTAATTTGGCACACATGTTCATTTACCACAAATAAATAGCTGTATAGTTTTGGGTGTATATTCTATTTGTAAATCGTGTACAAAGGCACACCAAAGTTTTTCTTATCATTACGGTCTATGGACAAAATTTGTGTGTGTCGCAATAGCATGTGCAAAAACCCTTGGATTAACTTGAAAATTGGTACACATGTTCAGGCGCTATACCGAAATAGCTGTATAGATTTTGGGGCCTATATTATTTATGGATCGTGTACAGGAACACACCAAAGGTTTTCTTATCATTACGGCCTATAAGAAGGACGTTGCATTCAATAAAATGAAATTAATATGCATTGTTGAGATGCTTAAAAGCACTTTTCCTGCAAAAAATGTTGCTTTGACTTAAAATTGATGTGCAGGACCTAGATTTAAAATTAATGTGCAGGAGATTTTCACCAAGCTCAGTTTAACGTGTTTATGCTGCATTTAACAAAATAGAATTAACATACACTATTAAGATACTTGAAAACATGTTTTCTCGAGAAAAAAAAAAAAAAGGTATGTATAGTCTAAATAATTTATTTAGAGGTCCACACAAAATAATTCCGATGACATTCTGTAATCATTCATCGATGTCAAATATGTTTCAATATTAATGAGTTCTAACGAATTTGTGTATACTTTTATTATTTTGTATAAATAGTGCATCTCGGGTATGGGGACACTCAAGAGTATTTTCCACCATTACGGTACGGTCTATAGACGGTACTTTTTATAAGTGCATTTTAACATGATTACACTTCATTAAACTTAAGTAAATAAACAAACATTAATAGAATGATAAAAAGTAAGGTATCTTTGAAAAATGGTCGGCATTAGAATAAGTAATTAGTTTACATGGCTACGCAAAATAATTCCGATCATTCTGCATAAAATTCGGTACAAGTGCTTATGAGTTAAAAAGAATTAACAAAAAGCTATGAGTTACAATGAAATATACATGTACAGTTAGATATAAGCAGACAAATAAAACGGGGGGATGCTGCCCCATAATCATATCTATTTATGTAATGAGTTAATCGTATGTATTTTAAATATTATATAATAAGTAAAAATGGTTTATGGAGTAATGAATGATACAAATAGGCCGTCGAGGTTCCTGATCTGCAGATTCACTAGTAAACAATAATTGGCGAAACGTCAATACAGTGGAGACTCAAAAAGTTTTTGGGTTCTGTCTGTGTGTCTGTATGTCTCGTGATAGTGGCCGCAAAAATCACTCTTTTGACTTGCAATTTGGTACACATGTTCATTAACCACACAGAAATAGCTGTATAGTTTTGGGTGTATATTCTATTTGTAGTTCGTGTACAGGGCCACACCAAAGTTTTTCTTATCATTACGGCCCATGGACAGAATTTGTGTGTGCCGCAAATCCCTTGGATTGACTTGAAAATTGGTACACGTGTTCAGGCGCTATACAGAAATAGCTGTATAGATTTTAGGGCCTATATTGTTTATGGATCATGTACAGGGATACACCAAAGGTTTTCTATCATTACAGACTATGAGAAGGATTTCATTTAAACTCACTTCAACATAGTTACACTGCATTCAACAAAATGAAATTAACATGCATTATTGAGATGCTTAAAAAGCATGTTTCCTGTAAAAAATGTTGCTTAGGCTTAAAATTAATGTACAGGACCTCACAAAAGTGTTTCGGCATTTTCACGTAATCATCCAAATTATGGCAAATTTCGGATAATCATTCATGAGCTATGTAGAATAAGTTGTATATTTTTTATTGAATTATATAATATTTATGGTTCGTTGGCAAGGACGCAGAAACAAATTTCGTGACATTAGAGCCTATAGCCCCATTTTCATCAAGCTCATTTTAATGCGTTTATGCTGCATTCAACAGAATAGAATTAACATACATAATTAAGATGCTTCAAAGCGTGTTTTCTCTAGAAAAAAGGTATGTATAGAAGTATAGACTAAATAATTTGTTTAGAGGATCACACAAAAGAATTATGATGGCATTCTGTAATCATCCAGTGATATCAAATTTGGTTCCATATTAATGAGTTCCAATGAATTAGTTTATACTTTTTATTAGTGTGTATAACTAGTGTGGCTCGTGTACAGGGACAGTGAAAAGAATTTTCTACCATTACGGTCTATAGACGGTATTTCTTATAAGTGCATTTTAACATGATTACACTTCATTAAACTTATGTAAATAAATAAACATTAATAGAATGTTAAAATGTAAGATATCTTTGAAAAATGGTCGGCGTAGAATAGGTAATTAGTTTACAGGGCTACACAGACTAGTTTCGATAATTTAAGCAATCATTTTGAATGAAATCCGGTACAAATGTTTATGAGTTAAAAGGAATGAACACAAAGCGATGAGTTACAAGGAAATATATATATACACCTATATACAGATAGATATAAACAGACGGATACAATGCGGGGAGCTCACCTTAACAATCATATCAATTTATGTACTGAGTTAATCGTACATATAAGTAAAAATGATTTGCTGAGTGATAAATGGTACAAATAGGACGTTGAGCCTCCTGATCTGCAAATCTATTAGTTGCCAAAACGTCAGTGGAGGTTTCCATGTGGAGAGTGGGGACTCAAAATACTTTTGTCTATCTGTCCGCAAAAATTACCCTATTGACTTGAAATTTGGTACACTTGTTCATGTGTACTGAGGGGTGCAGCAGCCACCCTCAGAACCGCATTTGTTTATGTAGCGAATTAATCATATAGGGTAGATGCTCCAGTAATTGACACCTTCCCCGAAATAATTAATAAATAGATTTAAAAAAAAAAATAAGGCAAATGTTTTACATAAAAGAATTTTAACATTGTATGTCAAACACTGGAGCATAGGGTGCCTATTACCGGTAAAATGAAAAACTAGCAGTGTCACACACTGGAACATGGGGGGCCAATCACTGGTAAAGTGAAAAACTGGCAATGTTAATTACTAGAACATTGAGTGGATGTAAAATAAAAATTCATAAAAAGAATTCATAATTATCAAATATATATGTTTTAACATATATGTGATTTTGAAAGTCTTTCATGCCATAAATATTAATTTAAGATTTCCAAAAATAGCTTTTGATGACTAAAACATTAAAAACATCAGAAATTGCTCTAAAAGTGTCAATCACTGGAGCACTTACCATATATATATGTGCATAATTATTTTAAATGGTATGAAATAAATAAGAATGATCAGCTGGGTAAAGAGTGATGCAAATAGGACGTTCAGGCACTTGATCTGAAGATCAACTATATAGTTGCTGAAACGTCAGTGGAGACTCAAAAAGTTTTTGGATTCTCTCTGTGTGTCTGTCTGTATGTCTCGCGACAGTGGCCGCAAAAATCACTCTATTGACTTGCAATTTGGTACACATGTTCATTAACCACATAAAAATAGCTGTATAGCTTTGGGTGTGTATTCTATAAGTAGTTTGTGTACAGGGTCTCTTAAAAATTTTCTTATCATTACGGCCTATGGACAGAATTTGTATATGCCACAATAGCAAGTGCAAAAATCCCTGGATTGTCTTGAAAATTGGTACTCATGTTCAGACGCTATATAAAAATAACTGTATAATTTTCGGTGCCTATATTGTTTATGGATCGTGTACAGGGACAAACCAAAAGTTTTCTTATCATTACGGCCTATGGGAAAAATTTCATTTAAACGCATTTTAACATAGTTACACTGCATTGAACAAGATGAAATTAATATGCATTACTGAGATGCATAAAAGAATGTTTCCTATAGAAAATGTGTGCTTAGACTTATTAATTAATGCATGGGACCTCACAGAAGTGTTTCGAAAATGTCACGTAATCATCCAAATTGTGTCAAATTTCGGATAATCATTCATGAGCTACACAGAATAAGTTGTGTATTTTTTATTGGTTTATATAATGTTTATGTTTCGTTGACAAGGACGCAGAAAAGAATTTCGTGACATTAAAGCCTATAGCCAGATTTTCCTCAAGCGTATTTTAACGCATTTATGCTGCGTTCAACATAGAATTAACATACATTATTAAGATGCTTGAAAGCATGTTTCCTCTAGAAAAAAATTTTGTATACACTAAATAATTTATTTACAGGACCACACAAAAGAATTCTGATGACGTTCTGTAATCATCCAGTGATGTCAAATTTGGTTCAATATTAATGAGTTCCAATGAATTAGTTTATACTTTTTATTAGTGTGTATAACTAGTGTGACTCGTGTACAGGGATACCCAAAAGAATTTTCTACCATTACGGTCTATAGACGGTATTTCTTATAAGTGTATTTTAATATGATTACACTTCATATAGATACAAATGAAGTTTTTATTAGTTGCAAGTAATTAACACAAGGCTATGAGTTACAAGGAAATACATTCACTCATGTTTGTGAAAATTGCAACACCAAGAAGGAATGCGAATATAAGAATGATATTTATTGAGCACATACATTATGTCAGGAAGAACAATTGATTAAATTTTCAGGAAGTTTTGAGTAATATATCCTGAAAGAACACTACATAAAGCAGCGAACTCTAGGAGCAATAACTACAGTTATCTGCCGAGGCATTGAATCGAACAGCAATTGGATGAAATATTCGGGTACAGCACTTCATGAAGCTTCGACAGGATACCACAGTTCACAGACCATAGTTGCTTGTAAGTGCTGGCGGGCCACTCGCTTTTTAACGATTAAACAGTCATTTTCATTGGTGCGAGATCAGGAGAACACGCTGGCCTGAGCAACGGTTGAAGACATTCTGTATCAAGGAAGGTCTAGACAATACAGACAACTTGCGGTCGTGCATTAGCCTGCTTAAATATTGCACTACGGAGGCCTTGAATATACAGCAAATGGGCGGGCCTTAGATCACCAGAAATTTAATGGCCACTATACAGAGTGCCGGGAATGCGAACAAGAAGTAATCGAGACGTGTATTCAATGGGACACCATACCATCACTGCTGGTGATGGACAGTGTGACGATGTCGAATCCGAGCTGGCAATGTGCATTAATCATAATGCCGTTAAATACGGATAAGGCAATCCTAATGATGTAAACAGGATTATGATTTGTCTGAAAGACGACTTTACGCCATTCCTGCGTTTAGGTTTAGGTTTGTCGTTGATCACATATTAAAGGCGCCTATATCAATGATACAATTTTGAGGGTAATCAAAATTTTGTTAGCCACATACTGAGTCACCACCTGGAGTCATGGTATGCGATACCCTTTGATACACGTCTCTTGTTTTCATTCCCGCCACTCTGAATACCAGCCATTACATTTCTGACGAGTTAAGGCCCATCGCTCTGCCCTATATTCAAGTCCTCCAAAGCGCAACATTTAAGCAGGACAATGCACGACCGCAAGTTGTCCATATTGTCAGGACCTTCATTGATGCCGAATGTGTTCGACTGCTGTTCAAGCCAGCGCGTTCTCTTGATCTCGCACCAATGAAAATGACTGTTTAATCGTTGAAAAGCGACTGGTCCCCCACCACTCACCAGTGACTACGATCGATTAATTGTGGCATCGTGTTGAAGCTTCATGCAGTGCTTTACCCGTACATGTCATCCAATCGCTGTTTGATTCAATACCTAAGCAGATAAGTGCTGTCATTGCTCACAGAGGTCGCTGCTTTATGTACTGTTTTCTCAGTACATATCACTACAAATTTTCCTGAAAATTTAATCAATTGCTCTTCGTACTATAATATACATGCCCAATAAATATTCTGATATCCCATTTCTTTCTTGGTGTTGCAATTTTCACAAACATGAGTGTACTTATATATATACGCATCGCATATATACAGATAGATATAAACAGACAGATACAACGGGGGATTGAGGGATGCGGTAACCCCCCTCATAAACATATATAGTTATGTAGTGAGTAAATAATACATATATAATTATTTTAAATACTATACAGTAAGTAAAAATGATTTGCTGAGTAATGAAATAATACAAATAAAATGTTGAGGCTCCTGATCTGCAGATCCACTAGTTTTATTTGTTTTTATTTATTTTTATTTTACCCCCATCTAGGATGTGGTAGGAGGCCAAAGATATTAATCAATTGAAAATATGCTTTAGTGGAATATTGCTTAACATCAAAATCAACATTTTTAGTAAAGAAATTTTATTACATCTCCCCTTTCCCCCTGGGGGGGCAGGAAGCAAAAACACGTTTGGGAGCATAACTCTGCTCCAAATTACTTCACGGTGAAGCAATTGTACCTGCGGAGATTAGACTTGAGTACAAAACAGCATTTTCTGTGATTTTGGAATTTTCGATTTTTAAGAGGGGGGGGGGGTCAATTTTCGGGCGGAATTTCGCAAAATCCGGATTTTTGAGTAGAGCTTTACAAAACATGGTACAAATGTACTGAAAACAGCCATGCGTCTTCTTTAGAATATTTCCAAAAACCCATTTTTATTTTTCGTGATTTTCGATTTCGGAGGGTGTGTTACGAGGGGCAAATTCGAGACCCTCCTTTTCAGCGCTAAATTTGCCCTGGGAAATCTGGACAAACTGCGGTTTGGTGCGTAAATTGTTTGTGTATCCGATACCTATTGTAAAGGGATTTTACGAAATTCCTCCCCTTTTCCCCTTAGGGTCAAGGGGGGGGGGGCGATAAACACGTTTTCAAGCGTAACTTTGCACCAAATTACCCCAGTAAGATTAATTTTTATGTGTGAGTTGGTTATGTGCACCTAACATGCACTGTAATGAGATTTTGTGAAATTTCTCCCACCCTTTTAACGGTTGGCAGGAAATACGTTTTCAAGACTGACTCTGCTATAAATTCTCAAGAAAGCGATTTTTTTTTATGTCAATTGGTTATGCGTACCTAATGCACGCACCACAAAGAGATTTTCTGAAATTACTTTTTACCTTCTCCCATAGGAAGCGGGGGAGGGGGGAGCAAAAATAGTTTTCAAGCTTAAATCTGCTCCAAATTATCTTAGAAAAGCGATCTTTGATGTATAGGTCAGTTATACGTATCTAACACGTAGCATAAAGAGATTTTCAAAATTTCCCCCTTTTTCCACACTTTAGGATCGGCCGGGGGGATGTGCAAAAACATGTTTTTAGCATAACTCTGCTCCAAATTATCTGAGGAAAGCGATTTTTTTATGTATCGGTTGGCTATGTGTATGCAACACGCACTCCAAAAGGATTTTGCGAAACTATCCCCTCCCCCTCTCCCCTTGGGGTGGGCAAAGCAAAAAACATGGTTTCAAGTTTTAATAGGCTTCAAATTTTTATGGACTGGCGAATTTTGTCATTTGAGTGTTGATTAAAAGTACGCAATATGCACTCTGGTGGGATTTCTCGAAATTTCTAACTTACCCGCGGGAGAGGGGGCGGGGGGAGTAAAAACGGGTAAATCGCTGCCGAAGGCAGTGAGGATCCGGACTCCTCACGTTGCGAGCGAGAAAACCTCTACTGAACGCAGTGGAAACTTTAACTTAGATTTCGACCGATTTTAGTTTTTTTTTTAGTTTTGATATTTTATTAATAATGATTTGGAATTTTGAGAATTCATTTAAATATAGTGTCCAGCGAAGCGGGCAAAGCCTGCTAGTATGAAAATAATAATTAAAATAAAAGTCTGTTTCCTGCAATTTAAATTTGTTTCATACTTTTATTTATTTATTTATTTATAAATTATACTCTTATATTTTTCATAATGAAAAAAAAAAAAAAAAAAAAAAATCTAGACTTTTTTACTGTATCGCGGATCTTTCTGTTTTCTGTATTAAGATTTGTTAAATAAGTTCTAAATTATTCTTTTCTTTACGCTCGGATACGTGTTTTTGCGAGAACTTCGCCCCGCTATTACGAAATTAATCTCATTCAATGACGCGGAAAATTGTAAATAACTCATTCGAATTCCAAGTAACTGGACTGTTTATAATGTGATATGCCTTGATTATTGACAATTGCCAGCTGATTATCTTTCACAGGTCTTAATTCTCCAGAAAGTAGTGATACTGGTAATAATCCCTTTATTTGTTTATTTTATTTTTATTTATTTATTTATTTTACATTTTTTGTAATAATCGCTGTTAACAAATATGCTTTGTCAGTCAAAATGATTTGTCAGCTTTATTTATTTTTTTTAAATGTCCTGTCTCTGAAAATTATGTGCATTTTTATTTACTTTAAAATATATTAAATTAGTGATGTTGAATGATGATAGATGAAAAGTTTGTAAACAAACATCATAAATTAAAATAAACTATAGCAATGTTAATATAAGCCATAATCTCCCCCACCCATGTTCTCTCTCACAGTTAAAATCCATTAGGAAATATGCCTCTTCTTAATACAGCGCGCACCTTTTCTAGCAACGTAAATGGTCGCATGTTTTTCCTAGATACACTGAAGCAAAATGAAATTTAATATTTCCCCAGATAACACGTACCTACTAGAATGTAATAAATTCCGTACAGACATGTGAAAATTATTAGAATAATTTTCAGTTTTAAATTTCTTTTGTTATTTTTTAGTTAATGTATGTAAGCATTCTAGAATAATAATTGATATAATTTATCCTGCGTTCTTTAAGAGAAGTTTGGAAAATAATATATATACATATATATATTTATTTATATTGAAAACCTTTTCAAACGTTTCAGAAAACTAAGTATCAGATGAAGAACTAGATAGAAAATGAATAAAAAGATTTCTGAAAAATTAAGCATCCTTTTAATGAAAAACATACAACAACAATACTTTTTCAAGGGCTTTGATTGAATGTTGCATGCAAATTAGGTGTTATTTCTGCCATACTGTACGCAATTTGCTAAAAATTTACAGTATGCTAAGCCCAATAACACCCAAAGGATGTGTAAAAAATTTCAAACTCAAGAAGAAGAAGGAAAAAAACAGAGGACAAACATACTTTTGAAAACGACAATCACCAATGTTACCTAAAAAATAAAAATATTCCTAAGAAAATATAACAGAACTAAAGTTATTACTTACATTACAATAGCATATTTCACTTATCCCACTTCTAACATCCAAGCTTATACATATATCATATATATATATATATAAATTTAAATTTAAATAACTTAATACAATTGCACGTGAATTTTATCGTTAATGAAAATGCTCAGTTGTTAATTCTTTATCGATTATTCGAAGTTTGCCAAGAATTTATTTTTACTTTCATTAATATGATGTTATGATGGCAATTTCCTATTCTCCATGTTGTGATGAAAGTTTTACGTGTGGTTACTATAATTTTTTCTATTTTTCTCTCTGGTTTCCTTGATTATTTGATTTAATATTTTATTTCATTTATCATTCAAAATGGTTTGGCTGCTCTATCGGGGCTCGAACAATATAATATTTGCTATGTTTAACTATATTGTTTTACGAAATCATTGCAGCTTTCACAGCTTTCTGAAATACTTGCCCTCTGATGAGCTAATACTTCTAATTTTAAGCATTTATTCTTCCAAAAATTAATCCATATCTTATTCCAATTATTTTTCTTTGGTCCTTTATTTACTTTCTCCGTATTTAAGTATAATGTTTCTTTTTTTTACTCAAATGGGCGTAAGTAATTTCAACTGTTTTTGTCTCTTACTGGATCTTAACATATGTATCGAAACATTTTAGTGCTTGTTTTAGCAATGTGTTATAATCAGTTTTATTTTTGTTGTGTTGGTATTGGCATGTATCTATTAAGTGCTATCCCCCCCCCCTTCAATAAAGTTTAAAAGTGTTTATGGCTTTAGTTTGTCTATATTTTTGCGTTTTCTTTACCATAAACATTTTTAGAATCCCAGGAAACACTTTTTAATTGTATTTAATCGTCATATTATAAATACTAAGTTATAAATAATTTTCAACATCACTGGAAAGTATAGAAAACGCACCACATGACACAACGCACCTTCAGCAATTTCTCTTAATGAATCCGAATATTTTTGCGAGGCCTTGTAAATGAATTAATCATACTATTTTCCATTGAAAATATTCTTTATTGCATCTGAAAAATGTATGTTCATTTTGTATGTTTAGCGCTGTATAAAGATGTAAAAATTTTCTTATAAGAAATACCTCTCTTAAACCGGCCCCTATAACAATGGCCGAGCGGTCTTGTGCTGAAAGCTGGTAGATGGGGAAGTGCCGGGTTCGATCACAGGTCGCACTCATCGACCTAGCTGTTCGGAGTTTTACGTGGTTTTCTCCGAAACTCGAGAAATACTGAGTACAATCCCTTAGAAAGCCCCCCCCTCATGGGTCCCCATAACCCTCCACCTATTGGCCAATGTAGTCAATCGGCCTTAAGCCCCACAACCAACCAACCAACCTCTCAGACCGTAATATGTCCTAATGTGACCTAATTATTTTGCTAGTCCTTGTGCACAAACCAGTGTTGCTGTGTATAAGATTTATAATATAAATTTATAATATTTCGAATGATGATTAAAAAAAAAAAAAAAACCTTTACTAGATGTGTTTACGCAAAATTTTCCGCTTAAAATAACTTTTCTGATGATAAGAGATCATACCAACTATCCAAATTTTATATCTACTAAATAGCTACAGCATTACGTGACTCAAAATTGATGAACTTTAATTATTCACGACTGATCTAAAGTAGCAGAACTTCAGGGAAGAAATTGGAAAGGAAAGTGTCCGATTTCATGGGTGCCGGTAGGTATGAGCAGGTATGGGTAGGTAGGTAGCAGGGTTCCCACAAAGAAAAATTTGGATACTAGAACTTTGAATAGTAATTTTTTAAAATAGATATTAACGGTTAGTCAAGTGTAAAATTAAGTGATAGTAAAAATAATGGTATAAAAAATTTCCCTTTGTGAGAACTCTAGTATAAGTAAGTATGGCAGGGACAAGCGCAAGATATCCTCTCCCTATATTTTAAAGATTGTTCTAAATTGTCTTTCATAATTTTGGATTAGGGAAAATTACATTATTTTTGAAATAATTAAATATTACAAGAAAAAAGTTATTTTTCATGATATAATGATCCTCTCTCCATCCTCTCAAAGTGAAGTGGTTTAGGGACCAATATAAAACTACCTTTCCCCTTCCCTCCTTTGACCTGATCTTTTCTGTCGCAGCTACAGTAGGCTTCAAAATTATTCGAGCACTAGCAATAATCCTTGCCAAAAAAAAAAGTACACTTAATACAGCTTTTTTAAATAAATCCTTGTCGAGCCATGTTCTTAATCAGTCTAAGAACATGATTCGACAAGGATTTACTCAGCAAAACAGTCTTAAGTGTACTTTTTAAATATAGGAATTATTGGCTAGTGCTCGAATAATTTTACAGCAGACTGTATGTCAGATTTTTCATTTCTCATATAATGAAATCATGAAATGTTTATACACATTCGAGACGTACTTAGACGTTCAAATTTTGAATGTCTTAATTAAGCTCTTTATCGCTGGCACGCTAACTACAACTACTATCGACAGAAGCAACTGAGGAGCCGCCCCCCCCCCTCTCCTATTTTTTTCTTTATTTTTTTAATCTTTCGAATTAGTAATAGTAATAATAATAATAGTAAATCTGATTATATGTGCATTATATGATTTTCCAAAAAACTGAATTTTGATTTGCAATATGATAATTGTGTCAAAATATAAAGCAGAAATAAAATAGTGTTATAATATAGTTTCTCATTCTGATAAAACGCATTATCAATGAATTTTAAGTGTTTGTCGAAAATATATTTCTTCATGCCTTAAATTTTAATTTTCATTTTAAAGTTGTTACTAAATATGCAGTAAATTTTACTGAAAAATCTAAGGTGAACCATGAAGAACTTTATAAGCAAACATCATAAAGTTAAAAATAACACGCAGCAGTTGTTTCAGGGTGAAATATTTGAGCACGACTCATCATCTGGGGAAAAAGAAAAACAGTTCTCCCTCTGAAGAGTCATGCTTAATTATTTTAATTCGAAACAATTGTTATCTGTTTTTGCAATTTATGGTATTTGTTTATAAAATCCTTACTGCTACAAGCATTTCTCTCCCATTTATGCAGTCGAAGGCAATGTTGCCAAATAAAGCGTCTAAAGAAACTATTACTATTTTTGAAATAGTAATGTCCGCAAATCAGTGTTTAATATGTATGATAATTTAAAACAACGCTATTCTAAATTATTACAGGTATTGAAGAAATAAATCCAGGTAATGTTGCAACAATAACACTGATCATAGATAGTATACATTTCTATAATTTTTTAAAGAATTTAAGACATGCGCTTTCTTTTCTCATTGAGAACTGTACGGCTCATCAAAAAATTTAAATCTTTCGATACAATTTCAAGTTTTTTTAGTCTAATTACTAAATGAACAAAATGATAAAAATAGCAAATTTTTTTTTGAATCAAAGTTTTCTAAAAACTACTTTGGCATCGTTAACGAGAAGGTAAAAATGTATTTCCATTCAATCCGGGTTGGGTCAGAAAAATAATTTTCAATTAAAATGGGAAACTAGCGTGGGTGAGCTTAATTACCATAATTTATAAGTTTTCAGATTCTTTAACGGCTTCTGCATAGGAAGCATCCCGACTCTCGCATCCATACGAAGCGGAATCCGCGGGTTACCGCTTCGTGGTACGGGTGCGACATTGCCGCCGAAAGATGTTTTCTTCAAAGAATTTTTTACGCTATTTTTTCATATTCTAACTTTTTCACTTCCTCCATAGGAATTTAATGAAATTTAACTCATAACAGGAATTTAATTACAATTACGTTGTTTGAACGTAGCTTTTGGTTTCGTTTCGCCAGCCCCCGACTAGCAGCCCCCCCGACTAGTAGTTGGCTCTTTGCCAAATGAGAGGTGCTTTTTTCTCTTTGAGAATGTTACTTTTTTTATGTTTTGTTTAGTTTTCGCGGCCTGTCTTAAACAGGAAGCATCTTTTTCTCTTGAACATGAAAAGTTATTATTTACATATCTTGATGCTTGGCTCCTTTTATGGAGAAACAATGTTATCCTGAAATATACTGAATTAAGTTATAATTGTGAATTCTTCAAAGTATACTGCAAATAGTTTTTTATTGTGTGTTTAATCGCTAAATAAAGTTAATAAGCTCTCCCAACTGGTGCAAATTTTATGACTGAAATTGAACACGTGATCACTAGAACTATAGATTTCTAGATTATAAAGAGTTTGTGATTACATGATTCTGCAAATTTTCATGGTACGAATTTTCATGGCGCAGAAATATAATATTTTTTCATGGTGAACGAAACTCGGGATAAATGAAATCCCTTAAAAGTGAAATTACCCTTAGATATTAATTTATCTGGATTTGGATTTGAAAGCTTGGATAATTTATTGTGAAAACGAAACTGAAAAATAATAATGACTGGAATTCCGGATTCGTTATTGAATAGCTGCCTGGATATGGAACCAGGTAAGCAAAATTTAACTACTATTTATAACATTGATTAAATGAAATTAGAAATTTTAATTATTTTAATTATTTTGTTTGATTATTTGCTCGCTATGAATATTGAAAAGTTAAAAGCTAAGCGTTCTACGGAACGCTCAAATGTAACTAAATTAATAAATAAATTAGAGAATTTATTATTGGACGATCTAGAAAATACAAAATCAGACGAAATCATCGAAATCCAGGAAATGATAGGTGAAAGAGAAATTGCATTAAAATATTTAAATAATGAAATTGAAAATTTAATAGTAGATATTAAAGAGTATGAAAAAGATATCGCGACCAGCGATAAATACGGCGAGCAAATAATTTCTGCCAAATGCAAAATGAAACTAAGATTAAAAAGATTATGTAATAATAAAGATGAAAGTAGTTCAAACTGTTCTGTCAGTGAAACCCAAACAAAAACTGGTTCGGCAGTGAGGTTGCCGAAAATGTCCTTACCAAAATTTGGTGGACAAATAGAAAAATGGAACGAATTTTTCGATTGTTTCGAAAATTCAATCCATTTAAATGAAAATCTTACAAAGATTGAAAAATTCACTTACTTGAAAACGCTTTTAACTGACAAAGCGTACAATGTTATTGAAGGGTTTTCACTTACGGAACAAAATTATGATAATTGCATAGAAATATTGAAAACACGTTTTGGGCAAAAGGATATTATCATTAATGCTCACATGAATAAATTGATAAACTTAGAAGGCGTAAAAAGTTCATCAAATATAACTGCTTTGCGAAAGTTTTATGACGCTTGTGAAGTAAATATTCGCAGTTTATCTAATTTAGGGGTGACAAAAGGCCAATATGGTCATTTACTGAATCCAATTTTATTAAAATTATTGCCAAACGATCTAGTAGTTGAGTATTACAGGCAAAGTGATAAAAGGAAGGATGAGTCTGATGTGACAGACTTAATTAATTTTCTTAAAGTAGAACTTGAATCGCGTGAAAAATCACTTAGTATGATTAATTATAAAAATGCTTCGGTAATTGTAAATAAAAATAAAGCCGAAATTAATGACAGAAAATTTCCAAATAAAATGAATTCATTGAATGTAGGTGTAAAAAATATATGCATATTTTGCAAGAATTATGATCATCATTCTCTTGGATGTACTAATTTAACTGATGTTGAGAAAAGGTTAAAATTAAAGAAGGATGGCAGGTGTTATAAATGTTTTCTAAAATCTCATCTGTCATCACAGTGCAGGGTGAAATCGCAGCCTTGCGAAAAATGTAAAGCAACAGATCATAACAAATTATTTTGTTTTTCAAAAAACTTGAAACCAGAAGTAGTAGAGAACACTATAGTATCGAATTCACATTTAAAAAACAGTAATCAGGCAGCGTTATTGCAAACATGTTGCGTCATAGCCCAATCTAATTCTAGATCAAAAACTGTCAGACTCTTATTGGATTCCGGAAGTGAAAAAAGTTTTATTACTAAAGAATTGGCCCACGAATTAAAATTAACCCGTGTAAGAACAGAAAAGCTAACTGTTTTTGCCTTTGGTATAAATAAAGGTAAAGAAGAGGAATTCGAGGTTTTTAATATTGAACTGCGTAGCAAAATAAATCCTCGTCGGCTCATCCATGTTGAAGTATTAGCTACAGACTTAATAACCGCGACTCCCTTGAAAAGCCCAAGGGGCGAACCAGAAATTGAAAGTTATATTAAAAATAAAAACTGGAAATTGGCAGACAATTCATTAAGTGATTCCAAAATTAATATTTTGCTAGGAGCTGATTATTTTTGGAAAATACAGAGAGGTATCATTGAAGAAATCGGTGATAATTTATATGTTGCTAATACTATTTTCGGATATACTGTAGTGGGGAAATTGAATAATAATAGTACAGAAGTAATTAATTCGCATTTTGTATCTGTAAATAAATTTGACAGTTTTGATTTGCAGCGTTTTTGGGATTTAGAATCACTTGGAATATGTGACAGTAAGAATGATTCTATGTCACAGAGAGATATAGAAATTATTAATTCTTTTAATGAAAATTTAAATTTTGTTAAGGGAAGATATGAAATTCAATTTTTGTGGAAGGAAAATAAAAATGAATTAAAATCGAATATAGAAATAGCCAAAAATAGACTTTGGGGTTTGAGAACAAAACTGTCTAAAAATGAATGGCTTAAAAATGAATATGAAAAAATTCTTGAGGAACAAAAGAAAATGGGTATAATAGAGGAGTGTAAAATAAACAAAAATGAAACTGGTGTATATTATATGCCCCACAGACCGGTGATAAGAACAGATAAGTCCACTACAAAGGTCAGAATAGTGTTTGATGCTTCTTCCAAAGAAAAGGAAGCAAAATCTTTAAATGAATGTTTATTTGCAGGCCCCAATTTAAATCCTAATATTTTGGATATTATTTTAAAATTCCGCCTTCATAAAATTGCCTTTGTTTGTGACATTGAAAAAGCTTTTCTACAAATACAGGTTGCAGAAAATGATAGAAACTTTTTGAGATTTCTATGGTTTGAGGATATAAATAGTAAAAATCCTCTATTAAAGGTTTTCCGCATGACTCGTGTAACTTTTGGTGTTACAACATCACCCTTTTTTCTCTCAGCTACCATTAAACATCACATAAAGGGCTATAAAAACTTGTTTGAGAAAGTCGTAAATATGCTTGATACTTCCTTATATGTTGATGATCTCTTTCATGGCGCTAATTCTGTAAATGAAGCATTTATTTTATCGTCTGGTGCTGTGAAAATACTTAAAGATGCCAATATGACATTAAGGAAATTTAAAAGTAACTCTTACGAATTAAGCAAATTGTGGGAAAAATATGGAATAAACGTTGATGAAGAAATAAATGAGGGAAATATCTCTAAAGTATTGGGAATAATGTGGTCAACTAATAATGACACGTTAAGAATAGACATTCAATCTCTGTTAGAAGGGTTTGATAATGAAATTATCACTAAGAGAATTGTTTTACAAACTGTAGCAAAGGTGTATGACCCTGTAGGGTTTATTTCCCCTTTTATAATAAGAGTTAAATTTCTAATGCAAGAACTATGGGAGCAGGGTGTTGATTGGGATTCTGCTTTACCTGATGCTTTAACACAAAAATTTAAGAAATGGCATCGTGAAATACAGGATTTAGAAAATTTTGAAGTGCCTAGAAAATATTTTACGAATTTTGAAAAAATAACTCCTGAAACTATTCAAATTTGTGTTTTCTGCGATGCCAGTTTGAAGGGATATGGTACAGTAGCTTATTTTCGTGATCCTTGTTCCCGTGAAACTTCATTTATTATGTCAAAGACAAGAGTAGCTCCTCTCAAAAAACTTACTTTGCCTCGACTTGAATTGATGGGAGCCTTAACAGCTGCTCGATTAGCTCATTATCTTGGGCAGCTATTTTCAGTTCCCGTCAAAAACATACTATGCTTCTGTGATTCCCAAATTACCCTTTATTGGGTCAAAGGAAGTGCTAGTAACTGGAAGCCCTTTGTAGAGAACAGAGTGCGTGAAATTCAACGATTAGTAGCCCCATCTCAGTGGAGATTTTGTCCAGGGGTTAAAAATCCCGCTGATGTGCTATCTCGTGGTTGCACAGCAACTGAATTGTTGAAGAATGAAGAATGGTTAAAGGGACCAATTTGGTTGAAAGAAGAGCACTTACCGACACCACTACCGGAAAATGAAGTCAAAACACCTGAAGAAGAGATTTTGAGAGAACAACGGAAAACTACTGTTTGCTCTTTAACTCATGGCAATAATGAATTTGAATTATTATATAAGTTTTCATCTTGGTCTAAATTAAGACGTGTTACAGCCTGGTGTCTTAGATTTATAAAAAATACTAAATGTCGATCTGAGCGAAATACTGGCTTTTTAACTATACAAGAACTTGATGAGGCAACTAAAATTATTGTGAAGTTGGTTCAAAGACATGAATTTGGAGAGGAAATAAAGACTTTAAAATCTGGAAAAAACCTGAATGCTAGTAACAAACTCCTTTCTTTAAATCCTTTTCTAGACAAAAATGAAATTCTTCGTGTTGGTGGAAGATTAAGACACGCAAACCTACCTGAGAGTCAAAAACACCAAATGATACTTCCTAAAACGCACCACATTACAGACTTAATTATAAAGTACTTTCATGAAAAACATCTTCACAGTGGAACTCAGTTAACAATTTCAGTCCTGCGACAACAATATTGGATAATTAATGCAAGAGACGCCGTGAAAAGGAATCTGCGGAACTGTATGAAGTGTTTTAGAACCACATCGAACTTAGCCTCTCAACTGATGGGTGATCTTCCAGCTGCTCGTGTAGTGCCATCGCGAGTGTTTTCGAAAGTCGGGGTTGATCTTGCAGGCCCCTTTCTCATCAAACCTCGTAAGGGCCGAGGTGTTAGATCTTATAAAAGTTATATTTGTTTATATATCTGTTTTTCCACAAAAGCAATTCATTTGGAAATACTCAGTGATCTCACCTCTGAAACATTCCTCGCATCCTTGAAGAGGTTTGTTGCTCGACGAGGAAAACCTGAAGAATTGTTTTCAGACAGAGGAACGAACTTTGTAGGTGCCGACAACGAAATGAAAAAAATGATGTCCTTGATCTCTTCTGACGAAAAGATCCACAGATATTTGTCCGAAGAAACAATCAAATGGAATTTCAATCCCCCATCGGCCCCCCATTTTGGAGGACTTTGGGAGGCTGGAATAAAACAGATGAAGGGTCATTTAAAAAGAACTATTGGCGAACAAATATTAACTTATGAACAGTTCCTTACTTTAATTACTCAAATTGAATCGTGCTTGAACTCCAGACCTCTTGTTGCGCTCTCGAATGATCCAAGTGACTTAAATGCTCTAACTCCAGGACATTTTATCATAGGCACTGCCTTGACTTCAATACCAGAACCTGACTATTCTTCAGTTAACCTAACCCCGCTAGAAAGATGGAAACTTCTACAAAAAATTTTTCAAAGTTTCTGGAACAGATGGTCTTCAGATTACCTATCAGACTTGCAAAGGCGATCAAAATGGTTAATAAATAAACCAAATTTCAAGAAAGACGACTTGGTTTTAATAAAAGATGATAATCAGCCCCCTTTGAAGTGGAAACTGGGACGCATAATCAAATTATTTCCTGGAGCAGATGGAAAGATTCGTGTTGTTCTACTGAAAACTATTTATGGAGAATTGAAGCGTCCGATCGCCAAACTATCACCTCTACCATTTTGAACTTTGAAATTTTTATTTTATTTTTATTTTATTTTATTTTATTTTTTATTTATTTTTTTTTTTTTTTATGTTCCTGTTTTTAATCCATTTATGTTAATCATCTAGTTACAATGTTTCATATGTATATTAATCTCTTTTTTTTTTTTTCTTATCTATTTGCAGTTGAAGACCAAGAAAATGAAAACCTGTAATAACACTAATGTTGTTATTGTACTTGTAGAATATTTTTATGAACCTTCGTTCATGGGGGCGGAGCATGTTTGAACGTAGCTTTTGGTTTCGTTTCGCCAGCCCCCGACTAGCAGCCCCCCGACTAGTAGTTGGCTCTTTGCCAAATGAGAGGTGCTTTTTTCTCTTTGAGAATGTTACTTTTTTTATGTTTTGTTTAGTTTTCGCGGCCTGTCTTAAACAGGAAGCATCTTTTTCTCTTGAACATGAAAAGTTATTATTTACATATCTTGATGCTTGGCTCCTTTTATGGAGAAACAATGTTATCCTGAAATATACTGAATTAAGTTATAATTGTGAATTCTTCAAAGTATACTGCAAATAGTTTTTTATTGTGTGTTTAATCGCTAAATAAAGTTAATAAGCTCTCCCAACTGGTGCAAATTTTATGACTGAAATTGAACACGTGATCACTAGAACTATAGATTTCTAGATTATAAAGAGTTTGTGATTACATGATTCTGCAAATTTTCATGGTACGAATTTTCATGGCGCAGAAATATAATATTTTTTCATACGTAAATGTTAATATTTATCGTTTAAAACTTTATATGAAAATAGTATTTGTCTTTCAATGTATATATATATACATTGAGGAAACATATATATATATATGTTTCCTCATTTTACTTTCTTTATATACTGTCGAAACATTTGGAAGAGCGTTTCTTTTCCTTTTTTATTTATTTATTTACTTTTTAAAGTAAAGTTTATACACTAAGAAATTTTGTTATATTTGTTCACTGAAGTTTTGTTTATAATTAGACATGCATACTTGTAATTTTTTTATGCAATATTTTCTGAAAGATTATTGAATAATATATAACTATATTTAGTGTAATAGAATTCCAATTCAGTGTCTTATAACATAAATTTAACATTTTATCGCGGGTTGCGAGCAGTGTTGCTAGATTGGGGACTTTTTTATTTCAATATCCACCACTGAATTTTAATTGTAACGGTTGCCTAATCACTTCGAAGATAAAGCATCTATTATGTATATCAAAATTCATTTCTTAAAATTATTGGTGAAAGTTGAATAAAAAAAAATCCCCAATTTTCAACAATGGTTACCAGTCAGAAGCTGCGGTTTGGGTCAAAAGTCATTTTGTGGATTAGGTGCGGGTCAAGTTTACCCGACCAGCGCAGGACTCTAATCGGAACACATGTGTTGAATTTTGCATACAGCTCTCAGAGATGTTCATGAGGGAGTATGGCAAGAGCTATGCACTCAAACTGCAGTAAAAAATACCGAAATACTGGTGTTAATGATGACGAATAAAAATTAGGTAAGCAAGCACCTTAAATTTTAAAAATATTCAACATTTGATTCCGATTGGAGTAATTAATGACTGCGCTTCACCAGGCGGGGGGAAATTAGGTATGGATGAAGCATGAAAGCAACAACTACTATTTTTTAGCGGGTGAAAAACCGTACTTATCTATTTCGACTCGAAACAATTGTTGCTTATATTACAATTTATGGTTTGTTTGCTTACAAATGTCTTCTATATTTGGTGCTCTGAAGCCGGCTGCTATTTGCTCTATCATGATTATATACCTTCACTATAGTTGCCAACATTTTAATTTATTCCGAAGCATTTTTAGATCCGCCTTTATTTTGCACCACTTTATTTTTAAAACAATTTTCTCCGGTATATAACTAGGATAAAATGAGAAAAATATACTCTTAAAAAATAAGTGGTAGGGAATAAAAGCGGGGTTAAAAATGCTCCGGAATAAATTAAAAGGTTGGTAACTCTGCTTCACAAAAATTCACTAAAGATTCAATAAGTAATTAACATAAATACATTATACTGAATGCTAAATTAATTTAAGTGATAAAGTTAATTTTCTAGCAAATTTAAAGATTCCTCAGAATAGTCAAAATTATTAGAACTGAAAAATTCTAAAAATACAACCAAATAAATATTTTACAAACCTTGAATGTAAAGAAGAATTTCTAATAAGGTGAAACCATAGTCTTCCAGCACATGTGTAGTTATCCATGGTCGCACAAAATAGTCCGTAGTTTCATTATTAAAAAAATAATTACTGGCAATTTCAGATTGGATGTCTTCTTTTTTCGTCCGAAACTCGTATTTTAATGCTTTGTCCATTAAAAAGATGGGTGGCACGCGTAGAGCTATATCCAAAATTGTCCAAACTTTCATTTTCACCGACATTGCTCACAAATTTATTTCAAAATATGTGTTTTCTTGCGAACCGCTTTCATAAGACATTGCTCTTGCGTACAACAAAAGGTTGCCAGAAAGAAAACGCAATATCAAAACTGAATGAAGAATCGCCAAACCGTTGAAACTGGTTATGCATTATTGACGTGAACTCTAAGTTAGTGTTTCTCGGCTAACCATTCAAAATAACTTTTTTTTTTTTTTCTTGGGTGATTAATTGTACTGTAATGAACTGTGGTGGATTTATTACACCATAGTAAAAAATGATTCGATGATGTGGTGATGACATCAGATCGGACGAACTCTGAGGAAAGCGGTGGGGCAGGCGCATGGTTCGAGACTCGATCAAATCATAGAGGGATCCAGTTAGAGGTCTGCACGGACCGAAATTTTCAGGCCAGGGCCCGGCCCGGCCCGTTGGAAAGGTTTGCCCGGCCCGATTCAAAAATATGTAAAATTAAAAAAAAAAAAAAAAAAAAAAAACATTCTACGAACAAGTTTTTTAGCATGTGTTTTGCAGAGGTTTTATATAGCTAAGCATTAAAACGTTCCTTAACATAACTGCTGAATGTTTACAAGATATTTATATATAAGCAGTATTTCCTTATTACAGACGTACAAAAGGCACAAAGACTGACAGAAAGTCAAAATCGAAAATATTAGCATTCTTCAAACAATATAGGAAGATATTTAAAATGGTTAATAGTACTAAAAATACACTTTCAACCACTTCCTGTTATATACCGTAATGTATCCGAATCTTTCATGTGATTCGGTAAACAAAACTTTAATGCTAATCCAATCATATTCAATAGAAAAGATGCTTTTGCACATGCTAAAAATGATGCTACTTTCATCCAGTGCCGCGGAGAAAAGAAAAAGAAGCCTTAGAGAAAAAGTTACAGCGGAAGGATTTTTATAGTCTTCATACCATCTAAACTCTACAGACCATAGGACACAAAGATTTATACGCAGTACGTATCTAATTTCTTTTGTTTGTACAAGTGCGCAAACTAGTAGTGACAAGCATACTATTTTGAATAGTAAACCATCTAATATTACTTTAAATAAATTATATTAATTTCGAGACATGTTTAAAATATTTATGGAAAATCAGATCGCGAACAGACAAACTGATAGGCAATTAAATTGAAGTTACATTTTTTAACAAAATAAAATTTTATGTGCTATACTAGACTGTAAAATTATGTAAAATAAATGACTGAAAAAGTATTTTCCTTTTTCGGTGATTAACGAGGAATCTAGAAAAAGATTCGGGCCGACACGTCCCGGAAAAAATTTCCTACAGGCCCGGCCCTGCCCAAGTGCACACAAAAATATTGAGCCCGAGCCTTGCACGGCCTGGCCCGAGACTACAAAAAAATGTTAAGCCTGAGCCCGGCCCGGCCCGGCCCGAGAGCAAATTGAAAAATTCGTCCCGAACCCAGCCCGAGGGCCGGGCCGAGATCGGGCTCGGGCCGAAAGCCCGGCCCGCGCTAATCTCTACCCAGTGTTTATGTGAAACGTCCCCTTTCTCCTCCAGACCAAAAATGACTTTTTTAAAATGTATAATATGTTAATTTTTATCAATATATTTGGCTGGTTTAATTTTACTTGTTTGTCTATTAAAGTTACATTATTTTAAGGTGATTTAATGTACTATTATTAGGCAAAATCTTAAAATTTTATTATAAATTGTTATTTAGTTTTCCTACATTTTATATACAAGAATTCCTTTCTGTGCTTCAAATATCAACTCAATTCTATGCCAATTACTGTTTGAAACTAATCTCTCATGATATATTGTCTTTTAGTATTCCATACCTTGTAACTCATACCATTATATTTCTATGGTAATTTTCCCATTTTATTTCGATTTTCTTTTCTTTTCTGCACGAGATATAGAATACACATGGATTCATTCTTATGTGTTTAATAATCTCATCTGGATATTTATTATTATTATTATTATTATTATTTAAACTTCTTATGAAGAGACTATTCAGGAGCTTCGTGACATTTAAAATTTTCACTGTTGATATTTCTCTATATCTGAATCTAGTGGATTTATACTTGAGATTGGAATTAATGTTTTCTTGCATTCTGCCCTATTTCAATCATTATAAGCTTTTGCTTTCTTTGTGACAGAAAAACATACATTTTTTAGCATATTTGCATTCTACCAAGCCCTTGATAACGTTAGAATGCAAATAATGCTTTTTTTCTCATTCCAATTTGCTATAATTCATTTAGATTTTACTTTATTTCTTTTTTGGTTTGATTTGGGTTATCTTCGTTTTTGATCAGAATAATTGTTTGAATGCTGAAATTAAATTATCTTTAAATTACAAATGTTTGCACTGATAATATTATATTACTACTGAACGTTCTGTTTTTCTATATTTTAAATTAATATATTTTTACTTTAACTCTCACACAACAGTTTTAGAACGAAAAATTGGTTGTAAAGAATATAGGATCAACTCATTGAAAAGTACAGCTCATAAAGATGTCGAACAAGAAGATGAGAAAGTAAACATTGGTTCATTCTATCAGTCACTCTTTCAACTAGGGTTTCGGGTGTCGTTACTGTCATTTTTTGCGTATTAAAATTTGTTAAGCCAGAATCTACGGCTTAAAGACTTCCGAACTATTACAAACATCTATGCTTGCATAGTGATTCGAACCCTGCACATGGCATCTGAAGGCTAGAGCACTAACTATTCGCCAGATGGGCTTTTCAGCTAGCGCCCCATTCACCTTCCATTTGAGTGAAAGCACAAACCCGGTTGGGGCTGAACCGCGCTGGCTGCTTGATCTAAAATCACATAAAGACACTTCAAAAACTGTAAGAACTCCAATTAAATGCAAAACCTTATTAAATGAAATTATGAAAAATACGCACAGGTAATTTTGCATAGCATTGTTATACAAGTGCATACTGACTAATAGCTGAATTCTGCATATTATGTAAAATTACCTCCTTGTAAATGTTTACGTACACACTTCACCAAAGAGTATCAGTGACCTTTGACTTCATTAATTGATATTCTAGAATCTAGCGGTTATTGTTGTATACTATAGGTTTTCTCTGACTTTTGATAATCAGATAATAGAGTATGCATTTTGCTTAATTTCGGGGCTTTTAAAAATTCTTGAAGGACCTGCTTTGAACTGTTCAAAAATATATTGATTCCTTTGTAAACTTAAATAACAGTTGGGATATTTAGTTCCTATTTTTCTGAAATAATAGAAATATTAACATTTTACGTTACATCACAAAGGGAAATTTGAATACCGTTATGTTTATATAGCAATTCTACACTTGACTAATCGTTGATTTATCTGTTGATATATATTTAAAAAAATTAAAAAAATTCTGATATCTACATATCCCTTTGTGAGAACCCTGTTATACATCAGTCACTCGCTTGCGTGACGAGTAAATAAAATAAAGTGGAGATTAAACAACTCGCCATTACTAATATATTTCTTTTGTTTTCTTTTTCTTTTTCTTTTAGTGCTGACATTTTGGTAATTGAATGTAAATTAAGTCAAACAGCGGTGAAATGATTTATATATTAATAATAAACTTAAAAAAAAAAAAAAGAACATGCATTTTGGAAACCTGACATAAAAAAAAAAAAGCAAAAACTTTGTTGATATGGGATGAAATAATAATAAAATTCAAGAATCAGTTTTGGGAGGGGGGGGGGGGACGTGAATTTTACCGATGAATAGTAAAGTAACTGTTTATTTAGCGATTGTCAGCGTCAAAAAAAAAAAAAAAAAAAAAAAAATCACATATTTTAATAATTAGCAGCGATATTTTTTACTTATTTATTTAACACGTTCACGCCGGCGTGACCCACCGGTGGGTCACATCTACAGTCGGCAGCAAAAGTATCCGAGCACTAGCAATAATTCCTGTCCAAAAAAAAGCACACTTGATACTGCTCTGTTAAATAAATCCTTGTCGAGCCATGTTCTTAGTCAGTTTAAGAATATGATTCGACAAGGATTTATTGAGCAAAACAGTTTTAAGTGTACTTCTTTGGTATCGGAATTATTGGCTAGTGATAGGATACTTTTGAGAAGACTATGGTAACAAAATGCGTCGGCGTGAACGTGTTAATCAGTCGCGCAATAGTTTGGGCAATCGACCCAAAAAAAAATTAGTTTTATTTGTTAATTGGTGCAATTTTCATCAAGTGCGTATAGAGAAAATGACAGTTTTAGGGTTTTATAGAAGGTTCGATAATTAATCCTTCGCAAATATCGACGATCTTAAGACGGATCCTTCACAAAAATCGATGATTTTAACAAACCCTTCAAAAAAATGAAGGATTGAAAAAGGGGTAGAAGTTAAAAAAAAAATCCCAAAGAAAACTTATTTGGATAAAAAGTTGAAAAAGTGGCGTGTAAATTAAAAGGATTCCGCGGCTACTGACAATTAAAATTTCAATTTCAGGTCTAAATTCATCTAATATAAATTCTGAAATACAGACTTTATTGTAAATCCAATGATAAACAAGATTTTATACTTAAGTTGTAATCATATATAAAGATTACGGTTATTTCACCGCATCCCAAGTTACTTGTATTTACACTTGCCAGCATTTCTAATTTATTCCGCAGCATTGTTAATACGTGTATTTGTTTTTCAGTACTTCTTCTTCGTTTTCTTTTTTCTTTTTTTAGTGATTTTCTTCATATTTAATCGCGATTATATATTGGAGAAAATTACTCTACAAAAAATTGGTGTGGGAAAAAAAAAAAAAAAAAGCAGATAATAACAATTCTACGGAATAAATCAGAACTGTTGGCAGATCTGATTCTTTCCTTTAGAAAAAATAAATAAATAAGTAAATAAAAAATTGGAAAAACCATCAAATTCCATATTCGTTGACTAATTAGAGATTAGTAATTATTTCTAGTTTATCTGTATCACTATAAATTATCGGTCAAATTCTTACACGTTGTAGTCGCACGCTATAAACATTTACAAGAATCCGTTTGAAGCCATTTTCTACGACAACCATCCTTTACCTGTTATGCAGAAAATAATCGAAATTTCTCTAGTGTCATTATTATTCGCAATAATATTCAGATTAATCGATATAAACCAATTTTGAACAACCTGTTATTGAAAAGATAGTTAAAATTTAAAACAAATTTTACAATTGTTTCTGCGGATACCATTTAGTTTGACACTTACATTCTGGCAGCTAACCAAACCTTTTACACACCTTTTCTTTTCTTTTCTTTTTTTTTTTTTTTTTAAGTTAACGTATAAACTTAAAATTTATGATACAGAGATTATATCACCGGACTAAAATGGATAGATTAAAATTTATGATAGAGCTGCTTCGCTGCTTTATGGGTGATAAGCGAATTTGTGCCAATACGGCGCCCTCGCACATTTTGGAATGACGCCCTGATTTAGTAGAGCATGAAGGCGCCCTTATGGATTGAAAAATAACATGGCTGGGCTCTGGAGAGAAACTTTACCTTTTTATTTATCTATACTAAATTTCTATTGGTTTATCAATCGGACCATACGTAAAAAAGGCTAATTTTGTTAAGGAGTTGCAAAGAAATAAAAAACAAAATAACAATTGACAAAAAAATCTTAAAATCAGATAAAAAATATCTTCATAATAAAATCAGACACAAATTTTCTTAAAAATATACAAGGTATTCAAGAAACCTTGTTCCGGCTTTAATTTCTTAAATTTTGATTGTAGGCATGCTTAACAAATAAAACAGATGTGATAAATAAATTATAAAGTTTTATAAAATCATCAATCAAAAATTTCAAGGGGAAAATTTCTAAAAATAATAGGAAATAGGTCTTAATAGGAAAAATTTCAAGACCTATAAAATTTAAATTTTTATACGACTCTCATAAAAAATCCAATGAATTAAAAGTGCTGTATACCCAAATAAGGTCATGTACAAACTTTCGAATTGTATCATTTCCATCTAATATTATGACTCGTTGGTGGTGAATGTGGGCAGTGAGATTACAAAAAAAAAAAAAAAAAAAAAAAAAAACGTAAATTTTCAAAATTTGATGGGAAAAAACAAGTAACTCCTCCCCCCCCCCCTCTCCCACCACGCACACAGACACTCAAAATCACAAGGAAAAAAACAAGGAAATCAACAAGCAAGAAAATTAGTCAAAATTCATATTCATAAATCAAATATCAAGAGAACAGGAGTGTGAAGGGAGGACATAGGAATCGTCAGACAGGACTTGCCGTTTCTCAAGACAGCTAGAAGAGATTCTTAGTATCTTGGCAGTTCCTCAGCCATGGTAGTTCTGGGCAGTGTTGCGAGATGGTCGACAGTCAATTTCCCCAAATAAGCTTTCAAATTTCCCCAAATCAGGGGTTTTTCAAAAAAAAAAAAAAAAAAAAAAATCCCCAATTCAATTTCTACTGAAAAAGTAGATTAATAATAATAATAATAATAATAATAAACTTTTAATAGATTTAAGCCCAAATTTTCTCCCAAATTGAAGCCTATTAAAAAATAAATAAATAAATAAATAAATAAATAAACATTTTAAAAAAAAAAACTTTTTACACACGAGTTACAGGAAAATTTTAAACCTGTTTAAAGTACGTTAGTGCTGAGGATGTACGTAAGATTTACATTCATCCTTAGGATGTCTTGGGAAAAAGGGGCGCTTTCAGAAAGGCCCTACATGCTAAAGAAAACTGTTAAAATTCCCTACGCGTAGCAACAAATCCCTACATTTGACAACGTTGTAAACTAATCAGGTATTTAAGACAAAATAATTGAAAAACTCCCCAGATTTCTCCTCAAAATCTCGAAATTCTCCACAAATATTCGATTCCCCAAAAAGCTCCCTGAAGCCCAAAAAGCTCCCAAAATGGGAGCAAAATCCCCAACTGGCAACACTGGTTCTGGGGTTCTTTTAAAAGATATTCTTTCCCATTTTCTCTTATGCCTCATGGTAGGGCTATCGTAACCAAAGCAATCAAAGCAGTTAGCCATCCTTGAGCTTCATGACAGCATCGCAAAAACTATTTCTTGTCTAATACGAAAAATTGTGAATTATTTTCTGTCGATTTTTGGCGCATTTGAGCATCTGTCCGTTTTGGTAGTGTCGATAGAGCACTTACTCACTTTAGATTGAAATCCTGGGCCTGGCACAATCTTTGTGGCAACTCTTACTTATAATAAAAACTTCTACTTGGAATATACACATTTCTGAAATTTTACCTCATATTGTAAATGCACTTTTCTATTTAAAACCTCGACTCGAGCTATTGCTACAAAACTCAGAAGTTCCAGTTCAAGCTCAGGGCACTTGATCCTTGACCGACCTCTACTGAAGAATTAATTGCACGTTTTTACATACTGAATTGAAGTAAACGCATGTTCAGTAATACACGCCAAAGTCGCGATAAATGCTCGCCAAAAGTCATCTAACTTTCAAGGCCAGTTCAGACCATGACCTGCTTGTTTTACTTCCGGTAAAATTCTACCAGTCTACCTACTGAACGATACCCCGTTACAAATAAAAAAGAAAGAAAAGCTCTAATAACACTTGTAAATCGTGAAGGGATCTAAGAATTAAAATTGTGCTACCTTTACACTTTGTGTGTTTGGAAATGAAGTTTGTATTTCATGTTATTTTAAATTATTTTCAAATAAATTTATATTAATAATATCTTAATATATCTTAATATATTATTTATATTAATAATAATAATATAATAAATTTATATTATTTCGTTCTTAGAGGTAAAAATTATTTGTAATTTTTTTCATTGTAAGAATAAATAAAAAATTTGTAAACATACTCATATATTGCAAAAACACGTTACAATTGTTTCAGATCGAAATTATGAAGCGCAGCTCATCATCAGACAGAAAATGCAGACATGAGTGCAGCATGAAAGGTACACTGTTCCCTTAAACATTTTAGAAAAACTTCCTAAAAATATCATACCATACAAATAATAACAAAAGAAAGTTTGAAAATATATCTGGTGGTATAGTATATAAGCCGGCTGACTATCCCAGGAACCAGTAATTATTATTTATAACTTATTAGTAATATAATGTGAATGAATAAAAATTAGCAATAATTTATTAATTTTATAATATGACACAAAAATTTTGTGTCAAACAATTTTCGTGGTGGTGTAGAGGGTCTAAGTCCGATCCGATTGTCTGTTCTAGAAGGAAGGGGATACCCGTTGTGGGGATGGGGATCTTTCTAAAAGATCCTAGCCATTTTCACGCAAGTTTCAAGTTTCAGAGAAAACCAGGGTACCAAAAACTAGGTTGACGAGCGTGATCTGGGTCCAAAACTAGGGCCTTCCGTCAAGGTTGCCATAAAAATATTTCAATTTTATTTTGTACACAACTGTTTTTTACAACAAAACAATCGCTTTATCTAAAAAAGAGGAAATTTGTAATTGAACAAAGTGACTGTTATTTTACAATATTAATATTGTTCAAAATAAAATTGTAGTATTTTCCTGACAACTCTGCCTCCCGTCCATCGGCTTTGACAGGAGATAAAAATCTATCACAAAAATTCATTTAATGCAGGAGTAGTCAACCTTTAATTATAATTTAAAATACCTTTTTAATGTTCGTTTATCTGAAAGCTTTTCGGCCCGATACCGGGCCTTCTTGAGGAGTTGAAACCCTCTTTGCTTTGCACCAGACTGCTGTTTCCTTTAATATTAAGCGCCATCTGCTATCTAAATTTCTGTTGGGCAATTGTCAGGATTTGTAAGTATTTCGATGGTTTCGCGCATTCCGGCATAATCACGGTTATTGTAGTTAGCTAATTTTTTAGTAATATTGATTTCAATAGTATTTCAATGCCGGAATGCGCGAAACTATCGAAATACTAACAAATCCTGACAGTTGCAATGACGTGCAGCCCAATAGATATTTAGATAGCAGATGGCGCTTAATATTGAAGGAAACAGCAGTCTGGTTCAAAGCACAGAAGGTTTCAACTCCTGAAGAAGGCCCGGTATTGGACCGAAAAGCTTTGAGCTAAACGAACATTAAAAAGGTATTTTAAATTATAATTAAATGTAACGGTCCGTTTAAATTTTCAAGAAATTTTATAATGTAGTCAACCTTTCTATACCTACCGCCCACTTTTGCGTGTCTGTTAATAGTAAAATTTTCCAAACGCCCAAAGGTTTCCTATTAATGGTGATTTATAAAGTGGAGAAGTAACTTTATACAGCAAAGTTAGAGCATATAACAATAAAGTATATATCCATTTCTATCTTCTTTCTATGTTTTTAAAAAGTCAATCAAATTTAAAAGAAGAAAGCGTTTCGGTATCGGAAAAAATCTCTACCGCCCCACCTTAAAAGTTTAAACGCCCACTAGTAAGCGTTAGGGAACAAGTTGACTACCACTGATATAATATATCAAGGGACAAACGTATATTTCAATAAATATTTTTTTTAAAGGAGGGGTGAGGGCAGTTCTAATAAAACAGAATATTTTGACTCGAATTCGGAAAGCCATCGTTATAAAAAGTGTCACCTTTGATAAAACTATTATTTTCAAGATGAATCCTCTATGACTGATGTTTTATGTACTTACTACCAATAATAATCACTGAAAAAAAGCATGTGTTTCCGTTAAAAACTAAGTTAGTATGTCAGAAAATTTCTTTTGATAAGGAGGGATTTTTTTAAAAAAACTATTGTAATATTTTGTCGCTGTGGCTTAATATTTCTAAGCACACAAATGGAATTACCCAGAAGTTCACAAAAAGACCCACTAATTGGAGTTTTAACCTTGAATTTACATTTCTGGAATCTGATCTTTGAATCAGGAAAATTATTTGAGGGACTCTCACGATTATTTGTGATCTGTGCGACCCCTAAATTTCCGTCTTTTTATTTCTGAACAGGCATTTTTTAAAAAGAAAGAAAAAAAAAGGGCCTATTTATGCAAAGGAAAAAGAAAAATCCCGTTAAACAAGTTTTCAAAATAAAAATAATTAAAAATCAGCTGAAAACAATTATTTAAGTTGCTTTTCTTGTTTAAAAGAGTAAATCGCGTCCAGATCTTAAGAAAGTTTTCCTTTATTTGTTATCAGTATTCAAAACATGTTAATAAAATTTTCTGTAGTTTAAGATGTAATGTAAATGTAAAAATTAAAGCATAACATAAAACAAGTTTTTATTTATTTATTTATTTATTTATTTTTTTTTTTTTTATGAAATGGAATCACTGTTTTAAAAAGTTAAAAAAAAAAAAAAAAAAAAAAAGGTGAAATGCCAAAATTAATCAGATTAACTATATACATAATTATTTAGAAAAAATAAATAAATAAGTAAATTTTAATATAAGCTGAAACGAATTATCTGTAACTCGCTTTTTATGCATTAAATGTATTTTATATAACATTATAAATTCAGTTATTATTTCTTAGAATTTTACTATTTACACATATATATGCGTGTACATGTTTATACATACGTACATATATATATATATATATTTCTTCCTCTTTAAACAAATAGTATAAAATATTAAATAATAATAATAATAATTGAAGCAAAAGAAATGCTGAAGAAACGAAACTTTCATAGCAAAACATAAATTGCAAAAACATGAAACAATTGTTTCAGGTCGAAATAATTAAAGACGATCCTCCATTAAGGAAGAAAAAAGAAGATGGCACGAGTGCAGCATGAAAGCAAAAATACCCAGTAATATTTATTTAGTTTATTTATTTATTTGTTTCAAACAAGAGGCTTGAAATAAACTATTCATAAAATATTATACTACAACAAAATCCGTTCCTCTTTTTCTAAATCACATCGTTTCATAATCTCATCGTTAATTATTGGGAATTTCTCCCCCGTCTCGTTTAAAAGTTTATTATCTTTCAAAATATTATTTGAGTTATTATCACAATTGTATTATATTATACATTTTCAGGGGAGAAGACAGTGTTACTCGACATTTTAATTGAAATATATAAAATTTTATTGATGAACTAGTTGTGCGTTCTTCTCACGGGAATTTAGTTATTATTCGCAGTATATTATTAAAAAATATATATTTATCTTAGTTGAAGCTTACTATGCGAATGAAGATAGAGATAGATTATTATAATTAATAAGTACAATTTGTAAATTTTTACTCATATATATATATATATATATATATATTATTGCTCAATATTTACATAATTATTTGTGCACTGATTTGCACATAAATTTTGTCAACGCGTAAAATACATAAATTCTATTGCCATTTGCGTTCCGAAAAACGGGTACAATAGCTAGTAAATAAAATTCGCCAAGAGGATCTTAAAAATTACTAGCAGTGTATTTTATGAAATGGAAAAAGTTGCCTCTTCTCAAGAAGACGCAGATACATGTATCATGCCACATATAAAGCATAGACATAGTAAAAATATATAGATTGACCATTGGGGAGAAAAAAAGTGATTCCTTTTCACTTGGGAAAAGACGTCGATTTTACCAAAATATGGCCGTCTTTCCCCGAGTGAATACACGTGGGAGACGGGAATACAAGCGAATATTTTAGCAAATAAAATTTGTGAATACTTTATTTACTAAAGGTGTATGAAAAACTCAAGATACAGTTTAAAATTCATTTTTCTTTTTTTTAATACCACCTAATTCCAAAGCTTTTTTTTTCGGCATCAAAAATCTTTGCACGATAACATGGGGATGATAGATCTATATATATTACTATATCTATGATATAAAGGATACTGCTGTAGAACTTCCGAATTTAATATGTGTATCGGAGGACACAGGCGTGTTGATTCTGGCTCCTTTTATATCATCCAGCATCAACATAGAGAGCTGTATTGTATATAAAACATAAATTTAGTAGACGAATCAGATTGATAGACATACACGAAAAAGAATCTGTTGAAACTAGAATCTGTTGTTTGTTTTAGTATAAAATAAGCATTTCCAGGATTACATGGCTGGACAGGTTGTGAAAAAATAAATGCTCTTTCTAGTCAAGGAAAGACAAATGCTTTGAAATAGTTACAAGAAAATATAGAATTCAGTTTGCTGTTTTCAAGGCTTGGGAGGGAATTTACACTTTAGAATTCTCACCACAATTTAATCCAAAAGTTTACTAGTAAGATAAACTCAAGGTACACCAAAAAAGAAAACATAAACGAACTAAGATACCACACGTTTCAAAGTCAACAAGGCCAAGCAGACAGGCCCTGACTAACGGCAGGGCATACGGGGCAAATGCCCTGGGCCCCCCCTTCTGGAAGGGGCCCCCCTACAGGCGTATGCAGAAATTCTGCATCCTAAAGAACTCTTATGCCACTGCAAGGGGGCCCCCCAGAATAGGCTTGCCCCGGGGCTCCAGGTAGTCTAAGTCGGGCCCTGCAAGCAGACACAGATCATCTTCCTCTATACGAAGATTGATTTAGTCAACATTCTAAACAAGCTACAGTCGGCAGCCAAATAATTGAGACGCTAGGAATAATTCGTATTTAAAAGATGTGCACCTAATACTAGTTTATGGACTTTTTCACCGACTTAACTGTTGAATCTACATTTATCCTAGATTACGATTAATAGTATTTAAAATAAAGATTTGTATTTAAAGCTGTATTATTCTTTATTAGACGCTACCTCATCTTCATCTCCTGACGGATACGTTACACCGGCGATGCTGATTTTATTAAGCGACGGCTTTAAAAGTAGTTTGTATGTATTGACTTGATTCCGGTCCTGACAATTTGATCAGATTAAGCGGCTGATTTTATTAACCAGTGAATTTATTAAGCGACGGTTATTGTATATATATATAAATTTTAAAATAATTTCTCAAAAAATTCTTTTCCGATAATAGTGTTAAAAATTAACTTCTATGTTATGCGTTTAAAATTCTTCCTTTATCCACACCTCCCTTTTCTTTTTTGTTGATGTGATTTCTAAAAGAAACTATTGCTCTAACGTTTTACCTTCGAAAGGTCAAGACCAACTTCTTCTTTAAAGTTTCTAGTAATTACGATTCTGTGAGCTGCATGCTTAAAATGGAGAGAAAATATCATGTCCTCGAGGTGGTAAAAAAAAAAAAAATAACCGAAAGAAGAAATTAATAAAGAAGATTGGTCATGTGACACGGTGACACAGCTTGATTTCTCAGAGGATTTTACGGTTGATCATTTTATTCGAAATTATATTTTTTATTAAATTATTAGTATTAATAATATGTTAGTATAATGTTGCACAAATAAGCAAGATTCTACTCTAAATTAGCCTAGATTCTTGTTTTAGAAAATAGGGTATGAATTAAAGGATGAATTTTATTTTTTAATTTATACATGCAAGATCGGGATCACAGGATCAACCCGATCGGAATAACAAGATCGGGATCACAGGCAACTATCAGAGAATCATGGGGGTAGCTTAGAATTTTTAAATAAATATATATATATATTTTCTTCATATCATTGCTTAATAATAATGTATGCTATTGAATATAATTAATGATTTACATAATTATTATTTATTTAAAATAAAACTGTAAAATTTTACGTGACAGTGATGTGATATACAAGAAACAGAATCTTATTTCCAGTCACTATTAAATAATTCTTAAATTAGTTAATTTTATTTTTAAGAACTCGGACCATAAAGATAGTACCGAAGTTTTGAAAAATCATAACAATATGTTTTTTGGCATAACATGAAAACTAAATAAAATTATAACAATTGTTATTTACATAAATAAGTTTATTAGGAACTAAATTACATAACAATAACGACAGAAATAAATATTTAGTTCTATCATGATATATTTTGGGAAATTTACAATTAAATTGCAAAGGTGGAATAAAAGTATATTAATTAAAAAAAAAAAAAAAAAATGTAATATTTGTGGTGTTGCCGATGCGGAGTTTCGACTTATTATTTTTATTTTTATTATTATTATTATTATTACTGCATCTAGGGGAAAGATAGGTGTGTTTAAGTTTTTCCAGGGAGGTTTTAGCACCTTTTCCCTAACAACACACTTGTCCACAATACATCCTGAAAATGTCCATAGATGCCATTTTTCTCCTTAAGACATCCCGAGGATGTCATTTGGAGAAGATGTGTTGTTAGGGTTGGCGTGCCCACTCTACTGTGCGCATCTATATCTTAAAAAAAATATGCGTAACAAGTTAATATAAAAAGTGTTATCTTTCAATTTTTGTGTTTTATTTCCCACTACCAGTATCCATGTATAAGTCATGCAACATATGTTGTCTGTATCAGTAATGATAAAACAAATACTTATCTTCAAAATTAATATGAAATTTCAAGGACGCCGTTAAATATTGAAATGTCCGTTAAAATGCAACCATTTGACAACAATTTTTATTCACGCTCGGTTGATGACGCGAGGAAGAAATTTTCTTTTTCTTTTTCTTTTTCTGTTTTACAAAAGATACGAACTTGTTTGAATCAGTTATGCTTGTTCTGATATATGTTGCATGACAACAATTATTTCACACTGAAGGAAGCCTATAGTTCTGGATTTTTCAGTCTTAGTAAGCAAAAAAAAAAAAAAAAATTATAAGATAAAAAACTTTTTATGTATCATGTTTTTAAATTTTCTGTTGAATCATAGCTATTAGAACTACACCCCGCGACAAAAAGATAGGTACAAAGGGTTTTTTCTTTGATTTTTCATAAAAGAACATTATCTAAATTGTACTTATCATTTATTATTATCATAAAATAACACTATTCCCGGACTAATTTTTGTTTTAAGACTAAAATTTTTCTAATTTAACTCCGTGACAAAAAGATAGGAACAAAGGGTTTTTTAAAAATTTTCATAAAATAACATTATCTAAATTGTGCTGATCATTTATTATCATAACAAAATATTATCATATCAAAAACATATTAAATATTTGAATCATAAAAAAAAAAAAAAAAAAACTCTGTTCCTATCTTTTTGTCGCGGTGTGTAGTCTTAAATTAGAAAAAAAATTAGTCTTAAAATTCTTCTAAATTAGTCTTAAATTAGTCCGAGAATAGTGTTATTTTATGATAATAATAAATGATAAACACAATTTAGATAATGTTATTTTATGAAAAATCAAAGAAAAAACCCTTTGTACCTATCTTTTTGTCGCGGGGTGTACATTAGCACTTTATCAATGCGTATAAAATTTTTAAAGTGATAATGACGACAATTTTTGTGAGACGCATAATTTAACTTTTAACAACTTTTTAACGTTCACGTTTAATTAAATGTATTTATTTTTATATCGAAAGAAAATGAACTCGTAATTTTTTTTTTTTTTCTTTTTTCAAACAATTATTATAGCTAATATTTTAATGGTTTTGAAAGCTACTAGGAAGTTATTATTTTCATATTTTAATTAATTAAAAGAAAATTAATAAAAAATTCGAAAATCGGTCTTCGAAGTATTGTGTTGTCATTGGGTTCTGAGCTATTCTGAAGTTTCAAATGTCTAGCTAATAGGGTTGTTAGTTAAAAATCGATTGCAAGATTTATACCGGACAAACAAACAAACAAGAATCAAAGTTAATAAAAACATGATAATAGTTAATAACGTCTGAAATTTTACCAAATCAAAAATCAGTCATCCCAAATCTGTTGTTGGTATGAATTTCATCACGCTTATAAAGAGTAGAAAATGATCATTCATATATTAAACTCGTGTTTCATTTATTATTTCTTTATATAGAGTAGAAACCCGATATAAAGCGATTCGACCTAGTACATCAGATTTTCATTTGATGCTTCATCTAACGGGATAAATGCATTCCTTCCCCCGCCCTCAAATAAATAAGTAAATGAATTTGTCGTCATTTTACTCCTTATATATATAACGATGTTGGTCTACAAAATACATTATCTAATTTTACACTTTTAAGTAAGCTTATGTCCTTTTCCATAATGACATTAAAAATGGAAAATAGATTAACGAATAATCAATTCTTTTACAGATATATTGTAGTATTAAGAAAAAAATTATAAGATAACTGTAGAAATAAGCATACTCGATGTTAATAATAATAAAAAAAATTATATGAAAAGGAAACGATATTTATAATACGAGAAAAATGGCGTAAGTATAATAGCTGAGAAAACTGAGATAACGAACGGAAATCCCGTGCAAGCTGCGAAGTGATAAATTTCTCTTACGACATTAATATTTTCTTTCTTTCTTCTTTTAACTAATTGAAATAGCAGTAATTTGATGCAAATGAGATTCTGAAAATTACTTTATACACTACTCACACGCAGAAAGAGGAGGAATAATTCTATGAAACAGACTGCACAGCTAACAACTTTCCGGATTATTTCATACCACTATTTCTGGGAAATTTTTTCGTCATAATTTAACCATAAAATTTTTAATAATAGATAAACAGAAAAAACTTTTCAGAAATAGTGGTATGAAAGGGTTGACAGCTTTGAGACTATAAAAAGTCAGTGTTCTTGAAATACTCACTTCTGTACATATATATTACATAGTCTAAAAAATAATAATAATTAAAAATTAAAACTTATGTTTGGCTGTTAATTTCAGGTAAAGTCAAAGAAAAGTCAAGGAAAAGTTCAAAGGAAAATTAGGAACGTTTCAAAATGATAAGAATATTCATAAAGGAATCATATATAATTTTTTCTTCCTGTGAAATATTTTAAAATGTTTTTCGTATATATACATATACAGGGTGCCCGCTAAAGTCCATTTGCACTTTCCATCCTTTTAACTGGCTGCACATTTTAAAGGCTGCACATTTAGTCATAAAAGTGGTGTCTAGTTTAGTGGCGAAGCATGAGATTACGTCGGGGCTATTACTATTTCTCAGCCTCCCCCCCACACACACACACATACATCGAAATCCTTCTGACATTCTATTTATTATGTAATGCATTTTTGTAATGAATTTAAAAAAAATTAAAAACATTATTCAACAATATTTACTCGTATTTTATTTTATTTTATTTTATTTTTTAATTTAAAACTTACAATTTATAAACTTTATTTTTATTAAATTACTACATCCATTCAATTATTTTTAACTCACACTCACTTTAACTATGACTATGTACCGTAATGTGGGAAAAATTTTCACAATTTATGAATAATAATGCATGATTTTACTTTCTCATTTTTCAAAAGACAACCCGCAAAGCATTTTCAGATTTTGGAAACATTTTTTTTTATCCTATAAGTGTAAAGTTTAAAAGGCTTTACAAGAGCTTTTTTTTTTTTTTTTTTTTTCAGAACTAGGGTTAAAAGCTTAAAATACTGCTTGTAAAAAAAATTCCTAATTTACAAAATATATGTGATTCTACTCTTCCTAAAACACCAGAAAGTGAAAAAAATTATCGGCTGAAATGAATTACAGCGGCCACAAAAAGTTATCAAAATTAAGCATATTTGGCGATTTCACACTGTTAGGCGATTGATTTTGAGTACTTGGCGGAGAAGCAAAACATACACGGCAATCTCGGTGTTAGCGCGTAACAGTGTAAATCAATTAATTTTGATAATTTTTTATGGTCGTTGCAATTCATTTCAGCCGGTAATTTTTTCACTTTCTGGTGTTTTATGAAGAGTAGAATCACATATATTTTTTTCAGTATTTTTTGAAGACGACAAATTTTGAATGTTTCCTTGTGAGTGCAATAAATTGAGTGCAATCCACATCTGTGACATTTTCCCTCTCATAGGGAAACTGTAGAAGAGAAAAATTATTATTCATTATTGCCATAACTACGTACAAATGCAAGATAAATTTTCCAATAAAACGAGAATTCTCGAAAGCTTTGCTATTTTCATTATATTCCTTGAAATTAAGCAAAATTTAATTTATTTAACATATGTATACAATACAAATTTATTTGTTCTTCTAGTTAAAGATTGTTGAAGAAATTGGAGCTATTCCATGATTAATCTATGAGTATATCTTGAATAATTTGCTTTGCTTTCTAATTTACTCAGAAATTTCACGACACAAAATTATTCTTATGAAACAGAATATTTTTTTATAAGTTTCCATATAAAACTGATCATACAGAAGTTTTGCCAAGAAAATATTTTCTTATTTTGGTAATTTTAGGTCGAATATAACAAATATCTTTTCGGAGTAAAAATAACTCTTTTAAAAATCTGACAATCTTTTCTTACGTACACACACACACATATATATAAGGTGACCAGACGTCTTCTTTTTCAGAAGACAGTCCTTTTTTTTAATGTTCTGTCCTCTTAAAAGAAAAAAACTATGCAGGAAAAAAATGTCCTCTTTTTCAAATGATAATAATTTTTAGTCTTCATTCTCAAAAAATTTGCAAAACTGGGAAGCTGAATCGACGGTTTGCTGTATCCAAGGGTGAACATAAACTTTTTTCTACGTTAAGTTTGCAAAAGAGCAACTTTCTAATGAACTTGCCAAAGCATATTATGTTTATGTCAATGGACTTTATCTGCGTTACGTAATAAACCCTTGACACGTGACTACTACAGGGACAAATGCAGACTTAAAATGTTTACATTTGTGTTTATGAGGGAAATGTTTGCATCCTAGAGTAGAGTGACCATATTTTTTTCATTGAATTTGGGACAAAGATAGCGGCGTCCTCGAATTTCGAGGACAAAAAAATAAAAAATAATTAAATCACCTTAAATTGTAAAATTTTAGTAATTTTTATGTGAAAAGCACCTAAAAGAACTTATTTCAGCTTAATTATTACACATATAATAAATTACTATAATAAAACATTAATAACTTTATAACCGGCGTCCCTAAATGTGTTGTAATTTTTTGGGGACGAAGGTAGTTTTCTCATCGAGATTCGAGGACATATGGTCAGCCTAGCCTATCCTAGAGTAGAGTGACCATATTTTTTTCATTGAATTTGGGAACAAAGATGGCGGCGTCCTCGAATTTCGAGGACAAAAAATAAAAAAATAATTAAATCACCTTAAATTGTAAAATTTTAGTAATTTTTATGTATAAAGAACCTAAAAGAACTTATTTCAGCTTATTTATTATACATATAATAAATTACTATAATAAAACATTAATACTTTATAACTGGCTTCCCTAAATGTGTTGTAATTTTTTGGGGACGAAGGTAGTTTTGTCCTTGAGATTCGAGGACTTGTGGTCAGCCTATCCTAGAGGGAAATTCAAAGGGAAATGGGGAATCAGAATTCACATGTTGGGTATGATTTAACCTCGAACACAAAAAACCGATGGAGTTCATTGAGATTCTTCAAATTACAAAGAAATAAAGATATTTCCTATATTAGTATGTTTTTTTTTTTTTTTTTTTTTTTTTTTTTTTTTTTTAAATCCAAAACACGGAATCATTGTTGAAATTGTCCCAGAATCATCGTTGAAATTGTCACGAAATCATTGAGAAGATCGTTGAGCTTCGGTTGATAAACCGTTAAACCGTGGGTTGATATGTGTTCAGTTCTTACTTTCGCATGAATGATATTCCCTACAAAAATAGGTCCACCAGCGGCCCATAGGTTCTGTCCTTGAAGCTGGTTGACGTGAGGTGCCAGATTCAATCCCTGGTCGCGCTTGTCTGCCTGGGCGTTCGGAGTTTTCCTTTATTTACTCTGAAGCTAGCGTAAATACGGGCTAAGACCCCTTAGAAAAACTTCCTTAGAGGGCACTACCCCTCAAGCCTACGACTCGAGTGCAGCCAATTGGCCTTAACATAGAGTGACCATATTTTTTTCATTGAATTTGGGGACAAAGATGGCGGTGTTCTCGAATTTCGAGGACAAAAAAAATAATTAAATCACCTTAAATTGTAAAATGTTAGTAATTTTTATGTATAAAGCACCTAAAAGAACTTATTTCAGCTTATTCGTTATACATATAATAAATTACTATAATAAAACATTAATAACTTTATAACTGGCGTCCCCAAATGTGTTGTAATTTTTTGGGGACAAAGGTAGTTTTGTCCTCGAGATTTGAGGACACATGGGCAGCCTACCTTAACACCATCAACACCTCGCAAAATTATGCAAAAAATAGTTGAATTCATTTTATGCCCGTCTTGCAAAAGCGCTCCCCCACAGGGAGTGTTTTCTTTACTGAACAAAAGGCGGACATATGAAAAAAAAATCAGTTTTATAAAGCTACTTTAAAAAGTTATTATTTGTTAAGACTAATTTAGATTATACTTGTAAGATCTTTATAAAATTTTGATAAAGAATAACTATTTGTTAAAACAAATCGTTTTATCAGAAGAATATTAATTTTTATTTGCCAATTTTATTTATTTTTTCTTTTGTAATTATTATTTTAATAAAAAATGCCCACCAATTATTTTTGGAGGACATAACAGGTCAATATACCTGTTAGGTATTGATATACATTTGCCTCACTAGAGGGCGCCAGAAGTCCCGTTGAGATGAGATTCGAAGAACATTTTTGTGGTCTCCCGGGACTTTAGTTTTAGTTCTGTTTTAGAATGGAGAGCAGCAAGTCATGAAATAGTAGTTTGCTCTCGGGGCCTTTTTGGCCTAATTTTATTATTCAAGGAGCTATAGTTTAAGAAATAGAAAAAGTAGCTCATAGATTAGCATAGTTTTATTTTAAATTCATTTTTCTCAAAGTATAACAGTAGAAATAGTATTGCTAAGAGATAGCATGAAATAGATGTTCTAAAGTACGAAATGAATATCTTTTTTGTAAATAGTGTTTTTTCTTCATGTAAATATTTTATTTAATAAACTGTATATATTTTCTGGTCTTAAAGAAGAAGCTGTTTTTTCTAGAGAAACAAGTGTCCGTTATTAGTCTTCATTTTTCCTCGTCGAAGAATTCTACAGGTAAGAAGAATATTAATATATCATTTTGAAGATTACTACCAGAAAATTAAAACGATTTGAAAATATTTAATAATTATTTTGATTAAATGAAAGATCCTGCAATCCATATTTTACAAAGAGTCGTGAAGACTCTCTTGAAGCCGTTCAGAAGAATAGAGTTTCACAACATATTTTATGGCGTCCGTAGACAGGAAATATTGTTTACATTAAATACAGGAAATATTGTTTATATTAATATTGTTTATATTAACTGAAAGGAAAAGAATTATTTTCATTTGAAACAAAAATGGTTTATATTATTATTATTATATGAAATGTTTCTCAAAAGAAATCTTAGATTGAAACTATTTAGAATATTCCTTTTTCAAAGTAGATAAAATTAAAAGTGTCTGATTGATTGAAATAAAACAAGATTTTTTATTTGTTGTATTATTTGTACATTTAAAACGTAAATTTATCAAGGTCAAAATAAGATAGCTGTTTTTTATGATTGAAATAAATAAAAGTAGAATAAAGAAAGCAATTGAGTATTGAGTTGACCTTAAAAAAGAAGCATCATTTGATGAAAGAAAGAATAAAAAAGTATTTTTCTAATGAAATTCGAAGATCTAAAATTGCTGAAGGAAATGTGATCAAACGTTGAACTGCTGGTTCGATAGGAGAGAGATATGATGCAAAATCAGAGTTGTTTTACAGAGATCGAAGACTCATAATTCCTCTTACTGTTCTATTCATAATGACTGCTGCTGTAGGGTGACCAGATTTTTTGGAAACAAAATGAGGACAAATTATGAGATGTCCTCATTTCCATGAGAAAAATGAGGACAGTTTTCTTCTAAAATGAGGACATTTCTGAGGACGCAAAATTTCATAAAATATAGCATAAAATTAGCTCATATTAACCCCACTTGCAGCCATTAATCGTCACTATGATAAATTTATACTACTTATGAACTTATATGATAAACATTATTTATATAAGCATTATTAAATTTACAATAAACATCATAAACGTGTACACATTACACTTTTCTTCGGATAATATAATGGCCATGCTGTTTATACAAAAGTATTAATTTCTAATATGTGGTTGATATGAAAGTACCAAACTATTTTATATCTACTTCTATTAATACTTTTATAAATTGTTTTAATACAATTGTCACTGTTGTACAGACCAAGTTTTTAGTGTAAACGAAATCATAACTGCTTCATATGGAAATGATCCAATAAATAGCATTTTAAAAGGAAAAGAGAATCTGAACAAGTTCAAAAACAGGCTTGGCTAGGAATAGGAATTGACCTGATGGCATAAAGCATTAATGTTCAACAAACTGAGCTATTATGTTGACCTTCGAATAGCACTATTTACTCACTAGAGAGCAAAAAATCGTGAGATGTCAACAAGGTACTTTCGGCAGCAAAAGTATCCGAGCACTAGCAAGAATCCCTGTCTAAAAAATATACACTTAATACTGCTTTGTTAAATAAATCCTTGTCGAGTCATGTTCTTAGTCAGTCTAAGAACATGATTCGGCAAGTATTTATTTAACAAAACAGTTTTATTTAACAAAACAGTTTGTCCCTTTTTTATATTGGAATTATTGGCAAGTCTCGGGTACTTTTGCTGACGACTGTAATCTGCGTTCAACTCCTATCCCTGACTTAGTCAGTTTTCAGTGTTGCTAAAAAATGTTTTCCCATTGCAAAGAGTAAAATCTACCAATAGAAAAATATATTCTGTGTATTGGCTAGTAATGGAGATGATTTAAAATTGAATGGAATGAATTAAGGATTCGTGAGTTTTTTTATGCTGTGTTGAATTGAAGAATCAGTATTGAAAACTAAGGTCAGCAGCACGGATTAATAGAATAGGATGTGAAAGAGGCTTCCAAATCTGGCTTTTTTTTTTTTTTTCTTAGCACAACAGATGGCGCCACAGTCGAGGACCTCCCTTTCCAAAAGCCCCCGTAATGATTTTCAATGGCAAAAAACGTCATTTAATTTAATTATTTTATGGAAAGTTTTAACTTTAACAAAATCAAGTAAACAGAAATAATGCTATATAAGGTCTTCCTAATAACATATATATTTTTTTTAATAACGGTGGGACTTTTCATTACTTTGTAAGATGTTGTACAAAATACGAGATCGTATTGATTAAAATCAGAATAAAAGACATTTAAAAATTTTCAGTACTGTACAAATAATCTGTGATACAAAGTAAAAGATGTCATTAATAAGGAATATTAGAAATTAAGGAAAGAAAGAAAAAATAAATAAATAAACGAAAATTATTAATAAAGAAAGAAAGAAAAGAAAATTATTAATAAATAATTAAATAAAATCTGTTGTACTTTTTCCATTTATTTTTCAAACTTTTAAATTTAATAAGAATTATTTTGATTTATTTGTAATACAGAAAGTTAACGAACTTATTAATTTTTTTAAGATAATATTATATATATGTATTTAAATATACTGTCGGTAACAAAAGTCTCCGAACGCTAGCAAAAATTCCTATATAAAAAAAGTATACTTAATACAATTTTGTTAAGTAAATCCTTGTCGAATCCTGTTCTTAGTCAGCCTAAAAACAAGATTCGACAAGGAATTATTTAACAAAACTGTATTAAGTGTACTTTTTTTACACAGGAATTTTTGCTAGTGTTCGGAGACTTTTGTTACCGACTGTAAATGAAAAAAATTATGATAGTTTCTGTGACTTGAGGCATTTTAGAAATTTTAAGGAGATATATTTAAATTTATTTTCGTTTTAACAAATCACAGGGAAATTCATTTCTCTCTTCCTCCCCTCCTTTTACTGCATATGTTTAATATTAGTATTTTTTAAAACCATATGTCATTTTCTATTTTAAAACACATCCATTTTTAACGAATGTGTGTTTGTATGTAAATATCGGTCTGAGTTATCAAGTTTTTTAATGTTAAAAAATCAAAAAAGTATTTTAATTTACATATATCTAATTATTAAAAACCTCGCCAGCGGCCAAGTGATTCTGCGATTAAAATGTATTAGATGAAAAGTACCGGGTTCGCTCGTCGACCTAGATGCTCGAAGGTCTCCGTGGTTTTCTCAAAACTCGCGTAAATATGAGCTATAACGCTAATCAAGATCAACATGGAGGGCACATCACCCAGGACTTGCACACTCGTGCAGTCAATCGGCATTAATCTTCACACCAGCAGAACCACCACCTTATTAAACAGTAGCTGAAAGGTTTTGCATGCAAAATTGGTAGATGGAAAGTGCCGGGCTTGATACCAAGTCGCGCTGGTCGATTTAATTGATCAGAGTTTTCCGTGATATTCGCCGAAACTCGCGTAAATACGGGCTGGGACCCCTGAGAAAGACCCTGTGGAGGGCACACCACCCAGGCCTAGCACCCTCGTATAGTTAATCAGCCTAAATCTTCACACCAGCATCATCACCAATTTATTAACTGTGGCCGAGCGCTTCTGCACTCAAATCTGATAGATGGGAAGTGTGAGGTTTGAATGCAGGTTACGCTTGTCGAAGCCATTCGTATTTTTTGTGTTTTTCTCCGAAAATTACATGAATATGAGCTAGGAAACTCTTCGGAAAAACCCCACGATGAGCATCTCTCCTGTTAGGAGCAAGTCCCAAGTGTAGCTATTTGGCTTTAATTCAAACACCAACACTTTATTAAAAATTTATGTGTGATGTAAGACTGCCTATACAATAGATCTAGGCCTGAGGAGGTCTTTCTAAAGTGTCCTCGTATACAAACTATAAGCAGTTCAGCCGACGAGGGCAATTTTCATTCGCACTCTGCACCTACCGTCGGCCCTAAATCACGCAGAATGTTTTATATTGTAAAATAAATATGTTCGTGGAAAAAAAAAAAAAAGATAATACGCGTGACTAACAACATATTTAAAAAATAATAAGCAGATATATTATTTATTTTTTTATGAGTAACAAGGACCTTTTTTTTCCCCTTTTACAGATTTGTAATATTAAGCTATACATTATTACTTTCTCTTACCCATAAGGTAGAGAAAGTATTGTTTTTGGGTCAAATTTTCGAAAGTGAGATTTTGTTATATTTACATCTTCTGAGGTCCCCTGAATACGAAATTCATGTTTTAAGCAAATGGTCTCTGTGTGTGTGTGTGTGTGTGTGTTATCAGCATATCTGAAAAACAAATTATGGCAGAAAGTTCAAACTTGGTATTCTAAATGTGTATCATATAGGGATGCTACACTAAGCTTTTCGTTGAGATGAAGCAAATGGTTCGTGTACAGGGACACTCAAAAATATTCAAATACATTACGTTTATGGGGGAAATTGCAGGTAAGTAGAGTTTAACATCTATAGACTGCACTAAACCAAATGAAACGAATATATATATATATATTTTTAATAGAGATAGTCAACTGGGAAAAAAAATTTTGTGTATGTAGGAGCCTCGCCTCCCCCCTGGGGGGGGAAGTCCACCCTCGAGGGGAGTAAATTTTCATGATGGGTATTTTTCAAAAGAGCTTGACAATACCTTTAAAACGAATGGTTGAACTATCAATCTGCGATAATTTAAAGCAAAGTTATCGATTTTTTTTTTTTTACTTTTAACGAAAAAAAAAAACTTTTTAATACTGAGAATAATACTGACTTTTTTTCGTTATTTAGTGGTATACTATTTCTCTAATATGGAAATCGTCTGCATTATCATAAAAGATAATTTTTTTTAATAATAATTTTAATAAATTATTTTTTAAAAACAGAATTATTTTTTAATAACCGAATTAAATTCTATATAAATGTAGGTGCATTAATGAAACGGGGAGTTCAGGGGGCCAGCAGCCCTCCTCACACAGAACTAATTATTATATAAAACTCTTACGAAGCCTAATTTGAATTGTTTAAAATAGGTTTACATAACATCGTTATCTTACCTCTTAATCTCCAACCTACATTTATAGTATTAAATTTCAGGGTAAGAGAAAGTCGTGTGAGTGACACACCAGATTATTTTTTTTTTTAAATCACGTCAATCTTTAATGAATCTGCATTTGCATGTAATTGTCTAAGTGAGGGGGGAGGTATAAACACGTGGAGGTAAAAACAAACTCAATTTTCTTTTTCCTTCAGCTTTTCTTTTTTTTCCTGTCTGATTCATAGCCAGTTTTACATCCATAAACGAAACATTTTGATGATACCATCTTACTAAGCAACCGATTATTATTAATATAATTATCAAATTAATTTTAAATAAAAGCAGCTGATCTCATTCAAAAACCAAAATCACCTGTCAAAACGCGGGAACCGGGAGAAAGTCGATTACAGCGCCTTCAATATTTACTAAGAAGTTGTCTTCCAGTTTCCGAGACTGCGTACCATTGGACTTTCCTATCCTACTCTATTAATACGTGGTCAGCAGCATCTCTAATGTTGAAATGTTAAGTAAAGAAGGAAATTATTGGAAAATGAGGACAAATGAGAACAAACGTCCAAAAATGAGGACAAATGAGGATATGAGAACTTTTGAAAGCAACTGAGGACAACACTTGAAAAATGAGGACATCTGGTCACCCTATGCTGCTGAATTCGCTCGTATTTTTTAACGAAAGGTTGGGGTCCACATTTATACATGTTTAAAATAATTAATAATATGTTAAAGTGAATAAAAAACCTATAATAATCAATAAGCTTTTAATGGAAAGAACGTCTGTGTCAAAGTTGAATAAAGACAATATTAAATGGTGAAATGTTGCATTTTCGGATGAAAAACATTTTATTCTTGATTAACCAAATGGTTTTAACAGTTACTGGCACGATCTGAAGATAGCGAAAGACACAGCAGATTTTTTAACGGCAGATATGAATCGGGCATTTTAAAGGTGGATCTATGGTGCTCTGGGGAGCTGTTTCTACTGAAGGCAGAATGAATTTAGTAATTTTTTATATTATTATGAACATCAAGAGAATATTCGAAAATTTTAAACGCGGAATTCTCAGATTTTTGGTAGGTTTTGGGGGGTAATAATATTTTTTCAACAAGACTTGCGTTTTTGCTCTACTTCTAGAGCAATAGGAAGTAGTTTGAAGAAAGAAACTTCTGTATTATTGCCTTTCCCGTGGCCTAAAAGTTGAAAAAAACCTTAACTTATTAGAAAAGTGCATGCAAGTGGAAAGCAATTTTAAATAGTTTTAAATGTATTCAGAATATCATCTATGTTGTATGAAATGGTATTGAAACGGAATATTAAAAAAAAAAAAAATTATATATATATATATTCCAGAGTCTGACTGTTGCACCCTAAAAAGAGACCCCCATAAAATATTAATTTAAAGAATAACTGAAAAAAAAAAATTACTAAGATTCGAGCTGTCCTTATAATTGTGAACACCTCTGACCGTATTTAAAGTTTTTTAAGATAGAAAAACGATAAAACTTTTTAAATATAGTCTATGAAGGGAATTCAAATTAATAAAAAATATATTTGTTTAAATAATAGTGTTTCGTGTTTAGTTAATATAGAAAAGCGGATGTCCTTATAATTATGAGAACCAAGTGTATCCATCAGCTGTCGGTAAATACAGCACTTACTATTGGTTTCGAAACACACATCAAATTGCATTCATATAAATATTTCACGCAGCCAATTAAAAAAAAAAAAAAAAAAAAAAAAAAAAAAAAAAAAAACCTTTTCAATAAATAAATAAATAAAATGATAGAGTAAATTCTTAAACACACATTCAAAAAATGTATTTTTTTTTTAATTCCAAATAAATAAATAAAATTTGAATTCATTAATTTTATAATATCTTCCCCTAATTTATTAATACTCATTTACTAAATATTTTAATTAGTAAAATAATCTTAATAACGATTTTGTATTTATTATTACTAATTAACAGTTTAAATTTCTACAGAACAAAACATAATATTAAAAAAACTATAAACGAATTATTCGATATTCAAATTATACTCAAAATTCATCACAGATTAATTTATATTAATCGATTGTTTTCTCAAAAACATAATTAATATCAATATACTCATCTTATAAATCGGAAAATAACACACATTTTAAATAAATTTCACAGTTTTAGTCTAAAAGTATCTGAAGACATTAGTCTAAATAATTAGGAAATATTCAGCCAAGATCCGTTGGCTTTGTGGTAGAGGTCTGCACGGGCCGGGCTTACGGCCCGAGCCCGATCCCGGCCCAGCCCTCGAGCCGAATTTTTCAATTTGCTCTCGGGCCAGGTCGGGCTAGGGCTTAAAATTTTTTTGAAGGTTCGGGTTTTTTTTGTGTATACTCGGACCGGGCCGGGCCTGGATGAAATTTTATATAATTTTATAGCCTGGTATGTGACATAAAATTTTATTCTGTTAAAAAATGTCTGTAACTTCAATTTAATTGCCTATCAGTCTGTCTGTTCGCGATCTGATTTTCCCCAAATATTTTTAGCATGACTCGAAATTAATATATTTTATTTAAAGTAATATTAGATGGTTTCCTATTCAAAATAGTATGTATGTCACTACTAGTTTGCGCACATGTACAAACAAAAGAAATTAGATACGTTACTATGTATAATGCTTTGTGTCCTATGGTCTGTAGAGTTTAGGTGGTATGAAGGTTATAAAAATCCTTCCGCTGTAACTTTTTCTCTAAGGCTCCTTTTTCTTTTCTCCAGTTCACTGGATAAAAGTAAGCATCATTTTTAGCCTGTGCAAAAGCATCTTTTCTACTGAATATAGTTGGATTCCCATTAAAGTTTTGTTTACCGGATCACATAAAAGATTCGTATACATAACGGTGTATAAGAAGAAATGGTTAAAAGTGCATTTTTAGTAGTAATAACCATTGTAAATACTTTTGTTAGGTTTAGAAATTTAAAATATTAGTATGTTCTTGACACTCAATGTTTTATTCAGTTTCACTCCCTCTTTAGTTTAACTATTTTTCCTTTTTTATTAAAACCGATGGTTATTAAAATCTAAGTAATTTATCTTCTATTTACTTTTATAATTTTAAGTTAATAAATATTTAAAAACTTATAGTTGATTTAAAATTCATTTTAGCATAAAATATTAATACGATAGCCGAAGCTATCCGTATGCAAATGACATAAGTGATAAGTCTACGTCATCTGCTTGAATTGAATAAGTAGCGTAGCAGAAAAGCAATCGTGTGGCTTTTTCCGTGTTGATGCCGATGTGAATCCCGGTAATAAAGAAGCTGGCATGAAACGTAGTTTGTATATTTCAGTTTAAATTTTTCCTTGATAACCTCGACAATATTAGCTTGTGTAGAAAGCTGTTGTTTTTCAGATGAGGTTTAAGTAAATATTTTTAGATTAATTCGAGGATGATAGTTATTTTAAAACTGCAAACTTTTAAGCTTCTTTCAGTAATAGTATAGGCTTCAGTAACTACTCTGTACTATTATATCTGCCCTGAAGAATATTAAACGAATCGTCTAAATGTATTATAATTTTTATTTTCGTTTGCCATATTTTTATTTCACTAGATAAATCAATCTAGTTTTTAAATAAATGATTTTATCTAAAAGAAAAACTTGTCATATTTCTTTTTACCTGCTCAATACAGTTTCCACTGGGCTCTATTATTTCAACTCTGCTTAACTTTGAAGCTTTAAGATAATCATGTCAGGTTTATAAACCTGACATATTTGGTTATGGGCTATTGCCCAGTATTGAGCAGTTTAAGTGAAAGTTTTAAACTGACAAAGTTTAATGAAGTAAAGTTTTCTTCCGGCGTATTAGTCCCAAAGTTTTATAAGAATCTTTAAGAAGGGGGGGGGGGCAATACAGTTAACGAAAATGGCAATGATACAGCATAGTATAGAAAAACTCAATGCTGCGAATTATTGTAACTGGGCAGTTGACGTGAAGTTTTTATTATTTGAAAAGAATGCCTGGGATATCGTAATCGGAACTGAGGAAAAGCCGAAACCATCAGCTGATCCGAAAGAATTAAAAGATTATAATACGAGGTCAAAACTTGCTTTATCTATTTTATACCTCAATACTGAGAAGGACTTTCGTCGGATTATTGAGAAATTAACGGATCCGTCTGAAATATGGAAAAAACTTAAACAACATTTTTACCCTGATAGCCGAGCACGCCACATGCAGTTGTGCAGCGAACTGTTTTCATGTAAAATAAAAAGTGGCGAGAAAATTGATATGTATGCTGCTAGACTCATGAGAATAGCTGAACTTTTAGAAGCAATTGATCAGCCAATGAAGGAAGTTTATCTATCATTCCAGTTGCTTCGTTATCTCCCAGAGAAATTCGATAGTATAGTTCAGAGCATACTTAGGTGGCCTGATGATAAATTTGTATATAAAGACATTTTAGTTGAATTAATTAGTGAAGAATCAAGGATAGAACTTCGTGATCAAGATAAGTGTGATGAACTTTTCACTGAGAGTTACAGCACACAGTATTCAAGATCAAATGTGACTTGTTTCCGCTGTGGAGTTCCGGGACATATCAGTCGTTTTTGTCAAAATTCAAGGAAAAACTTCGAGCCAAGATCAACTTCGAAAGTGTATCAACGCCGAAAGTCTCCATTTTTCCAGAGGCAAAGTGCTCAATCCCCTCACAGACCATGGCGAGCTAAACCTCAAGAGGCAACTGTATCCACTACCAGTGATTCCAGTCCTGAGAGATCTAACCAGAAAGAACCTGACCATTCCCAGAGAAGAGGCCGTTCCAGACTCCCGAGACGAACCAGAAAGGACTCTAACCAGGTTTTTTTTACTTTTGCTAATTTAAGTAAAAATGTGTGTGACAAAAGCAATTGGCTTTTTGATTCGGCTGCGAGTAATCACTTTTGTGGTGATAAAAATTTGTTTTCTAATTTTAAACCATTGTATAATGAAAGATTAGCTGTTGCAATAGATAATATTGATTTTCCTATTGAAGGAACTGGTGATGTTAAATTACGATTTGGTCAACAAAATATAACATTTACTAATGTAATGTATTGCTCTAAATTGAGAAAAAATTTAATATCTGCTCCAAAGATGGATATTGCAGGAGCTAAATTTAAGGGGGGGGATGGTAAAATTAAAGTAACTAACAAATATGATCCATTTTTATTTACTGCTAAATTGCATGATGGTATTTATTATTTATTTCCAAAAATTCCATCCAAAGAAATGAAAAATGTTAAATTTGAAGTTTCTAAAACTTCAAGTAAAAGAAACTCTCATGATACAAAAACTGAAGTTTTACATACTCAAAAGGACAGTTTTAATATGTGGCACAGACGTTTTGCTCATGCTAGTCCTAAACTAATTGACAGAACTTGTAAATATGATAGTGTGAGGGGGCTTCCTAAATTAAAAGTCAATGAAACTTCTTGTGAAACTTGTAAACTTAATAAACAAAGACGAATTTCTTTTAAACCCCACGGTCAAATAAGGTCTAGACATCCTCTTGAGTTATTACATACGGATGTATGGGGACCATGCAAAATAACTGGCCGAAACGGTCAAAGGTATTTCTTATCAATTATCGATGATTTTTCTCGTAAAGTAACAATATTTCCTATGAAAGCAAAAACTGAGGTATTTAAAAACTTTAGAAATTATGTAACAAGAGCGGAGAGATTTTTAAACTGTCAGGTAAAAGCTATTAGATCAGATAACGGGAGAGAGTTTCAAAATAATAATTTTAAATCTTTCTGTGAGCTAAAGGGCATAAAACATGAATTTACCAACATTTATTCACCGGAACAAAATTCTGTTGCAGAAAGATTTAACCAAACTATTGTTGACGGTATGAGGACAGTTTTAGACGAAAGTGGGTTAAATAAAAGTTTTTGGCCAGACGCAGCTTTATACTTTGCGTATACCTGGAACAGAATTTGTCATACTGATTTAGAGAAAACACCGTTTGAATTGTATGGTGGTTATAAACCTTCAGTAAAGCACTTAAAATCTTTTGGCTCAACAGCATACGTAGGGATACCCAAACAACTTGGAAACAAACTTGACGGTAAAGCGAAAAAAGGAATTATGATAGGTTACGCCCTTAGTACAAAAGGTTACAGGATATGGCTCCCAGATGAAAATAAAACAATAGAAACAATTAATGTTAAAATTGAAGAACCGATAAATATTGGGGAGCGCAGTGGAGCAGTGATGGGCCGCGAAAATGAAAGTTGGTTATGTTCAGATGAGGGGTCAGATTCAGAAAGTGTGAATAATGCTGATTCAGATGCTTTTAATATATATCAGACTTACCCTGATCTTTCTGAATCTTCGTCCGACAAGGAAATTAAATCCAATCGAGATATAATTAAACGAGTCCCACTCAGAGAGGCTGTATGGTTTAGAACTCTAGTACCCCGTAAAACAAGTGACAGAATCGACGTTTATTATTGTGAATTTGGAAAAACTGAACGTTTAAAATGTCATAAAGATGTTCAAAAATATTGTAAGAAAAATTGTATAATTTATAAACCAAACCTTTTTAATTTCAGTCCTAGAGAAAAATATGTAGGTAAAATTAATGAAAAATCTTGTTCTAGTGCAGAACAAACTTTAAATTCTGATGAAATTAATTCCGATAGTGAACTTGATTCAGATAATGAACTTAATTTTACTGAACCTGATTTAACTAAGAAAAACGATTGACTAGACGTAGATCAAATCCCAACGAGTTTTAAACAGGTCTTAAAATCTCCTTATAAAAATCAGTGGTTGCAGGCTATGAAAGAAGAAATGGATGTTATTCGGGAACGTAATGTATGGCACCTTACAAAAACACCTCCAAATACTAATATTTTAGGATGTAGATGAGTCTTCACTCTTAAACGTAATGAAAGGGGGGAAATAGCTCGTTTTAAAGCTAGACTGGTGGCGCAGGGATATAAACAGATAAAAGGAGAAAGTTATGACGATACTTTTAGCCCTGTCGTTAACTTTGGAGTAATACGCTTCTTCTTTTCATTACTAGTTTCATGTAAAGGATGGACTCATTTACAACTGGATATTAAAGGTGCATATCTTTACGCACCACTCGATGAACATATTTATATGTCGCAACCACCAGGTTTCATAGAGATCGGGAAAGAAAAATTCGTTTGTAAATTAAATCGCGCTATATACGGCCTACACTAAAGTGGTAGAGCCTGGTTTTTCGAAATGAATAGAATTTTGATCAAGATAGGTTTTAACAAATTTTCATGGTATAACTGTGTTTATATTTTTAACAAGAAAGTAATTTTTTTATTGTATGTCGATGACATTGTATTGTTTGCAAAATTTAAAAATCATATAGATGAAGTAGTGGAATTATTGAGTAAAAATTTTGATTTAAAAATCTTAGGAAAAACCCGTAAACTATTGGGTGTAGAGTTCGAGGAAAATACTGGAAATTTAACTATTCATCAACATTCATATATTAGTGAAATATGTAACAGATTTAAAAATTTCAATTTTCCTATATCATCTCTCCCCATTAGTAAAGGGATAATTTACTCAAAATCTCAGTGTCCTCAAACTAACGATGAAACAATAGAAATGTCAAAATATCCTTATAGAAGCATTTTAGGTTGCTTATCGTTTCTCTCTAATAGAACTAGATCTGACATATCGTACGCGGTTAATATTTTTGCCCAATTCCAAAGTAATCCTGGCATAATGCATTGGAATGGCCTGTTAAAACTCTTAGGTTATGTTTGTTATACCAGAAATTTAAAGTTAAAACTTGAGTGCAGGAAACCACATATTACTGTTTATTCAGACGCTGACTTTGCGGCCAACAGAGACGATAGGACTTCAATGGGGGGACAGCTGATTTTACTCGATAATTCACCTGTAGCTTGGAGAACGTTTAAGAAAAAATGTATCAGTTTAAGTACTATGGAATCGGAATTCGTAGCCATGACCGAAGCCACAAAATAACTATTATGGTTCGATAGAATTTTAGAAGAATGCTTTAATAAAAAACTAATACAGGGTGCTAAAGAAAAATCTTTACTTTTAGTCGATAACATGAATGCTATAGATTTCGTGAAGTCTCCCATTGAAAACTATCGTACCAAACACATTGACGTAAAGTTATTTTTTATAAGGGATTTGATTTATAAAAACATATTTAATATTAAACATGTTAAAAGTGCAAATAATTGGTCAGACATTTTCACTAAACCGTTAACAAAATACGGGTTCTCTTTTTTCATAAGTAGCCTATTTTTATCTATTGAGTAACATGTATATTTTAAGGAGTAAATTTTGAAGAGAAAAGAATTAAGGAAATAAGTTTCTATTTTTTTTAAGTTATTTATTTCTAAAGAGAACAGAATGTTTTTCTTTTTAATATGAAAATGCAAATGTATTTCTGAAAGTGTTTATTATATTGCGAAATGCATATACTTGTTTTATATCATATATTGGTTAATTTATGTACATGCCAATGCTTAATTATTTATATTATATCTTCATAGCAAGAAGAATTTTCTGTATAAGTTTTGAAATGAAGCATTGGACTATATGCTAAATTCTTCAAATATCCTGTTGGTAGACGATTAGTAGAAAGTCGTTCTTGAATCTGTCAACTTACGTTATTTTTTTTTCAATTTTTTTTGTTATTCAAATAATATGTAAACTTGTAAATTCAGGGCAGATATATATATATATATATATATTCATGGTCTCGGTTGAGTGTCAAGAGGGGGGGCTTATTGTTAGGTTTAGAAATTTAAAATATTAGTATGTTCTTGACACTCAATGTTTTATTCAGTTTCACTCCCTCTTTAGTTTAACTATTTTTCCTTTTTTATTAAAACCGATGGTTATTAAAATCTAAGTAATTTATCTTCTATTTACTTTTATAATTTTAAGTTAATAAATATTTAAAAACTTATAGTTGATTTAAAATTCATTTTAGCATAAAATATTAATACGATAGCCGAAGCTATCCGTATGCAAATGACATAAGTCTACGTCATCTGCTTGAATTGAATAAGTAGCGTAGCAGAAAAGCAATCGTGTGGCTTTTTCCGTGTTGATGCCGATGTGAATCCCGGTAATAAAGAAGCTGGCATGAAACGTAGTTTGTATATTTCAGTTTAAATTTTTCCTTGATAACCTCGACAATATTAGCTTGTGTAGAAAGCTGTTGTTTTTCAGATGAGGTTTAAGTAAATATTTTTAGATTAATTCGAGGATGATAGTTATTTTAAAACTGCAAACTTTTAAGCTTCTTTCAGTAATAGTATAGGCTTCAGTAACTACTCTGTACTATTATATCTGCCCTGAAGAATATTAAACGAATCGTCTAAATGTATTATAATTTTTATTTTCGTTTGCCATATTTTTATTTCACTAGATAAATCAATCTAGTTTTTAAATAAATTAAAACCTGACAACTTTCCTATATTGTTTGATGAGTGGTAATATTTTCGATTTGGCTTTCTGTCTGTCTTTGTGCCTTCTGTACGTCTGTAATAATGAACTTCTGTGTATAATGAACTTCTTGTAAAAGTTCAGTAGTTTTGTTAAAGAACATTCTATTACTTCGCTACGTAAAACCTCTAGAAAACATATACTAAAAACCTTTTTCATAGAAAGGCATGCTTTTTTTTTTTTTTTTTTTTTTTTTTTTTGTTATTTTACATATTTTTGAATCGGGCCGGGCCGGGTCGGGCCTGATTTTATCGTTTTTTGTCCGGGTCGAGCCGGGCCGCACACTGGTAAAAAATAAACGGGCCGGGCCAGGTAAGCAAAGCTTTCGTACGGGACGGGCCCGGGCCTCAAAATTTCGGCCCGTTCAGACCTCTACTCTGTGGTCAGAGTACAGAACTATGAACGAGAAGGTCCTCGCCGACGGGAAGTGAAAAAAAATATATAAAAGTTTTTACGGATTTCACAAAATATTTTAAGATAGAGTAATGCCTTTATTACACACACGAGTGTACGCCCAACTTTTGAGCCAATTTTGTTGGCTCAAATCACACCTCAAAGCCTAGTATAATAGGAATCGGGAATACGAACAATTTTTTTTGGCTAGTCAGAAAAAGTTGTTCGTATGAGCGACTCTTTACTGTGACAAGCCAATGGGAAGAAAGTTCCTTACGCTTCGAAAAAAGACAGCGCCGTGGTGGAATTCATTCACCGTTGTTCTTTTCGCTCTCCCTCCGTCGTCCCTCGCCGATTGCACATCTGCGCAGCATTAGTGTGACGTAAAACCCAACCATCCATCCATACCTCCGTCGTCCCCGTTAAAACAGCGATAAGTAGAGTGACCATATTTTTTTCATTGAATTTGGGGATAAAGTTGGCGGCGTCCTTGAATTTCGAGGACAAAAAAATAATTAAATCACCTCAAATTGTAAAATTTTAGTAATTTTTATGTATAAAGCACCTAAAAGAACTTATTTCAGTTCAGTTTATTTATTATACATATAATAAATTACTATTTATAACCGGCATCCCCAAATGTGTTGTAATTTTTTGGGGACAAAGGTAGTTTTGTCCTCGAGATTCGAGGACATATGGTCAGCCTAGGGATAAGTGACTTCGCTTGTCATGTACTGTGTACCCTGCAAATCAGTTTTTCGAACAATTTTTGACTCAACTAATGTAACCCTCTTTCGGATTTCGGCTTTCAAAAATTGGAGTAAAAATTGGCTCAAATGAGAGTTGTCTGAAAGATCGTTGTGTGTAATACTGCCCTAAGAAATTAAATGGTAAAATTGGATATATGCAGGCATTTTCGAAGTGGAACACAACACTATAAATTGGTAACGACGCAAAATGACAGAATGAAAAAAATAGTCCTGTCGAACTAAAAATCATTTATTTTTCTGTCCTATTAATGCAATTTGTGTTGGACATATAACTGCTATTTTTATCGAAATTTCATTAAACAAATTTTGTTCTTCAGTTAACACAAATCAGTCAAGATAGAATCCAAATGTTGATCATTGATGTGAAGTCCGATGGTATCTACTTCAAAGATTTGTTGATTCCCAAGTTGCAATTATTTGTGCATTTGACCATGATTTTGAGAGAAATAGGTACAAATATTTAAATTTGAGAACATATGTGTCCCCAAGTAGTAGTCAGAATATTTTTGGGGACAAAAATAAAAATGGTCAAAATTCGGGGACAGTCCTTGAATTTCGAAGACATATGGTCCCTTTACGCTAGGCTGACCATATATCCTCGAATCTCGAGGACAAAACTATCTTCGTTTTACAACACATTTGGGGACGCCGGTTATAAAGTTATTAATGTTTTATCATAGTAATTTATTATATGTATAATAAATAAGCTGAAATAAGTTCTTTTAGGTGCTTTATACATAACAATTACTAAAATTTTACAATTTAAGGTGATTTAATTATTTTTTTATTTTTTGTACTCTAAATTCGAGGACGCCGCCATCTTTGTCCCCAAATTCAATGAAAAAAATATGTCACCAGTGTTCTGTTTTGCTGGTCGGTGGCTATGGCCATTATTTTTTCTGATTCACATACTAATACCACGGATAGATAGTCTTAATCCGTGCTAATACGAATACTAGTGGTGAGGGAACGCCATTCCCAGAAACACTAAAACAAGCACTTTGATGATGATGGTCACTCTACTTCACAGATTATCATACAGATAGGACAGTGAAGCTAAAACGCGAACCGGAAATGTAGTAGCACCACTAGTGTCAACAGAGGGGAACTGCATGTGTGAAATCTACATGAATAGCATCTTTGATCGAAAATTGTTTTTCTATTTCGCGAGTAGTTAGTAGCAGGTTAGTATTATGGGAAGTTTTCTTTTCTTTCTATTGTTTTTGAATTCACAAAATTATCCTCGAAACATTCTCGGCTATTCTTCTAAGAAATAAAAATTAATTTTTATAATGCTTAAAAATATGCTTTGTCAAACATATTCATATTCAAGTACAAATTAAAATTACAAACTGTAATTCTGAAATAGCAGTATGAAATCATTAAATATTTAACGTTGCTTGATTTAAATAATACAAAATGCTTTAAAATGAAGAGATGTTTTTATTTTATGTATATTTTCAAAGTTTATTTTTTTAATATTTAGCACTTGCTTCTTAAATAAACCAGTTTTCTTTCCATCACTTTTTCTACTACTTTTAAATTCACAAAATTATAACATTCATAGCTATTTTCTAAGAAATAAAACTAATTTTTATTGTGTTTGAAAATAAATTTTGCCAAACACATTCGTGTTCAAGTGTACAAATTGAAATTAATATAACAAACTGTAATGCTGAAATAGCAGTATGGTATGAAATCATTAAATATTTAACATTGCTTGGTTTAAATAATACAAAATGCTTTAAAATGAAAAAAACATTTCTGGTTTATGTATATTTTCGAAATTTATTTGCTTAATATTTAGTACTTGCTCCTTAAAATAAATTGCTTTCGACAATCAAGTTCGTAAATAATAACAAAGTTGCCAAATGTAAACATTATACAATGGTTAGTTGGTTGGATGTTGGGTTTAACGTTGCACTAATATTATGATATGAACATAGATAGTAAAAATAAAACGAGCGATTGCGTAAGCTGGAGAGCTCGAGAAACTTACAGCCGTTGACAATAGGGTCGTTGCAGTCAAATTTTGGTTACCGAAGAATATACGGGAGTGTCCTATCTTTATAATAATCTGTGGTTTAAGATACCTATGCGCTTCAAATGAGCGGCAAGGCAGTCATGTCCTGTAGATAGGCGGAAAGTCGCAACTGCCTTACGTCTTGGTTTATCAGGAATTAGAGTAGGACTTAAATTCTTCCATTTCTTTAGAGCTGTACGATTCTCAAGATCTCGCAAAGCATTAGATGCAGATAAATTCTTTAAAAACAGTTTAATCCTCCAGTAAGAAATGGCTGTATTGGGATGTTGTAAGGTGGCACCTCTTTTTGCAAGAAAGTCCGCTTGTTCATTGCCCCAAAGGCCACAATGGCCGGGCACCCACTGGAGAATAATTTGTTTCCCATTTAAAGTGAGAGTTCTTAATGATTCTTGACATTGGGATACTTCCGGTGTTAATGGATTATCAACAGCGCTTATTGACTGGATGGCTGCCTGAGAGTCAGAAAGAATGACCGCCCTTTCAAACTTGCAATGGACAGCTAATAGTTGCTTTAAGGCTAAACGTATCGCCACAACTTCACCATCAAAGGAGGTACCAATATAGCCCGCAGGGGCATAGAAAGAAAAAAGATCTGAGAACACGCTAGCCCCTACATTGAGATGACAATCAAACTGGGAACCATCTGTAAAAATGTGCAGCCACTGAGATGGTGGATATCTGGCCGCAATGGTCTCTAAGGCAAGACATTTCAACACACTTGGTGCAACATCTTCCTTTCTATGGATAGTTTCAACTCGATCCAGCCCACAGATTATCATACAGATAGGACAGTGAAGCTAAAACGCGAACCGGAAATATAGTAGCACCACTAGTGTCAACAGAGGGGAACTACATGTGTTAAGTCTACATGAATAGCATCTTTGATCAAAAATTGTTTTTCTATTTCGTGAGTAGTTAGTAGCAGGTTAGTATGGGAAGTTTTCTTTTTCTTCACTTTGTATTGTTTTTGAATTCACAAAATTATCCTCAAAACATTCACAGCTATTCTTCTAAGAAATAAAAATTATTTTTTATAATGTTTAAAAATATGCTTTGTGAAACATATTCATATTCAAGTACAAATTAAAATTACAAACTGTAATTCTGAAATAGCAGTATGAAATCATTAAATATTTAACGTTGCTTGGTTTAAATAATACAAAATGCCTTAAAATGAAAAAAAATGTTTTTATTTTATGTATATTTTCAAAGTTTATTTTCTTAATATTTAGCACTTGCTTCTTAAAATAAATTGCTTTTGACAATCAAGTTTGTAAACAATAATAAAGTTCTAACGAAAACGTATGTGCAGTTTTCTTTCTTTCACTTTTTCTACTACTTTTAAATTTACAAAATCATAACATTCACAGCTATTTTCTAAGAAATAAAACTAATTTTTATTATGTTTGAAAATAAATTTTTCCAAACACATTCGTGTTGAAGAGTACAAATTTATATAACAAACTGTAATGCTGAAATAGCAGTATGGTATGAAATCTTATATATTTAACATTGCTTGGTGTAAATAATACAAAATGCTTTGAAATGAAAAAAATATTTCTGGTTTATGTATATTTTCTAAATTATTTGCTTAATATTTAGTACTTGCTTCTTAAAATAAATTGCTTTCGACAATCAAATTCGTAAACAATAACAAAGCCCAAACGTAAACATCAATAAATGGTTAGTCGGTTGGATGTTGGGTTTAACGTTGCACTAATATTACGATATGAACATAGATACAATAAAAATAAGACGAGCGATTGCGTAAGCTGGAGAACTCGAGAAACTTACAGCCGTTGACAATAGGGTCGTTGCAGTCAAATTCCGGTTACCGAAGAATATACGGGAGTGTCCTATCTGTATAATAATCTGTGCTCTACTTTACGCTCACGATTTTGCGATCAGTTTAGAGCAGGCGCACGTGACGTCACTGTGACAGATGATACCGCACATACAGTCGGTAACAAAAGTCTCCGAACACTAGCAAAAATTCCTATATAAAAAAAATACACTTAATACAGTTTTGTTAAATAAATCCTTGTCGAATCCTGTTCTTAGTCAGCCTAAGAAAACGATTCGACAAGGATTTATTTAACAAAACTGTATTAAGTGTACATTTTTTATATAGGAATTTTTACTAGTGTTCGGAGACTTTTGTTACCGACTGTACTTTAGAATGTAGGCAAAAGGTGGGATAAAGCACCAATGGAAAGGCAGATACTTTGCCTACATGCGCAAAAGTTTCAGAATAGCGTCTCTTGTTTATAAACATGCGCCTGCTCTTTTGCAAACAAATGTTTCATCTGTAAAGAAACACAGCCATATTTGCGTTTGTTTACCTAACTGTGATCACAATGTTTCATTCTGTATGTAACGCTAAAATACCATGGATGCTAATGATGTTATCCAAAATACTGTTGTGAGTCCAGTCTAATGGTAATCGGTTGTAACCTCGGAGGAAGGATAAAAATGGAGACGGCGAAAGCCGGTTTTCAACGGAGAAAGAGGGAGGTAACTGTATAAGGTCCTTTTAACTGGTGTCCCTTTAACTGGGCACCCAAAACATTCGCTTATAATTTCTATTGCCGTTAGTGTTAAGCGTCCGAAAAAACGGTATAAATGACGGTTTATTCTTCAAAAATACTGAGAAATATTTTTGTTTAGTGTATCATTTTTTTTTTTTTTTTTTTTTTATAATGAAATAAAAGCAGGAGCATTTTATCGTTAAATATTATTTTCCTTTTTCATGCCGTAAAATTACACAACACAGCGGCCTGGAATAACTTTTTTATTTAAAGTTAAATATCACATTGAAAAAGCTAAAAACTTATAAGAAATATATTCTTTAAGATTATGTTAAATTGGCGAGAATATAGGTTGCTTTCTATTTGAAACTGTGATAATGATAAAAAATAATGATTTTTATTATTTTCTTCTATTCAGAAGAAGAAAGTATTGAAATCGTGAAAATTTTTTATGCATTTACACTTTTGTAAAGTCTTGAAAATGATTTGACCATTTTTAAAAATGCAAGTCTGACTGTGTATCGTGTATGTATTATCAAAATTTTGTGGGTGCTGTATCTCATTAAGTAATGGGCGGAATTCCACAAAACTTTATATTTAATTAAATCTTCGTATGAATTGGTACTGATTATATTTCGGAGTAAATCGCCCATCAGGTGGCGCTACTGTGCATATTACTCCCATTTAAGATAAAGCTATATTTCATCTTCTGTTGTGTATAATTTTGTAAAATTTTATATTTAATTGGATCTTAATGGGATTTTATCCTGATAACACTTTGTAGTAAATTTCCCAACAGGTGGCGCTGCTATGCTGTGAGGCTTATTAAATGTAAGTGTAAAAATTGCAATATTGATTTTAATTATCTCAAAATAATTTTAAATGTTTGGGTGTTTTAAATAATGCTTTAGTAATTAAATATATTTACATAGTCATTGTGAGTGTATTTCCAGCAAGATAACAGAATTAAAAACTAAATTCTGATCCTCATTATCTGATAAATATCTCAAGAACATTTTAATTCCTAAATGCAATGAAAATTTAATTTAAAACTGTTATGAACAACAATTTAATTGTTCTTTCCTTAATAAAGCAAAATCTGCTACAAATGTAAGGCGATATTTTCATTGTCCTATTTTTGGGATTTGAAATTAATTCTTTAATATACATAATATCAATATTTTATTTGAAAGATGGACTATTTATTTAAAGAATCTTACTATTTTTAGAAAACCTTATGTAAATATTCATATATTTTCCTTTTTGTCAATTATATATTTATATGAATTCGGTCTCTATTGTTAAAAATGTCAATTTATAAAATCTACTGTTTTTACTTTCTTCTTTATTCAATAGAAGAAAGTATTGGATTCGTAAAAATTTTCAACCTCGAGTTTTTGATGGATTTACACGTTTTGAGAGCTGTAGAACACGATTTGACCATTTTTAGAAAATGTCTGTCTGTCAGTCTGTGTGTGTGTGTGACAAAATTTGTGGCAACTGTATCTCAGGAACTACTGCACATAATTTCATGCAAATTGGTATGTAGTTGCACCTTGACATAAATTAGTGCCTATCAACTTTTGGTAAAAAATGTCTGACAGGTTGCGTTGACATATCCCGCTTTTTCTAAATTTTAACATGGTGGTATAGGACAAAATTTTGTATAAATGTGCATAAAGAGAATTATTTTTTAATAATCATTATGAAATTTACAAGAATTATTTATAATAGAGATAGTCAACTAGGAATTTTTTTTATGTGCACGAGCCTCGCCTCCCCCCCCCGGGGGAAGTCCCCCTCGAGGAGAGTAAATTTTCATGATGGGTGTCTTTCAAAAGAGCTCGCTAGTATCTTTAAAACGAATGATTGAACCATCGATCTGCGATAATTTAAAATAAAGTTATCGATTTTTTCATTTTTAACAAAAAAAAAAATGTAATAGGGACAATAAAATTGACTTTTTTTTTGGATATTTAGTGTTATACTACTTCTATAATATGGAAATCGTCTGCATTATCATGGAAGATATTTTTTTTAAATAATAATTTTAATAAATTATTTTTACTGAGTGAATTTGTATAGGAAAATATAGAAGAAAGTCATGTGGTGGCCACAACATACTAGTTTAAAATTAAAAGGTTGACAAGTATGTAGAAGTTGATAAAACCCTTCTAAAATAGTTTTCTTGATCCCTGTTTGTTATAATTTAAGGAAAGAATTATTTTATTTCATATCCATTGTTTTAAACCCTTGCACTTGAATGAGTTATTTGTGACAATTTGTTTTCTTGTGCAATAAAAATAAACAATTTTTTTTGAATAATAATAATAATAAAAGAATTTACATTGCAAATTTTTGTAAAAAATTACAACGGAACTAGGCGCTTTAATATTCAATGCAATAAATATCACCCCCCCCCCCTCCTATGTAGATAATTGGGCCAATAATTTACCCAAGGACCAACACCATTTTTTAAATTAGTTAATTTTCTATCTATCTATCTACACACACACATATATAAATTAAATCAATTTAGATCAAGAAATCAATCAAGATAATTAGTTACTTTGTTTGGTCTGTGTATGTTTCTGTGGTGATTTATTTGACTGACTATTCTTCGTTCTCATTCTTTTGTATTATTATCAAATGCATTATATAATATATATATATATATATATATACTGAAAATTAACTAATTTCAAAAATGGTATTGGTGCTTGAGTTAAGTCCAATTATCTACGATCTCGGTCTCAAAGGAGATACCCTCCTTTGTAGAGGGGTGTCTTTCTGAAAAGTCCTATCATGTATGTACTAAATTGCAGAGAAAACAATGGGAACAGCTGAGTAGACGAATACGACCTGAGTTCAATGCTAAAACAAAATTCTTTGTAATGTTAAAATGAAAGAGATTAACTTAAAAATTATAACTTCATTCGAAAAATATATACTTTCAATGTTTATTCAAAAGGCTTGTGATATTATGCATATAATCAGCTATGTCTATATGGTAATCTAGTAATTTTTAATAGCGTACATTTCATTAAAATAATAAAACAAAAATCAACAAGTATTAAAGGTACTTGTGAAAAGTTATAGCCCAGAATTTTCTTTGATGGTCTATTAGTGGAGCCAAATGCCAAACAAGACGGCATTATTAATGATACATATAATTATAAATAAGCTAAAAATTCAAAATGAAACGTTGATTCGAAGAAAAACACTAATAAAATATGTCATAATTTGCACTACCCAACACGTTTTTCGGAAATGTTTTGGGCGAACCAATATGGCTGAACCGGTTACAGTTGGAGCTTCACTTAAACGAGCTCTCGCCTTCTCCATATCTATCCTTCCTCCGAGGTCGTAACCCAATGGAAGGAAGTGTTTAATTGATATGTCTAAACTCGACTCTGCTCGTCTAAGTGTCTAAGGCGTGTTTGAGATGGCTGATTTAGAAGATTCAATAACTGACGAAGAAAAGGTTTTTATTAACATTTTTTAGTGTTTAAATTTGAATGTCTGTCTTGTTAGTATTACCAATCTCATTTCACAATTAGTTCTAAGGCAAAAATAGTCATCCACTTTCATTCCAGAAACTGCGACTTGGATATGTCAGTCTTTGTTTTGACATGTTCATAGCGCTTTAAATAACTATTTCTTGACATCTGTTGAAGCACTGATAATGTATAAGATTTTCAAGTATGGTTTTAGTGAATGTGGTGGATTAATTTCTATCTTTACTCCTTATAAGTTTAGCATGTAGAACACGATAGTGCGGTTTGGATGTTGCGAAACATTGTGCAATACGGTTGACTAGTTTTTGTTTATAATTTGACTTTAACGTATTTTACTCTGTTTGACGCTGACAAAGTATTTTTCATTTTTAAACGATACCTTTCTGAACAAAAATTGGTTTTCTTATCGTTAATTTATAATTATAGAACAAGATACTACTTAGTTTCGCTTTTGTTCTTCATGTTAGAAAACATTTTTTGTTGCAAGAACTCTATTCATTTGTGAATGTTTTCAATTTCTATTAAAATACAGATAATAACTGAGGCAGTTTGAAATAAATTCTTGACTGTGAAGGAATAATTCAAAAATTCGTATGTGTCAGGACAGCGATGTGTACATGTGCGAGAATCCACCCCTTTTTTAATTTTTGTCACTTGACTTGATTGATTTGTTAACTCCTAATTATTATTATTTTTAAAATTTTCAACTGGTAACTATAAAATATCCACAGACTTGTCGACATGTGAAAATTATTAGAGTAATTGTGAATTTCGAAAATTTTTTATATTTTTTTTTAAGCATGCAGTAATTCGAGACATATATAATTTCACTTCTTAATGTAAGTTTCTTTCATTTTTTAGGAATAGCTAAGATAATTTTTAAAAGAATTTCCATCAAAATTTCAATGTGTTTGACTTCAGTTTGTCTATCTGTTCTGCATTTTCATTTCCATAAAAATTTTTAGAATTCTGTAAAACTGATAGAATACGCTATTCAGATTTTTGAGATTTACTGTAGTTTCGCCCTTTTAAAATATTATATACATCAGCAATATTGGTTTTCTTTTGTACAAAGTGATAGTGATTTTTTTTTCTTTTTTTTTTTAAATAACTCCTCTATTCTAATTTGTATTCAAATCCAGTGGCAGAATTTTCTGTAGAAAAAAATTTGTCTGCGCGTTGTATGAATGCAGGAACAAGTCTGATATTACAATGACTATTTATTAGCAATTCATAAAATGTACGAAATTTGCATCTACAAAGTCAAGAATATACAAACAAGTATTGTAATTTAGAGGCTTAAATTATATTTCTGTTTTTAAGCTTGGCATTTCTTTCGGAGATGTTAAATTAATCTGCATACTTTTAAACAATCTGCAGTCCTCGCTGCCATGCTGCAATGTTTCTATTATTGGGAAAAGAGCTTTGAAGTTTTGCTTGCCAGAAGTGATGTGTTATGAAACAGGAAAATTTGAAAAGAAAATTAGTTCTGAGATATTTTTAAACAGAAAATACTTCTGTTTTTTTTTTTTTTTTTTTTCTTGTAACACTGCAGAACTGGGTTCCGCCTGGCAGTGTTTTGGCGACTCTTGCTAGCGTGATCCACGACAAGTCGTTCACGTAATCTAAAAGTAAAAATGGTGGTTGTTGATGATCGTAAAGGCATTTTCTACAGGGGGGAAAAAAAAATTGGTAAAAACAGTAGATTATTTACAATCATCAACAAACACCATATTTACTCATAGATCACATAAACGATTTAGCATGGATCGTACTAGCAAAAGTTGCCATAACTTAACCAAAATATATGAAAATATTTGTTTGGTTGGGGGGACAAGCCCCCTCTGAACCCCCTTTAATTAAATTAAAAAAAACAAAAAACAATAAGAATAAAATATTACTAAATTATCACTAAGAAATAAATGAAAAGCAAATTTTTTAAAGATTTAGCGTGGATCGCACAAAAGCACCATAACATATTAAAAATAATTGTTTTAACTCCCAAACAAATAATAATAAAAGATAAATATTACTAAACTATCACTAAGTAGTAAATCAAAAGTAATTTTCGGAAGATTTATTATGTATTGTATAAAAGTTCCATAACATATTAAGATTTGATTTTTTTTTTTAACCTCCAAATAATTAAATAAAACAAAAAAGTAAGATATTACTAAACTACCACTTTACTAGTAAATCAAAAGCAAATTTAAAAAGATTTATTGTGTATTGTATAAGAGCTCCATAACATATTAAGACATGATTTTTTTTTTTTTTTTAACTACCAAATAATAATTAAATAAAACAAAGTAAAATATTTCTTTATTGTTGAACTATCACTTTACTAGTAAATCAAATGCAAACTTTCAAAAAATTTAAAGTGGATCGCCATAGCATATTAAAAAAATTACATTTTTGTCAGATAAAAAACAAAAAAGTAAATCATTACTTACGTTATTCAGCTATAAGTTAGGATTCCATGACAGCCGAAGTAAACCTCGGTAACCTGCCAGAACAGTCTTCGGCGGCGGAAGCTGACGGATATCCTAGGTCAGCGAAAATGGTCGTCGTATCTGTATGTTAAATATAACTCATCCATAATTTAAAAAAAAACCTCCCTCACTCACAAATTGGTAAACACTCGTATTACTTCTCCCAAACCACGTACACTTCCTCATAGCCATTTTTACGAGATCGAAAACGGGAGTTAAGACAAATACCTCTAATCATGAGGAGCATCCAATGTAAAAAGACAGATTACGAATAACGTTCACTTAAAATTAACTGGTCAAATTAAAAGCCAATTAAATTTGAAATTCATATTGCTTTCAACCCAGGGTTAGAAATAAGCAGTCGTTAGTCGTATTTTGCGACCAGTTTTTTCATTTGACGCCTAGAATTCCAATCATAGGTGCCATATTTGACGCCTGGATTTTTTCCTCATCATATATTTTCCCAATCCCATCAGACTGCAAACAAGTCTATTTCAGTCAATTAAACCTAATAAAAACTGATTTAAAAAATTGTATCTCTATGAAAGTAGTTGACGATTTGTTAATGACTAAATTAAACGGCCCTAAATTGAAGATTTCTGCCCAGAAAATGCTATTAAGTTGTGGTGGAATGATGTATCTTCTGGGCGAAGAATGAATTTGTGATTTTAAATATGTACGTTTTAATTGTCAATGTAATTACAATCTTTACATAAATATTTTTTATATAATCTTGCATATATTATTTACAAGTTGATGCTTTATTATTTTTTTTAATATACATATTTAATTATAGACGGCACCTAGATTTTTCATTTTGACACCCAAAAAATTTAATCCAGGCGTCATTTTGACGCCTAGTTTCAAAATTCTTATTTCTAACACTGTTTCAACCTAATCCAATCAGATTAAAGCGCAATGAAATGTAAGCAAAGGATTGCAGTCACCCGTTAGGTGGTTGGTACTGGCTTCTGCAGGGAAGCCTTTTTTTTTTAACATTTAAAAACTAAATATATTTATAACTTAACTATGAAAAATTTTAGTTTCTTAAGACAGGTTCTTGCAGTAATCGAATCACTGTGATAGTGTGCAAAGTTAATTTTTTTAAATTATATTTGCTCTTATAATTTTATTTCATAATTCAAATAAGAAAAAATCTTTATATAGGATGTTCTTTAACATTGCTTATAACCAAATTCTTTATTCTCCTTTTAATGATAAGATCCTTGTGGAAGGCACTCCCTCACAGGTCCAGGTTGGTTGATTGAGTTTTTAAGTTGCACTAGTGCTGGGCAATTGGCAACGGTCTGGGGCTCACCAGTAAAGGTGATCCAGAGACATACCATCACAATTTTGATCCTCTATGGAAGGGATGGCTCTCGCGCTTCGGTGACCCCAGAGGTGTAATTTTGATGGGAACATGGAGGACATTGCAGCCACGACAGGTTTTACATGCACCAGCCACCATTAGTGTACACGGTGATCTTTGGTCAGCTTGAGTACCGAAAATCTTCCAGTTAGGAGCCTGGCACTACCAACTGGGCTACTACGGCCCCTCAGGCCCAGGACCTTAGTGCAGTCAATCAACCTTAATCCTAATAGCATATCATACCTTTTAATGATAAAGTATTTCTTAATATAAATGTTTACAAGCTAGTGATTGTAAGAGTTATACATATTTATGTGTAGTGAATTATAGTTTAGTAAGTTTTAAATTTGCTGTTTATTTTTCAGATTAGAATTGCTTCTAATTTCATTTTGCATTCTCCTCCTGGTGAATTCAATGAGGTTTTTAATGGTAAATATATTTGATTTTATGAAGTTTTTGTGTGTGTGTGTGTATTATAATTTTGAAAGCACTTTATTTTATCCTAGATTTTTTACACAGTATAAAAACACTGTTATAAAATCTAATTTTGCTAAGTTTTCATGTCTTACACATTTTTCTTTTTTTTGTATTCAATTAAATTTGGTTATGTAATGTATAGCTGGGATTTGCCTATGTAATGACAGAGCCTTTTTTTTAAACACAACAAACGCAAAACTAGGAAAACCCATTAGTCGTCAGTAGCTATCAGCAATTTTCTCACTTTTTTTTTTTTTTTTTTTTTTATTAATTAGACATGATAAAGGCAATATATTTTAAAAACTTTTGTGTAAATTAGTAGCAATCTAAACATTCAATCAAAATTAAAATGCTAATATTAATAAAATTATACTTTTACAAAATTATTATGGAACAATTCCACTGGTACAGTTTTATCCACTGATTGGCAGTCATAAAGCAAAACAAGTGTTTTGTTAAATACTTCCCACGTAAAAAATGCAGTTTTAAAAATAACTTTCTCAATTATCTTTTTCTGCTGAATGCAAGGGAGTAATTGAATTAACAAAATACTTTTTCAATAAGTTTATAAAATAGTATGTATTCTCAAAATTCTGAAAATAGGGTAAAAGAATAAAGTAAAATGATTTAGAAAAGTGTGACAATCTTCGGGGTGACTGAAGAAGAGGGTACGGTCCAGTTTTTTTCGCCAAACTGGTGGAAAAGTCGCCAAATGGGGTGCTACTTTACTTCCTCAGATTATTGCCAAAACCTGTTTATATTTTGGCAACCTCTTGAATTTGAACGCTGTTGTGCCATTTCGCTTAGTTCGTTTGCCAGTTTGCTTGAATGGCGAGTGCACTTTTTGATTATTTGCATCTTTTCGGATTTACTTATTCAGGTGGATTAATACTCGTATGATATTTTTTTTAAAGAATGGCTGATCAGATGAATGGTAAGTTAATGATTGATTTTTTGAGTGAATTAAAAATGAAAGGTATGAAAGTGGTGATTGAATGGTGTATGAATGAGAATTTGTTGGCACATAGATTTAAATGTTCTGAATGTGGGAGTGATTTGGTTTTGAAAAAAATTGAGAAGAAAGGTGATGAATGGATGCAGACAGGGGCGTAGTGAGTGAGAAGGGGGGGGGCAAGAAGGGCAGGCTGCCCCCCCATTGTTGAAGATAGATAATCCAGTCGGCCTAGAAGCAGATGTACCAATTGAAGTTTTTTTTTTTTTTTTCCAGTCAGCTTTTATTTCTAAGAATTTTTCAAACGGGAAGCATTTGACCTTCAGATGAATCTCTCTTACAATTATAGCTCTAACACTCAATACAAAACTTCTAACTTTTCAACAGATAATCCAATTGATCGTCTTGTAATTAGCTTTTATTTGAAGTTCATTTTTTTAAACTTCGTACAAGCCGAATTTTCTAGTCTATTCCAGGTTGAAAACTCTATAAAATCTTTTTTGCTTTCGGCTCTAAAGTTCAATAAAAGTTCCAGTCTGCCTATTGGCAATATCCCGATTCAAATTCTATTGCTTTTAGCTCCAAAGTTCAATAAAAGTATTCTAGTCGGCCTATTGACAGCTAACCCAATTAAATTGTTTTGCTTTCGGCTTAGAAGTTTAATAAAAGTTTTCTAGTCGGCCTGTTGATAACTCGATTAAATTGGTTTGCTTTCGAAGTTCAATAAAATTATTCCAGGCAGACTGTTCACAGATAACCCGTTTAAATTGTTTTGCTTTCGGCACCAACGTTCAATAAAAGTATTCCAGTGGGCGTACTGTCAGATAACTCGATTAAATTGGTTTGCATTCGACTTCAAAGTTCAATAAATACATTCCAGTCGGCCTACTGATTGATAACTCGATTAAATTGATTTGCTTTTGACGTCAAAGTTCAATAAAAGTATTCCAGTCAGTTTATTGATAGGTAACCCGATTAAAGTGTTTTGCTTTCGACTCCAGAGTTCAATAAAAGTATTTCAGTGGCCCTATTTACAGATAACCTGATTAAATTGTTTTGTTTTCGGCCTCGAAATTCAGTAAAAGTACTCCAATCGGCCTTCTGACAGACAACTCCATTAAATTGTTTTTCTTTCGGAACCAAAGTTTTATAAAAGTATTCCAGTTGGCCTATTGACAGATAACCCGATTAATTTGTTTCATTTTCATCTCAAAAATTCAATTAAAGTATGCCAGTCAGTGTATTGATTGATAGCTCGATTAAATTGTAATCAGATTACTTTTATGCTCTGGGAAAATTTTCTTCCTAGATGGCTCTTGTTTATCACGAAATTTTCAAATAAAAAAGCCAACTTTTTCTTAGTCGGTATTTGGTCATCCAAAAAACCTCTTTAGGACTTTGTCTCTAAAGCTCAGTAGAAGCATATCGGCTTATTGACAAATAATTCAATTATATTTTTTTACAGATGACCTATATTTATCACAAGAGTTTTCAGACAAAAAAACGCTGACTAAAAAAGTATTTTGTCTTCTGATAAATCTTTTATGTACTATAGCTCCAAGCCTTAGTAAAAATTACTCTAGTCGTTCTATTAACAAATAATCTGATTGATACTTTTTCACATCGCCTTTATTTTGAGGTCGGACAAATCTCTTTTATTTCGGCTCTGAATTTTATTTAAAACAGTCCTATCGACTAAATGACTGATAACCAGATTGATTTGTTAGTCTTTACATTTTATTTCAGATAAAGAATTTGAAACTGGAAATAGATCCGTTGAAAAAGTATTCAGTCATCGAACAAATTGCTTTTTTCACTTGGTCACAGGTCACAGACCTTTTTAATAACGACCACGTAATCGTCTAGCGTCTGATAAAGCGAAAATATGGAACAGGACCAATTCAATCCCTCCCCTATCTACAGTCAGAAGAAATTAAAAATTGTTGACACTTAAAAATACATTTTATGAACATGTAATAAAAATTATATAAAAATACATTTTATGAACAAGCTGGCCCCCCTGACAAAAAAAAAAAAAAATTGCTATTTAAATAATTTAATATTTTAGTATTGTATTTTACCTTGAATACTACGACGCCATATTTTTTTTAGGCTTATTGCTTTTTTTTTTTTTCATCAATCTAACGGGGCTCAGGGGGCTGGCTCCCCTGACCAAAAAAAAAAAAAAAAAAAAAAAAAAAAAACTAAATAAATAATAAAAAAAAAATATTTTCATTTTACTATTTCAATAATTCAGTATTTCTTATTATATTTTGTATATTGCTTCGTTTACTACGATGCCATGTTTTCGTCAGAATCCGAGATTTTTTGGCCGTTCATTATTCTACATAACTTTAAAGAAAAAAAAAAAAAAAAAAAAACTTTGTTGTAAATAACCATTTTATTTTCAGCAATCTAATGGAGGGGGGGGGGTCAGGGAGGCTGCCCCCCTGACTAAAAAAAAAAAAAAAGCCGTGATATGTAGACCACCATCTTGGATTCTGATGAAAAACCTTTTGGCGTCAAGGCGACAGTACCGTACCCTGTTCTTCAGGATTCCCCAATCTTCTATGCTAATGAAATTTACAAATTGTTCTTAGCAGCTTCAAATTATTAATGAATAAAAGAACTTTCTTCTGGAAATAACTATACATTAATCATACAAGTTTCAGCCCAAATCTATAATAATAAAAGATGTCTGTCTGTGCATCTATATGTTCAGCCCCTATTGAACGCTGAAGTACAAGAATTGACATACGGATGCTCAGGGGCCTACCCGAGGGGCTCCTGAAAACAGAATTTTAAAATTTTAATTAGTTGTGGAGATGTTAATTAAAATGTCGACCTATGTCTAATCAAAAAGCGATCTCAATGACTGCAGGGCTCCCACTAGGTCCGTTTTTGAGGAATTGGTCCCTTTTTTTGCTTCAAGTCTGTAAATGTCTGTTTTTTCGCTACTTGGTCTGTAAAGTCCATTTTTATAGGCAATTAACCGACCGTAAAATTTTAATCGATGCTCAGCTAAATGTCAAAAATCATTAAAAGTTCAACAGCGGGAGCTAACTTTTTTAAGCCGATCATTTTATTTTACTCATTTCACCCCTTCCTTTCTCTCCTTCGATAATTTCTATCACGCGCACGGGGTAGGAATTACTTTGTGATTCCCGTGATCGTGAAGGTACACTTATTCAAAATGTAAATAAAATTATTCCTTATTCTGTTTATGTTATATGTATATTTATCTCTCTGAAAAGCGAAATTCTTTGAATAGTCATTGAATTTGCTTAGAGCCGATATTCACAAGTTCATTCTCGCAGGATGGCAGGATTAGTGTCCAAATTTAAAATCTGTCCACAAAAATTCCGTGAATGCAAATCAGTCTCCCCCCCCCCATTTTTTTTTTTTTTTTTTTTTAATGAACTTTGCCTTTTTTTTTTTTAATGGACAATAAATTATCAGAAGCAGTACAAAACTGTTTCTTATGTAAAGGTTTATATCATATTTTTTTTTCGGAGTTTGCACTGATGGAACAAATGAAATAATTGCAAGGATCAAATTAGGAAAAAATAGTTTTGGAAACGTGCACTTAACGACGATCTTAAAATGGGCTTTCATAAAAATAGGCAAATTAAAATAAATTTCTTATAAAAATATACATTTTAAAATTGTTTATTAAAAAAATTCGAATATAAGAGATTGTAATGTTTGCAGTTAGTGGCTAATGAATTACTTATTTTTAGAATATGCTTTAAAGAAAAAAAAAAAAAAAAACCGCGAAATAATTGCTAATTTCAGCAATAGACAAAGAAAAACACAAATTTTCACAATTAGCAATGAAATGGTCCTTTATTTTGGAAATTTCCTGAAATAAATAAAAAGCGTGGATTTTATCAGTAAACGGTGAAATGATTGTGTATGGGGTCAGTCACAATTTTTTTGTGTATTTCGAGAATTTGCTTTGAAAAAAGCATGAATTTTATAAATTGTGAAATGATCGCATATTTTAGTAGTCTCGACTACACAATTATCGCTTATTTTGGGAGTCTGCTTTGAAAAAAAAAGTGCCTATTTTATTAGGTATAGGTGAATTGTTTATTTCGGCGATCAGTCGCAAAATTATCACATATTTCAAGAATCTGCTTTGAAAAAATGCACAAATTTTATCAGTTATCAGTTGTGATGTTTTTCCTATACAGGTTTAACGGAGGCTTTAAATATTGCTTAACTAAGCATAGAATCCATTGCTAGCTGTTTAAATTATAACTTTATTCAACAGCCACAAAACACAAAACATATAGAACAACAACCATTTTCAAACTCTAAACTAATATCAATTTTAACACAGAACGTGCGCTCGCATGACTAAAACCATGGAGTTACATTATAACACATCTCCCTTCCTTTCAAAGTTATAAGTCAAGTCTCTGGGGTGGTCGAATAGTCCTACCACTTCTTGTAACATAAGGCTTGGTCACAGGTCTTGTGGGAGAGGTACATTTTGGTGATATATTCCCGGAATTTTTGTTGGTTGGCGGAGACTTTATTCCAGATCCCATATCAGTTGAATGATTATTCTCGGGGATATCTATTCCTTCATCTGATTCAGATTCTGGCTCGAAATCTGGCGATGGTACTAGATGCTTCCTATTTCTTCTATAAATTCTCTTTCCGGATTGAACAAGATATGATCTCGGAAATGAGGTTTTCTGTAACACTTTTCCTGTCACTCTTTTGTCAGTAACCCATACTCCCTGTCCTTTCTCAAGTTCTGATAGAATTCTTGTCCCGTGGTGCCTGTTGTAATTTCTTTCTTGTTTCTCTATTCGTTTACTCTCCTTGCCTTCTAAATCAGTTTTCTTGATCAATTTAGGAAGTAGTTGAGAATTAGCTATTGGGAGAGTTGTTCTTATTCTCCTTCCCATTAGGTGTTCTGCGGGACTATAACCGTTTTCCAGTGGGGTTGCTCTGTATTCCATTAGCGCAAAATAAGGATCAGCAGATTTCTTGATACGCATTTTGATTGTTTTTACGCTCGATTCTATAAATCCATTACTTTGGGGAAATTTCGGACTTCTTGTGATTTGTTTGAAACCGTTTCTTGCGAACTCATTAAATTCTCGTGTTCTCATTGGATCGAACTGTGGACCGTTATCCGTTCTGAGTATTTCTGGAATACCATGACGAGAAAATATAGATTTGCAATGGTTAATTATTCCTTCCGAAGTCAAGGTTTCAAGTTTCGAAATTTCAGGATACCGTGAATAATAATCTGCTATAAGAAGGTACCACGAATTCTGGTATTTGAAGAGGTCAAGGCCTACAACTTCCCAAGGTCTATCTGGAAATGGCATCGGAATTAGTGGTTCATGCATGTTGCTCGATTCTTTGATACAAGCAGGACAATTATTCACTTTTTCCTCAATCTCTTTGTTAATTTTTGGCCAGTACACAGAACATCTCGCACGAGCTCTACATCTACGCATACAAAGAAAGTTTCTGGCAGGTAGCATCAGATTGTTGTGCTTCTTGAAATTCTTTCAGCTTATTAGAAGTTGCTGGAAGATTATTAGTGATCATCTGAATGTATGCATCAATCTCTTCTTCTAGTTCGTCATTTTCACATGATTGCTCTCTTGGACTTCTAGATAAAGCATCGGCTGCATAAAGATTCTTCCCTGGAACATGAGTAATAGTGTATGAATATCTCATCATTCTTAATCTGATTCTTTGCAGTCTAGGAGAAAGATCGTCTAAATGCTTCCTTGAAAGAATTGGAATCAGCGGCTTATGGTCAGTTTCAATCAAGAAATGAGATCCTGTTAAGTAATCTCTGAATTTCTCACATCCCCATGCTACAGCTAATGCTTCCTTTTCGATTTGGGCATAGCGACTCTCAGCCGGTGTTAATGTTCTCAATGCATATGCGATTACGAAAGTTTTTCCATCTTCCAGTTTTTGACGTAGAGTGGCTCCTAGACCATAGGATGATGCGTCTGTAGTGACTATAGATTCCTTATTAGGATCAAATATTTTCAATACTGGATCTGAAGATAAAATTTTCTTCCACTCTTCAAATGCGTTTCTCTGTTGATGATTCCATACAAATTCTCGCTTGTTGCTAAGCATCGACGTAAGAGGATACATTAATTCTGCGAAATTTGGAACAAAACGTGCTAGATAATTGGCGAATCCTAATAGTTGTTTCAGCTCTTTTTTATTTCTTGGGGGTTTATATTCCTTAATTGCTGCAACTTTTTCATCATCGGGATGGATTCCTTGGCTGTCGATTATATGACCCAGAAACTTTATACTTTTAGTTGAAAAAATACATTTTTTCTCATTTAAAGTCAAGTTGGCATCTTTTAATCTCTTGCAAACCTCTCTTAATCTTTGATCATGTTCTTCTTGAGTGGATCCCCAAATCAGAATATCGTCCATATGACAAGCAGTGCCACTTAAATTCTCCAACAACTGAGACATTCTTCTTTGAAAATGTTCCGGAGCTGATGAGATTCCAAACGGTAATCTTAGAAATCTGTATCTCCCAAATGGTGTAATAAAGGTAGTGAGAAATGAAGACTTTTCGTCTAACGGTACTTGCCAAAAACCTGAGTTTGCATCCAATTTTGAAAATATCTTGGCACCTGATAAAAGACTTAATGTATATTCAACATTGGGTAGAGGGTGCAATTCTCTCAAAACATTTCTGTTAAGCTGTGTCAAATCCACACAGATTCTGAGTTGTTCATCTTTCTTTGGAACTATGTCTATTGGCGAGCACCATTCTGCAGGCTCACTAACAGGTGTTATGACTTTTTGCTCCACCATCTTCTTTAACACATCTTCGGTTTTCTTCAGTAAGGGTATAGGAACGCGTCGAGGTGAGGTAACTGCATATGGAACACTGTCTTTCTTCAGCTGTATTGAATAACAACCTTTCATTAGTCCAAGTCCTTCAAAGAGCTCTGGAAATTCTATTCTAGGGTTGTTGACTACTACTTGATCAAAATTGCTTATATTTGGTCCTAACCCAAAAGAAATCAATGCTGGTTTTCCTAAAAGACTTGTTTGTAGACCATCAATTACATAGATGTCTTCTTTACAATATTTCCTTTTAAAGTTTAAATGTGCGTTGAATTTTCCTAAAACTTTCAAAGGATTTCTATCCGGGCCGCATAGGACTTTATGAACTGGCTCCAATTTAGTTTTCTTGGCTAGCGAGCGATAAACTTTTGTAGAAATTGCGGAGTGATCAGCGCCAGTATCTATCTTGAATTTTAAATCCTGATTTTTTATCTTAACATAGATTGGTCCAATCTTCATTAATTTTCCCTAAGTGAAAAACTATGTCTAAAAATGAAATCGATGAGCCTTTAGATTGGCTTTTAGAAAAACAGACCTTTTCGTAATGCCCGATCTTGGCGCATTTTTGACATTTGGCATCTCTAGCAGGACACTTTCTTTTGTCGTGTTTTTGTTTTCCACACCATTTACACTTTTCATGTTTCTGTGAAAATTTAATATTTCTCGGCATTGCGCTTTTCTCGTTAAATTTATTCTCCTTTTTATTTTGGAAATTATTCTGGTAACGAACAGTTTTATTTGAGCCCATAACATTTAAAGAAGTGGCTCTTTCAGCTTCGCCAAGTTTTAGTTGTTGTTGTTAATGGATTCACTGAGACGTACCTTTTCTATAACTTTTGTTAATGTTAATTCACTATCTAATTGTAACTTTTCGCTTAAGGCTTTATCTCTTATTCCAACTACAATTCTGTCCCTTATTAATTCATCATGTAAATTTCCATATTCGCAACTTTCAGCTAGACGATATAGTGCCGTAATAAAGTCATTAACTCTTTCTTCTTCGAGTTGAATACGCTTATTAAACTGCACTCGCTCGAAAATAGTATTCTTTTTTACTACAAAATGGTCATTCAATTTTTTTAGGACTATTTGATAATCTTCTGCTTCTTCTGTGCTTAACTGGAACGAAGCAAAAATATCTTCAGCTTTATCGCCCATGATGTAAATCATTGAGTTTATTTGCTCACCATCCGATTGCTTGTTCAAACCAGATGCAACTCTATATCGTTCAAAACGAGTTATCCATTTTGACCAATTAGCTGGAGTAGAAAATGTAAATGGTACTGGTGGCATAACTTGAAATGAATGCTTTACCACACTAATTTTATCAGTTTCCATCGTAGTTGAAAATTTTAGAATAGGCTTCGCTCAATATCGGTAAATGCAAAACAAATTACTTACAGTAATTTTTTCACTTTACTGCTTTTCCGCTGCCACCATGTGATGTTTTTCCTATACAGGTTTAACGGAGGCTTTAAATATTGCTTAACTGAGCATAGAATCCATTGCTAGCTGTTTAAATTATAACTTTATTCAACAGCCACAAAACACAAAACATATAGAACAACAACCATTTTCAAACTCTAAACTAATATCAATTTTAACACAGAACGTGCGCTCGCATGACTAAAACCATGGAGTTACATTATAACACATCAGTCAAATAATCACGTATTCAACAGTAGGTCACAAAATTACATACTTTGGGAATTTGCTTTGAAAAATAGCGTCTATTTTAAGTCACTTTTAAATAATCGCATATTACGGCAATCAATCGAAAAAATACCGCGTATTTTGGGAATCTGCTTTGGTCAAAGTGCGAATTTTATTAATTAACAGTAAAATGATCCCGTATTTTGACGATCGTCGCAAAATAATCGCGTATTTCGACAGTTAGCTGCGAAAAATATATTTTAGGAATCTGCATTGAAAAAGTCGAATTTTGTCCATTAATGGTGATATGATCGCGTTTTTCGGCAGTCAATGGCAAAATTGCTGATTTAGGGAAAAAGGTTTTTAAAAAAGGATTCTTTTTTTTTTTCTTTTCTTTTTTTTAAAGAGCCAATTTAAAAAAAAGGGAAAGCATAAAAAATAGCTGCGGATTTCGACAATCAATTGCAATACTATCACGGATTTTGGGAATCTGCTTTTAAAAAAGCACGAATTTTTTCAGTTATGGCTGAAATGATCACTTCTTTCGACGATAGACTCAAAATTACTTGCTATTCCGAGAATCTGAAAAATAGAGCGATTTTATAAGTTAGTACTGAAATGATTGCGTAATTCGTCGATCAATAGCGGGATATCGCGTATTTTGAGAATTAGCTTTGGGCATTTTAAGCATAGGGGCAAAATAATAGCCTATTTTCAGCAACTAGTTGCAATTAAATATAAATTTTCTCCGTTATTGGCAAATTAGTCACTTATTTTGGCAATCAGCTGCAAAAATTTTACATATCTCTTATTATAATTTGTCAAATAAATAGCTTCTAAAATAATCATCAGCTGATAAGATAGCATAAATTAACAGTGAAAAAATAGCATTCTAGCATATTTAAGATCTTATCATGAAGTAATTAAAGTTTCATTCGATATATACATTTTTTCTTATGAGATAACATTCTGCATAAAAATAAAATAAGAGGCTAGACTCTATTTCCAGTGTGTTATTCAACATCAACATCATATGAAACTTTCAAGAATCGTGCTGTGAGCATGTGATAAGAAAATTTTCTATTAGATTTGAGGATGATGTGTACATGGGCAAACACATCTCCATGGGGACATTAATTTTTGTTAGAATTAAGCAAAAGTATGTTATTAAAAATCTGGATATTTTTCACTATAAAATACAGTTTTGATATTCCAAACTAAGAAATCTGCTCTGAAACGGCAATTTGATGATCCAAAATGAGTTTTTTTTTTTTTTCTTACACTGGAATTGCTCCAAGAATTTTAGCAATTAAAACCTTGCTTTTGTCTATCAGTGGCATAATGATACCGCATTTTAAGTAATCAGCTGCCAGAATATGGCACATTCAATCACTTAGGCACACTCACAAAGAAATTTTGAGGATTTGTTGTGAAGTGATCACAAGTATCAAAAAACAGCTTTAAAAAAAAAAAAAAAAAAAAAAAAAAACATGAAATTTGAAGGTAAGCAATGAAATTATTGCTAATTAGTTGTAATTAAAATTACAGCATATACAGTAGAGGATCGATATACCACAATTCTATAAACCGCTCTAAGTGTCGGATGTAAACAGTGAAAATCGCAGTTAAACAATTTAACGCCCTACATCAAAAAACAAAATGGCGCCCTCTAACGGGCTGAGTTTTAAATGCATTTGTTTAATTTTTGGCTATTAATGTCGCAACTTTTATTGAAATAATTGATATTACATTAAAATAATTTTGAAAGTATTAAAATATTATTATGATAGCAGTAATTGCACAGTTTTTGCGAAAATACGTATGCGCCCACAATGAAGCCACCTTCTGCAAACCATGGAGCTGGCGAGAATGCGATGCAAACAAAGTTTATCAACACAAAAACCTTCAGTAATGTGGCAATGGTAGTTTGCTTGAATTAGCGATCACGCTTTCGCCACACATGTTGTTTATGTTTATCGCTATTTTCTATCGTGTTTATATGCAGACTGGCTGTTGTTTTATTCAAAGAAATATTAATTAATTTTGTGTTGTTGAATAATCAACGTAATATGGATTCAGAAATTGCATCATCAAAGAAAAGTGCTAAAAAGCGCGTAATCTTGACGATACTACAGAAAGTTGAAATTCTAAAAAAATTGGATGAAGGTTCCACTGCTAAACATATTGCAATGAAGTATGGAATCGGCAATAGGACTCTATATGATATAGCCGTAAAAAAATTTTGGAATACTACGCAAACACCGACTCTAATAAAGGAATTGTTACCCGAAAACGGATGTGCGGAGCACAATCTGCTGATTTAGATGCTTTGTTGTACGAGTGGTTTCGGCAAAGAAGATCCGAAAATATACCTATTACTGGCCCAATTTTGTGCGAGCAAGCTAAAAAGCTACATACAGAACTGGGTATAGAACTCCCATGCAAATACACCAACGGCTGGTTAACAAAATTTAAAGAGCGTCACGCCATTAGATACCTTAATCTAACGGGAGATAAAACATCTGCAGATGAAGAAGCGGCAAATGAATTTGTAGTAACATTCAAAGAAATTAGAGAAAAGGAAAATATTTCACCCGAACTTATTTACAATATGGATGAAACGGGACTGTTTTGGTGTCAGACTTTTGTTACTGAAGGAGAAAAAGAGCCATCTGCAACAAAGGATGATAAGAGACGACTGACACTTTTTGTGTGTAGTAATGCAGCAGGCACACACAAATGTAGACTGCTTGTTATAGGTAAAAGTGCCAATCCCTGTCCATTAAATTCTCTAAAAAAAGTGGTCTTCTACCAGTTATCTACAAACATAATAAAGGAGCATGGATGACTCAAGAACTTTGCAAAGACTGGTTTGAGAATAATTTTCTGAAAGAAGCTCGGGAGCATAGGCATAAACTTGGCCTAAGTGAGGACAACAAAATTTTGTTATTGATGGATAATTGGAGAGCACATCCAGAACTTGTTGCCCCAGACGTGATAACTGTGTCTCTACCACCAAACACCACATCCTTGATCCAGCCTATGGATCAGGGTGTAATTAACAGCTTAAAATGCCATTATAAAAGTGCATTTCTTCGAAAGCTACTAGCTTCTGATACATGACCAGATTTGATTGTGCAATTCAAAAAAGAATTTAATATTAGAGACTGTATTTATATGGTCAAAGATGCCTGGGATGCTGTATCTCAGAAAACGTTTATAAATGCATGGCATAAAGTATGGCCAGAATCCTTGTTTTTGAGCGATGAAAATGAAGAATTTTCAGGTTACAAGCAATCAGTTGCAAAAAGTAAAGCAGCTGAACTAATGCAGTATGCACAAACTGCCCAGTTTTCCGATTTTAATCAAGAAAGCATTGTAGAATTTCTGAAAAATGACATTGAAACCAGTACAACTTACCATTTGACCGACAATGAAATTATTTCATCTGTTTTGCATCCAGACCTGTAATCAGAATCAGATGATACTGAAAGTGAAGAAGACCTGGAAAAAATTTCAGTTGCAGATGGGAGAACTCTTGGTGACAAATCTTAAATTCTTAGAGAGACAAGATTGTGTTAGTGACCAAGAGCTATTGATAATTCACAGGCTTCAAGAAAAGTTATTTGCAAATCGATCAAAAAAATTGAAACAATCTAAAATTAGTGATTTATTTAAAAAATTATAATTTATTATGCATTCATTATGTGTTTCCCCCCCCCCCCCCCCCCCCAAATAAGTATTAGCAACTTATTTTATATTTTTATTTATTTACTTTTTATTATTATTTTAAATCATTCTACTTTTTTGTAATTTTTAAGCGTTACGTATTTCCTTTTACTATGAATATATTTTGCCATGTTTACAAGGTAAGTTATCTGTTATTATGAAATGATCTATATAATGCAAAATTCTATATAATGCAAAGCCTTGCGTTTTTAGGTTTGTGTTATAAAGATCCTCTACTGTATTTATTCTATTGACTTCTTAAAAAAAAAAAAAAAAAAGCAATTTGATAAAGAATTTGCACATAATTTATCAGTTAGTGAAAAAAAGTTTTTTTTCCCCCTTTCCGGCAATGATACACAATTTTTTTTTTTTTCTTTGTGTATGTAATTGCTAATCACATATTTAGGGATTCAGCTTAAAATAACTCAAATTTTGCCAGAGGCAAAAAAGATCTTATGTTTCAACAATCGTTTCCAAGAGTATCGTATAATTAAATTTTTTAAATGCCTAGAAATTATTGAAATAAAAATTTCAATTAATTTCAGTTTTCTAGAATTAAAATGTAATATGCCCCCCCACTCCCCTCTTTTTTTTAAAAAAAGTGTACTGTTGATTTTGCGTTTTGAGTGTAGACAGCACATTTTTATGACGAAATGGATGAGAGACGATTATTTTGGTATATTTGGCTTTGAAGTAGGGGTAAAATAGAAAGTTTTTACAATGTGCCTCTTTAATTTTGAAGTTTTGTTTAATTTAGGTACTTTTTACTTTATATTTTCCCTTAAAAGTGGTTCCCTTTAGCCCGTTTTTAAAAATGTGGTCCCTATTTAGTCCCCTTTTTCATAAAAAAAAAGTCCCCCTTTTTATAACAAAAATTGAGTGGGAGCCCTGTGACTGAGAATTTACCGCAATTGCATAAAAATATTATTTTAACGGAGTTAAAAGCAGTAAAAGTGGTAAATAAATAAAATATTACTCTGATTGTTACGAAATTGGTACTAAATGAAAGCAGCGATTTTTCTGAATCGAAGAGTGCAAGCGGCTTATTGATACAACAATTAGATTTTTTAAAATTACTGTAAAAGCACTTATTTTCGCGAGCCGTAATTTTCGCAAAAATGAAGATATCGGTGATTTCACGAGCTGAAAATATCACGAATTTTATATGAATAGAACCGAAAGTTTAAAAATCCTAAAATTAAAAATTACCTAAATATAGAACCCGTTTTGCATAAGGCATTTTAAAAAACTTCCTTTTGTCCGAAAAGTTCGTCCCCCCCTCTCCCCATCGCTCTGAAAACAATTCATTCTTACAACGGTGCTTATACATCAACTTTGGCCTTGGCTCAACGAGCGCATTCCAACTCAAACAACTTTCTTTTCTCAATCTCCTTTTTCCCTCGCTCTTTATAAAACTAGGGACTTCTGAAACCCCCTTTTGCACCGAAAATGTAATCAGCCCACCCCCTTCGCTTTTCTCGGATTCGGACCGTTCATGCCTGTGAGCTTTAGTAAATGAAAATTTCCTGATTTTTTATTATTATTTGAAGCAAAGCAAAAAAAAAAAAAAAAGTGTTTCGCAAGGCTTAAATTTTCGCGATTACAATGGGCCCCTTGGAAATCGCGAAAATTAAAGCCTCATGAAAATAAGTGCTTTTACAGTAACTAAAGTATAAAATTTAGATGGCAACATCATTTCAACTGTCTGCGATAAAAACAGATTGCAGACGACTGTCTGGATGAAAAAGGAAATTGATTGTAATCTATTAAGATGCCACATGTTTTATAGTGGGGGGGGGGGGGGAAATTGCAATTTTCAAACTTTTTCAAATTTTCATTCACATAACATTTAAATTGATATTCGGCCTAGACAGCATATTATAAAGTTACAGTTCAATTTGTATGAAAATATGTGAATAAATAAAGTTACATTTTTAACGGGAATTATATTTATCACGACTCATGTGACCAAAAGAAAATTTAAGATTAAGTTGTCTTTTATATATTGCAGTATTTTAAATTGAGATATGCCGTTGAAATTTCGTAGTATTGTGTGCCCAATAATTCAATTGTGAAGATTTTTGATGAAATGATTTTGAAGTGTAGAATTATTAGGAAAGGCTTAAGGGGGAGGGGAAAAAAAAAAAGTTTTACAGCGTTTGAAATTCGTATTATGTTTTAAAGCAAGATAAATCAATTCCGGATATTTTCGAGTGTAAAATTATTAGGAGGGAGGAAAACGAGGAGGACGAAGGGGAAAAATGTAGAAAATGAATGGGAGTTTCGGAGAAAACAACGGAAAACCCAGAACGCCTTTATTCGTTTATATTTTGCAGATATTAGAATTTTTTCGCTCACATTTCGTACTAAGGATTTTTAATGTTATATAGCCCAGAAATCTGCAAGTTTCAGAAAAAACCATGAATGAGTCAGACACAAATCTTTTTATAAAAATATTATTACCTTTGTATCTCAGCTTCTAATTAACACAATTTCATAAGCAATATATCATTTTAAAAGTTATTTGAATTGGAATCGAAGAGTATATATTGCAAATCTGTCACCAGAGGGCACTTTGATATTTTAAAAATTCAATATCTAGAATTCTAATTGATTTAAATTAGTTATAACACATCATTTGAAATATTGCAGACTTTTAAACCGATAAAAGCCGTTAAATTCTGTATGGGAGTTTCAGAGAAAACCACAGAAAAGCCAGAACACCTTGAAAGCTTTGTTGATTTGGAATTGAACAGTAGATTACAGAAATTTCTACTGCCAGATAGTGCTGTAATATTTTAAAATTTCAATATTTCAAATTCTAATTATCATTAAATTATTTTTAATGTATCATTCGAAAGATATTTTAAAGTACTTTTATGTTATCGAAAGTGGAATTTGAGATTTCCCCTGACTTATATGTTTTAAGGTGTCCTCTGAGATTAAAATAATTTCATAAGTAATACATCATTTGAAAGCTTTGTCGATTTAGAATTGAACAGCAGACTACAGAAATTTCTACCGCCAGGTGGTGCTGTAATATTTTAAAATTTCAATATTTCAAATTCTAATAAGCGAGGAAGGTGTTTTAAGTTCCAAAACGGGGATAAGGTGCCACCAAGCGGGGCTTTGCTAAAGTCAGAAATTTGAAAGATCATAAAATGGTGGGCGAACAGGCTGTTTCAGATATTGAAACGGGAAGAGGGCGCCGCAGGCGCTACAGAGTACGAATTTACTGCAATTAAATTTTTCAATAAAGCTATTTTCACTATATGTCAATAAGCTGTTGTGAGACCTGAAGCAGGGAAAAGGTACCACTGAGCGGGAGTTTTGTATAGTCTGATTTTTCAAGGATCGCGAACCAGCTGTTCGCCGAAGGCGTCTAGTTAATCAGTAAATGGTAGGAAACTGACAAATGCTTTTTCAAAACAATGCAACAGCCAGCCAGAAAAGTGGTGATGTTGGTAGCCACCAAAAGCAAATTTATTAGCGGGCACTTTTTAGCAGTAAGTAGCATGTGGCTGATGCTAATTTTGCCCTATAATGCAGAGATCTGATGCTTTTGGCAGTGTTTATGAAATGTTTATTGCTAGAGTACAATAGTACTGACATCAATTATTTGACACAAAATTGTTTAAAAAGGAAGTTTTTAAAATAGATGAATTAAACTTTGTAGGTTTTCTGGAAATATATAAAATGCATCTGAAATTTGAATAAAAATATTTATATATATATATATATAAAATATTTTATGCATGAAGTGACTCCCACTTTTTGACTTTCAGCCAAGTTGAAAATAGTTTGACATGTTGACTGCTAAGGTATGAGAACTCATAGTTAACTACAAGTATTAGGAAAATTTTTATTTGTGGTTGTGTGGCAATTTTTCCAAAAACTGCCAAGATGGTGTAGTTCTGCTTCATGTCTGCATCGTTGTACATCATGTCTGGAGAGGGAAATTATTTTTGTCAGGAAATTTCGCAAATTCTGGATTTTTGAGTAGAACTCTACCAAAAATGGTACAAATATGTTGAAAACAACCATGCCCATGTGTCTCCTTTATATTTCCAAAAATCCTTTATTTTTTTTGGAGGGGGAGAGGGAGCATTATGAAAGGGCAAATTTGAGGACCCCCCGCCCTCCTTAGCACTAAATTTGTCTGGGGAAATCTATAGAAGCTACTGTCAAGAATTTTGGTGGGTGGATTGTTTATATGTATCAGACTAAGTATCTTAATAGCTTGGCTGTCAATGTGTTAAATAAATGCTATTCTTGGAAAAACCAAAACACTATCTTTCTTTATGTAAAGGAAAACGTACATGTGTGAATAAAATTGCATCTAAGGCAATAATTAAGAAAAACAATTTTTGATTTCTTCCAAAGAATTAAAAAAAAAAAAAAAAAAGCGGAAGGGTGGGGTGTTCCTTGCTCCCCCCCTCCCAATATCTCAACCATTTCAAAAAACAAAAAAAGCATGTGAGGAAAGAAATAAAAATATCAAAAGATAGTCTAAAATAGCAGTTGCCAACCGGTGGTCTGCAAAAAAATATGGCCGTTATTTGCATTCTTAATATTTTATTAGAAATTACACTGATGTTAATAATAACTTGAAGTTTTTGTTAATCACCCACATTCATATTATACTGGACAACATGGAAAATACCCTTTTGATGAAAATGTGTTTCTTGTATAGTTTTGGCTGAAAATAATGAATCGGTAATTTTTTGCTTTTTTGAAATTATGTATTTTCTTTTTCTCTCTCTGTTGTACAAGGTTTGAAAATGAATTATCCCAGTTTAACATGTAAAGTAATTTGCTGATTTTATAATGAAGAGCTTCACAAAAAGAACTATTAAATAGAGGTCAAGATTCGCAGTCGCCACTCGCCTCATGGCAACCTAATTTGAAAAAGTGGCGATCCAAAAAAAATTGCTGTAATCGCCAACCAGACATGAGATTTTTTCGCGAATTCGCTGAAATCTGTGATCCCCCCCCTAATTCGCAGAATTTTGCAATTTAACTTCTGCTTAAAAAAAAAAAAAAAAAAAAAAATCGCGGATATCGTCAGTTTTTAAAAAAGAAACCCCCTTAACGATCGGTGATTAAATTCGCTACGAAAACCATCCAGTTCATAATATTTCTCCCTCCACAACATAAATGTCAATATTCATTTTAAACTTGCTTAATGAGATTCTAGAACCTATAAAGAAATAGAAAATGTTAAATATTTCTTGCTCATGTAATTATTTTTTGCCCCTCCCTCCATTTTCTTATCTCCAACTAGTGATCAGCGATCAGATGTTCTGCAGAATTCTTTTGTTTCCCAGTTTTCTCCATCCACAACATAAATGTCAATATTCATTTTAAACTTGGTTTGTTAGATTCTAGAAGTAGTTACTGAAAGAGCTTAATATTTCCTACTCATGTAATTAATTTTTACTTCCCCCCTCACCACACACACATCTCCAGATAGTGATCAATTCTAGAAACAATGTGCTCAATATTTCTCACATATGTAATTATTTTTAAACTTCATTACTGAACTTGATAAATCTACTTATTTTTTCTCAATCAAATTAAATATTTATATTTAATATCTATTCCAAATGTTTAAACAAGGGAAAAAATGTAGACTAAATTTTTCAGGTTGGAAAATTTTTTCTAAATCAATTTAAGAAAATTAATACTCAGTTGGTTTTATGCATATTAGAAACTGATAATAAACTACTGTAGCTTTTTTAAATATTTATGATTAATGTACATAAATAAAAATCATATTTTATATTTGTTTGATTTTTTTTTTTTTTTTTTGACGTGGAATTTTAATAAGGTTTTTATGTGGATATAAAACTTATTGCAATTATATAAAATAATCGTTTTGTGCTAAGGAAAAAAATCTTGAAATTTTTAATGTAGATGGAAAGCTATAATTATATATATATATATATATATATATATATATATATATATATATATATATAAATATATATATATATAAACTGTGTAGGTAGTCAATTTATTAAAAGTGACATTATTAATGTTCAATCAATTAACCAAACTATCATGTTAGCAAAAAATTTTCAGCTAATTTCTAATTTTAGCAATCGCATGTCTGTTAATAAAATTAAATCTCAGATAATATGCCAAAAAAAATTTTTTATTTCTCTTTCAATGAGACAAAATAAATATTCTTGCAAAACACGAATTGTGTATATGAAAAATAACATTATTTTGTTATTGTGTCATCATTATAGCCTGCTGTTTTCTGTTTTAAAATGAAATTAATACTTAATTACGAAAGTCCATATATTTTTCCTCATTACTAAACTTTAAAATCTTCTTTCTAATACTATAGTTATTAATAGCATTTAAAAGTTGTTTTATATGCTACTATAACTACCCTATATGTTTATAAAACTCACTCTTAAAATATACTAATAAGAATAAAATCATAAACGCTCAAAGGAAATTCGAACGAGATCATATCTTCTCTCAAAAGTCGAATCATTTTTCAATGATTTGATTTCTCAGCCAATTTTGTCTTTCTTCCACCTGCTTTCATATCAGATATTGAAAATTTTAAGTTCGAGAAGTATGAAAGTTTTTAAAAAAATATTTATTTTCAAACAATATTTAAAGATTTTTTTTTTAAATTGGTGGAAGTGCATATATAATTTTTTTAATTATTAAATTAATACAATAAAGGCCACTATTTCTTAATCTTCCGACCATATCATATGTGTTTTATGCCTTTTGTATGTATATAGATACATATTTTTTAATTATGTGTGTGTGTGTGTGAATATCAGGTAGCGTCGACTCGCGAGTGGCCACTGAGTTAATCATGTTCAGTGGCCACAGGCCACTTACAAAAATTGTAAGTCTTGACCTCTACTATTAAACTCATTTAATTCAGAAATATTCCAATAAAAATACAACAAACAAAAGGTCTACCAGTCAAAAATCAATGTTTATTATATTAAAAAAAAAAAAAAAAAAAAAACTTGATCGCAGTGTAAAAGAAGACTCTTTGTCACAACACAAGCTGCTGCATTAAAGTTTTTTTTCGAGCAGTGCAAGTCCCAAAGAACTGAACATTTCTGCAAGTTAACAATGAAATTGAAAAAATCATAGTATTGTAAATACTAAATAAAATTAATTATTTCAGTTATAATATTATTTCAGTTCTAATTTTTAAATTAGGATTGGGAAAAAGAAATGAAAAGCAAGCTAATTTATTATTATTTTTCGAACATTGCAAGTTGCGTACTTGACAACCTAACCCGGAAGATTGTTAGTCATGCCCTTTTCCGCCTATTTTTTCACATGTCTTTTTTTAGAGCACTTTTCTTATTTAATCGCAAATATAATTTGAAGAAAATTGCTCTAAAAATTAAGTGGTGTACAAAAAGGGGTGGTAACTAACAATCTTCCAGGTTAGGTTGGCAAGTATAAAGTCGCAAGAAATTGAATAGTACTGTATCTTTAAAGAATGGCGAAAATAAAATAACGAAGAAAGAAGTAATAAAAAACGTTGATTTATACCAGCTCTAATTTTAATTAGGGATGAAACGGATATCTGGTAACTATCCGGTATCCGGCCTATCTGGCTGAGTTTTAAATACTGACATAGACCAACAAGTCAATCTTTCAATTAATCTTATTATGCAGATAGCATACAGTGGAAAACTAATTAATTTCAAGGGTTTCAATAATAGTGACTTGACCAGTGTTTAAATGTTATAACTCGTTAAATACAAAAGTTTTAACAAGAACAGTTTTTATTCAGTAAAACATAAATATATATATATATATATTAGTAAAACATTTTCAGACTATGACAAAAGCTAAAGTTACCTTTTTTAGGTGCTGAACAATAAAACGAGGTGGTGTATACAACATAAAAACTGTTGAGACATAATAGGATACATATACTCTGCTGATATTTCGAATACACAACATCCCGTGATCGCCATGTTGACCAACGGGGGAAAAAGTAGGAACACTGTTACATTGCTATATTAAAGGAACAATGTAACTTAGTTTCCCCCCCTTTTGCAAAGATTCTCAAAATAGCAATTTCAAAAAAACATTTTTAAGAAAAACTTCTAATCTAAATTTCAATTAATTTCTGAAATTAAAAAGGCTAAATAAAATATCTGCAAAATAGAGCTGCACAGTTTAGCGTGGCTGCTATTGCATTTATATTTACTTTTACATATCCACAAAATAATATAAAAGTGATAATTGCGAGTGTAGGAGACATTGAACACAAAATTAAAGTCTATTTAAAACTAACGTTTATTAAGAAAAATATAAAAAAAACAAGATATTAAATTAACAGGATTAAAACAATTCTAAGTTTTGCCACATGAAGCAGAAACAGCTTGATAGGTTGTTCTGGAAACACTAAACTATTCTGAAAATATATTTCTCATAATTAACACAGATGACTGAAACTAGAAAATATATCTTTAAGATTACTTTTAACAAAGTTCATTATTACTAGCAAAGCACAAAAAAAAAAAAAAAAATTTCAAAATTTCTAGTGAGTCAGAAAAAATAACATTAATTAATTTCAAAAAGGAAAATTAAACTTGCGATGTATACCGGTCTACAAGAGCAGAGAAAAGGAAAAACAAACATCTAAAAAAAACTCTCACCACCTCATGACAGAGTTAAAACAAACTTTATAAACTCTAAACTACATCCTCTAAAAAATGCCTTTCCAACGAAACGTAAACTAACAGCAGCAGTGGTCAAAGATAAGTGCCCCCTGCTACTCAAGCAGACAGCTTTTATAAGAAAATAATTTATTCAAATTACCACAAACAGCGCGGTTTCCCTCAAGAGAACCAATCAAAATAACGATGTCTCGTCTGAGGGTTGAGTGGTTGAATAAAATATTACACGGATGACAGAGGCCACCTAACGGGAGAAACGCGAGGTACTTGCTGTGTGACAAGACTCTCTATAATAACATGATCTCACAAGTCAATCACGTGTAAACAAACAGTAATGAACTGCTGAAAGAAGTAAGTGTTGAAAACATTTAAAGAAACTATTTTAATTAGGAATTAAGGATATAAGCTAATACTTAGGAGTTATTTTAATGAAGAATTAGCTTCAATTTAAATTAATAAAAACAAACTTAATGAATGATAAACGTATTAAAGATTACACAACAATGGCATGTACGGACGAGCTAAAAACTATAAGAAAACTATTTTTTTCGCAACAAACACACTCTTGCTTCCCGTGATCGCCATGTTGACCAACGAGAAAAGAAATTATATCGTTGAATATTGAAAATCACTGTTGCACACTTAATTTTATGGTTTAATTCGAAAGGATTTTAATTTAAATTCTCAAACTTAACAACATGGCTTAAAAAGCCATTAAACACTATCAACATTATTAAAAAACAAACTTGAACAGAACAATTACACTATCAATTATCACTTTAATTTTTAGATCTCGAACATTCGTGAATGATGAAAATCTATGAGATTGAACTCATTTTTAATAGAAAAACTTAACAGTCAAATGTAACTATTTATAAAAAATTTAACAATGGCAGTCATCAAGATAAAAACACAACAGCCACAAAAAAAACATGCTCAGCTGTAAAAAGCCAAAAGCACTCCTCCCCTAAGTGCCCCAACTCATCAACAGCCCAAAGCTGCTCTAATACCTGAAGCTATTGACACTTCATTTCTAATTGAAGGCTGGCTGACAACTGCCAACTAACACATTCGCCGCGAGCTTTTTATACTAACTAAAATGTCAAATCTGCATATAAACAAAACATCGCTATTGCCACTCAACGGTCAAAGCCAAAATATAATTTATAATAATCATTTTAGCCAGGGCCGAAATTAGGATTTTTTTCACCCGGGGCAAGGACAGATTTTGGCGCCCCCCCTCCAACCAGAAATTAATATTTCAAAGGAAATTTTACGAAGTTTTTATGGCCATTTCATTTTCAACTGCATTCATAAGATGTAAATATTGAATTTAATTAAAATTTTTGATAAATTTACAGATTTTGAAATGTATTATGATTATATTTAACGGATGTGTGTGTGTGTGTCTGTATGGGACACAAATACTGTAGCTAATTTATGAACTGTATGTTCGGAATTCCATGAAACCTAGTGTGCAGTTGAATTCTGGCATAAACTGGTGATGTCTAGTTTTTGATATATATCGCTCGACTTGCAGCACTTTTATGCCACGTTTTCTTATAGCTATATCTCAGCATCTACAGGATGGAATTTAACAAATTTTATACATTATATGCTTGTTATGAAAAACAGAATTTACAAAACAAAACAGAATCGCAACATGTGTTTCGTGTCGAAAAACTTAGCATGACACTTCGCCAGGCATAAAAATGTACAAGCACAGGCAGAGCTACAACCAGCCGATTTTTATCTTTATAACATTTCTTGAAAAAAAAAAAAAAAAAATTGAAGTTGTGAATCAAAGCATTATTTTAGGGGGGGGGGGAAGAAAAAAAGAAGAAAAGCGTATTATAGAGAAAGCTTTAAATTAAGCTACATTTATTATTTTTATTTATTTATTTTTACTGGTTTAATGATAATTTCTTTTTTTTTCCCTCTCTCTTAAATTAATGGTATTTATAAATGACAATTCTAAAACAAGAGAATATAAATTTCATATTCAATTACTTTTAAAACTGAAAATATCATCATTTTGAGTGAATTTAAAATGATATTTTGAATATTATAGTCGTTACACCAACTATACTGCAAAGAAATAAACAGACAAATATTTAAGTTTTAATATAATTAAGATGCATAAATTAATAGATTTAAACAAGTATCTAAAAACTCATATCCACCAAGTACGAATTAGCCATTAGCTGTCTAAATAACACTGCGCTGCAAAAAAAAAAAAAAAAAATTCGAGCCCTGATACCATTCCTGCTGATTCTCAGGTAAAATAATCTCCTGAAGCCGAATATGACTCCCCATTTTGCCCAATCACCAACCGTTTTCTCGAGACGCCGCTCTTTCTGTTACTGTTTGGTAGTTTTATGGCCATAAATTTGATTTGGAGAATGGAAAAGAATTATTTTAATACTTTAAAATAAAAATATATAATTTATAATAAATAACAGTAATAATTGATTAATAAAATATAAAAAATGTAATTTGTAATTTCAGTGGCAAATCCTCCTCCTCCCCTAAATTTTCTCCTTTCAGCAAATGTTCATGTTTTAGAATTTTTCATTTCTGTAGCCCCTCAAAAGACATTTAACAGTTAAAACAATCCCTTCACCCCTTGAAATGAAATTTATAGCTATAAAAATACCGGAAAATGATAAAAAATAGGGGAGCGTCCCCAAATAATGGTGGGTGATAGGGCAAAATGGGCGTCATAATCGTATTCAGGGGGTTCTTTTACATAAGAATTTGCAAAAACAGTGTTGGGGTCGATTTTCATGCAGAGCAGTGCCATTTGTAGATAACCTTTTTTTAAATCATTTTCAGGAAATAAAATAGAAAGGCAGGTTCTAGTCTATGAATATTCTCGGAACCAATCAGAGAAGACTATTATTAGAACCACTAACTTCATGGTAATAGGATTATATACACGACAAAATAAGAATATCATTTGTTCAGAAATAATATTCTACAGCTTTTTACAGAATCTCTCATAGGCAAATGCATAGCTTAGAGTTCAACGGAATTCGCTCCTGTGCAGATACCAGGGGTGATTGTGACTCAAAGGTAAAAACGCTGAAAATTAGAGTCTCAAATTAGAAAAAACACAAAATATCAAATAATACTCAAACTATTTAGGCCAGAAGCCCTCAATCTTTTCACATTTCATTCACATATCACCTGGATGACAAATGAACAACCAATGAAAACAAAAAATAACTTTATAGGAAATATGAAAATACATATGGTTAGAGTAAAAACCCTGAACACAAACACTCCTAAAGCCTACTTTTGCACTTTTTGACAAACAATTAGCTGCGAGAAACAATGCATGATATATAGAAAAAATTAACTCCGATAAAACTGAGAAAGGGCTTGCTGATTTTGGCAATCCTGAACTATTTTCTGTCAAATTTGATCGCTAATCTCGTGATGTCACTAAATTCATCACCAATGACAACTTGTCGCAGAGTGAATGCTTTGGTGGCAAAGTTGGCAACCTGGCATTAATTTTGGTGAAAAATAGTGGCTTAATATTGCCAAAATTTGGAAGCTGGCATGATCTACTGTTTTCTTGCGCAGAACTAACTTCATCAAAAGTTCTACAAATCACTAATGAGAATATAAAAAGGAAAGAGTCATTACTATAATTATTGTTGACAAGAGCCTGTCTATTTCTTTATGTATTACTTTATACACGGTATTACAGTTAAAAGGGAAATAGATGGCAGATTTCTTCACTTCCACGGAAATGGGCGCATTAGCGGCAAATTTTGTGACTTGATGAAAGATTTGGAAATTTGGCACCCAATTTCGGTGAAAAGTTGTAATTTAGGGTAGCCAAAGTTTAGAAGATCTAACTTCAATAGAAACCGATTTGTAAAATTTTCCAGGTTAATTCATTACATAGTTTCTAGAGTAGAACTATCTCGAGAATTCTATAAATCACTTGCAAGACTGGATGAGTTCAGTTTCTGTTTGGACTGCAAGCTGAGTGTACATCTCTAAAAACTTTAAGAATTTGGTCATTGTTCTGAATTAGTAAAATTCCTGTTCTGTGGTGTATGCTGTTCATGAGTACGAAAAACTGGTTTATTCGATTGCTTCAAGAATAATCATTGATTATTGACTTTTATTCAGCTGTTTCCAGAATATTCATTAAATAAAATGCATTCATCTAGAACCTACAAGTCTTTACGAATTACTTTCTACGTGCAAGAATGTCAACAAATTTTATAATTAACAATATTCACGCTAATATTAATTTCTGTTAAAATCTGTATGACGGAAAGTTATGCAAAAAAATTTGTATTTTTGGTCATCGTGGATATAATATTCGTGGATATTCCAAAAGGGAAAGGCGCACAGAAACACCAAAATGAGAGATGCACAACAACTGTTGTAACAAACTTAGACGTGAAATTGCAACATTCTACGTCTAATTGTTTGAGTTATACGAGATACATACACACACAGGCGTCACAAAAAATCGCATAAATTCGTAGGTATCACAAAAGCGGGAGTTCATGTCAAGACCAAAATTGGTAAATAACAATTCCAAATATAAATTTGCAACTCTCTATGACCATTCGTTTATGAGCTATGCGATACACAAAATCCGTTCCGCAAATTGGTTTCACAATACTTTCTTATGCTTTGAATAAAGAAGTAAAAAGTATAGTAAAAGTATAGACATTTTATTTCATCGTAATATTTATAATAATACATGTTAGGAGGTAGGGGTGGCTTTAGTTGTCATAGTACTTTGATAGGGACTTGATGAGCCTTGTGAATGATAGCTCCTAACTCAATTATTAACTAGTTATTTTGCATTCTTTTTGCCCTTTTATTTTTAGTGCACTGGATTGTTTTATAACATTATGGCCTTATTTTTACATACTTATTTTAATATTTTATAGTCGTACTTTTAATAGTCACGACGGCGCCTTGAGCGAATTTTTTTTTTTTTTTTTTGCTTCCTTATGAATCATAATTTCTAAAGAGCCTTCTGAAGTTTAATGAAATATACTACGTATTTTCCAACCATTTACTTTTTAAAAAACTTGGCTGAAAGTCAGGGACCACTTGTAAATGACTCTTCTTCGATTCTGAGAATATTGAATATTTTACCACACTCACTAACCTTAAAATAATATTGTTAGTCTTGGAGAACACTCTATCCACAATGCTTTTCCTTGTAAATGAATTCTGTTATCTATTAATCTTGTTTCTACTTTTTATTTTCTTTGTTCAAATGCCCTAACTAAAAGAATTTGACTTTTTTATTCTTTTTCTTTCCTTCTTTTTTTTTTTTTTTTTTTAACTTTGAAATTTTTTTTTTTTTTTTAAATGTGTAAATAAGGCAACAAACCTGCCTTTTTCGGCGCCCTTCTCCATCTGGCGCCCGGGGCAAATGCCCCGCTCGCCCCCCTCTAGTTTCGGCCCTGATTTTAGCAGCAGTGGCAACAGCAAGAAATAGAAAAATTATGCAGATTCAAAGTGGCAACGGCGAAGATGTAAACAAACATCGATCGTTAATACGTGATGCATGCAGAGCTGCAAACTGGATTTTAAATAAAGGAAACAAGTAGATATTTAATAAGTTTGAAAAGAAAAGGTCAGTTAAAAAGTTATTTCTTGACAGTCATTGACAGTCATCAATGCCCCCCACCGCAGCATATAAAAAAAACAACATGTTAACAAAACATCATTATGAGATTTCCAAAGTTCGTGAAAAAAAAGTATCACTAAATGATACAAAAAAAAACTAGTTAATAAAAATACGAAGAATACCATTGACAGTTTTTTTTTACACATCCAAATTCAAAGTGATCAAAAACATTCCTCCACCATGCAGATATACTAAAGAAAAGGTGATATGGAAACATATATACAATATATATTATGCAATTCAATTTATATACAAGGATATACCGGGGTACCGGATCGTATCCGGTATATCGACGGGGTACCGGATATCAGCATTCCGGATACGGATATCCAAAGCAGAAAATTAAAGTTTAAATCCCCTCAAATAAAAATTTTGTGGCAATTTTTTTATTTTTTTTAGATCAGTTGTATCGTAAAGGTAAAAAAAAAAAAAGTTTGAAAGTTGAAATTAGCCATTTTAGCAAACAAATTTAGACAAAAGTAGCTTCAGTTCTAAAAAATATAGAAGCCCTATTTTAATTTTATACAGAGTTAGCTAGGTTTTTCCAGCGAGATTTATAACATCCTAATCTTCTCCATAAACATAAAAAGAGCTGTTCATTGCTGTTCCTAAACAAATGATTTTCATTCTCTGCAGTGCATAATAACTCTGTTTTTATGAGTTTTGTCTAATATGTTGTTAGATTGTTTAGTAATATCGTTAGCATTGGAAATAACAGTTGTTAGATTGTTTCGAAAATAAGTCAAATAATGTGCATTAATTGACTAGAACCTGCCTCCCTGTTTATTTACAATTCACTTTTCCATACACAAGAAAATTGTTTTTGTGACCATATATTTGTACTAGCAGAGCATCTACATTGCCTGCGGCATCTACCTATTTGATTTTTATTTAAAAAAAACAATTTAATAAATTTACGCTTTTAGTGGAATATCTTATTAAATAGAAATAAGTATTGGATTCGTAAAAAATTTAAACTTCCAGTTTTCGGTAGATTACACATTTTGAGGGAACCAGAACACAATTTGACCATTTTTAAAATGTCTGTCTGACAAAAATTTCATCTGGCAGCTCTAGTTCAAGAGTTAATGCACAGAATTTCATATAAATTTATACATAAAACTTAACAAAAAAAAAAGTGTCCAACTTTTGGTGCAAATTAACACAACAGGTGGCTGTGATATACTTTGATTTCTCCTATTTAAAGGAAGAAGACTATCTCAGCTTTTACTGTGTATAATTTAAAAAAAATCTGTAACAGGGCTATTATGAAACATGTTTATTTAATTTCTGTGCATATCGGCCAATAGGTGGTGCTGCTATGCTGCAATTTCCCTGTGATTGGGGAAGCTACATCTCAGATTCATTTGTGTATAATTGCACAAAATTTGGTATGTGAGAGGGCCATTTTTATAAAACATGTTGATTCAATTTTGGTGTGTTTTGGTCAATAGGTGGCTATACTATGCTGCAATTTACTCTGTGAATAGGAAGGCTAAATCTCAACATCTATAACATTTAACTGCACTTAACTTGATATGCAAGACAGATGATATGAGAATGAGAGCTAGCTTAATTTGGGGTGTATATCGACTAACAGGTGGTACAGTTGTTCCTCAACTTCTATGAATCTCCACAGGGCTCTACTTAAAATCTTTTGATTAAAATTACACTAAACTCCATGCCTAAAATATTTATTGTGAGAAGCTATTTAAGTGTCTTCTGTACATGTTAAACAGCATGTAGTGTGATATAGAAGAATGTTTTGTGATGGCCATAACATACTAGTTTAAAGCTTTTAGTTTATTTATTATTATTATTTTTTTTTATGCTTCTTTCTTTTGTTTTCTTATAAATGTCTGAAAATAAAGTATTGGATTCATAAAAATTTTCAACTTCTGGTTTTCGATGGATTTACATATTTTAAGAAGTCCAGAACCTGGTTTGATCAATTTAAAAAAAAATGTCTGTCTGTGTGTATGTGAGGAAAATTCTGTCCAACTGTACCTCTGAAACTACTCCGTATAATTACATATAAATCTATATGTAGTTGCACCATGACATAAATCAGTGCCTATGAACTTTTGGTGTATATGGCTCAACAGGTGATGCTGCCGTACTGCGATTTATGCAACTTAAAGGATGGCTATATCTCAGGAACTACTGCACAGAATTTCATAGAAATATATATGTACATGCACCTTGGCATATATTAGTGTCTATCAACTTTTGGTGCCAATCATTCAGCCGGTGGTGCTATTATACAGTGCTTTTGCTTTCTGCAATTTTAGGGAATGCCATATCTTAGGTTCTATTGCATATAATTACATGAAACATTTTGTTAGAAGGGCATTTTGAGAAATTATGCTGATTCAATCTGGGTTTATGTTGGCCGATAGGTAACACTGCTATATGGAAATTTCCCCCCAAAACGAGAAAGCAATACCTCAGATTCTATTATGCATAATTGCACAAAACTTGGTATGCTAGACTGCCAGCCATTATGAAACACTATTGTGATTTATTTTGGTGTATATCGCCCAACAGGTGGCAATACTGCATTGCAATTTACCTCATGAATAGGCTAATGTCGATCTTATTTAGGTGTATATCAGCTGACATGTGGAGCTGCTATTATGAATTTTCACAAGCATATAACTCAGCATCTGTTGATTAAAATTGCAACGAACTCCATGTGCAAAATATTTATTGCGAGAAGTTATGGTTAAACTTTTGTACAATTTAAACAGTAAGTGGCGCTGTTATATAGATCGATAAAGAGGAATGTTTTGCAATCACCCCCTCCAAAAAAAAAAAAAAAAATTTTTTTCTTCTGATGCTAATGGTTTTTTGTAAAAAAAATTTTCTTTTTTTCTGTTTATCTTGTGCATTATCAAAATGCGACTGGTATTGGTTAAAATCATCAATCAATTATAAAGCTCCCAATCTTTCCCATCCTAATTTCCAATCAGTAAATCAACTAAAACTTCTGTTTTCTTTCTTTCAAAAATGAATAGGACAAAAACAACGAATGATAGGTTCTAGTCTTTAATTTCTTTAAAATAGGAATGGCATAAAGCATGTCAAAGTCATGTTGTTTTTGCATTACCTTTGAACTTTGCGGATAAAATTGCATAGAATAGCATGATTCAAATAAAGAAGTCAAGCTCTTTTTTAGCATTGCATTGCGAAAATTGTGATATTGTTGAAAGGAAAATGTAAACCCAATTAGATTGAAGAATAGTGTAAGTGGGTAAAGGAAATTTAGAGATTGGCTTCCTATTCTATCAATCTAAAGCAAGAGCCCTAGGAATTATATAATTGGCCTCATTTGTCTTTTTACTTCCTGCAAAATATAAGGAAATATTGTAATACAGATTTACAAAACGAATTTTGTTGCTTTAAAACAAAGTCGTAGAATTTTGCAAATTTATACTTGAGACTGTCATTACGTGTAATTGTACATCTTCAATTATGGTTTTGATATCAGCTCCCCTTTTAGAGATATCTACGATTTTACACGATTTTTCTTCCCTTTGTATCTATGTATGTGTTTATGTCTGTGTAAGTTGTATAATTCAAAAATGGTTGGACGAAGAACCATTGCAAATTTGTATGTAGGCTTGTTAAAACATTGTGTTGCACCGCTCATTTTGGTCTTTCTGTGATTTTCCGTTTTGGAGAGATTTACGAAAAATATATTCTTAATGAATATAATATACAAAATTGTTGGCCATTATATATATCATATACTGTTATTTAGATTTCAATAAAAGCTGATTGTAGAATTTGTAATGATACTGTTATGAACGTTGTCGACATTTTTATGTATAAAAAGTATTCATAAATATCATTAGCAGGTTTTAGTTGATGATTGCACTTTATTTAATATATATTTTACAAATATTCGAATAAAACTGTCTTTGTACCACAAAAAAAGTAATTGACGAATATTCCCAAAACAGTCCAATAAAACAGCCATTCGTACTTTAGAAGTTAAGTAAACACTGTTAAACAGACCACAGAGCAGGAGTTTCTCTAAAACTGGAAGAATAATCATCACTCACTACGAAATCTTAATAGAATTTAAATTCATCTAGAGTCTTATCAATGGCTTATAGAACTCTCGATGTAGCTCTGTACCAGAACCCATTGAATCATTTGAAAATTCCAAAATTTGGCTCCTATTGAAGTTAGATATTATAGATTCTGCTGTGTTGAGAAAAAAAACTTAACTTTCAAATAACTTGCGAAATTTTCAAATTATTGTATATTCAAATCAGTATCATAAATGATATTGTAAAAGTAGTCTGACATCTTTATGATGAAAATGTCCTTTAAAATAGACTGAAAAAGTGAAATTTTGTCCTTTTCTGCATAAGAGATTAATAAATTTCAAATGACTTACAAAATTATCAAAGTAGAATGTTTATATTTTATAATGTTCATTTCAGCATCAAAACTGATATTTTAAAGCTGTTCTGACATCTTTACGATGAAAATTCCTTTTAATGCTCATTTAAGTGAAATTTCACCACATTACCTCATGTTAAGAAAATTGTAAATTTTTATTAATGTATTGAAGTTGTAGAATGTTGCAAATCAATAGGATTGTTGCCAGTGTCATAAGTGATATTTTAAAACTGATACCTCTTTATAACCATTTCTTCTTGAGATATCGTGTGCACAGACTAACACATTAACAGACCGCCTTCAGGCGGGCACCATACAAACTTTATTTTCAGATTCCTGACATTGAAAATGTATTAAAAAAGAAAGAAAGGTTGAAAATTTTCAAGATTATCTGAATTCCTTATACCTGTAGTCAGGGGTAGGAAATGCTTGATTTACTCGCTACTGGCAAGAAAATTTTCAGACATGGTGACTGAAATTTAAGTCACTTTCGTCCACATAATAAAACAGCAGCGTGGTTATATAAACAGTAGAAAAACTTCTCCTAAGAGCATAAACAGTGTTTGAACAGGCAACTACTTTAGATTTTCTTTTTAAGCTTTTATTGTATATTGAACACTATTTTAAGAAATGGTGCTTTGGAAACTTAATCACCTTACATTTGTGTAAATTTTGTAAAAAATTATCGACTGTGTGCTGTATATTACTGGTTGGTAAAAAAAAAATTCCTGGTAAGATTTTCTAAAATTTCCCCACTCTTGCAATTAACTTGTTAAGCATTTAATTATGTTATGTTAACTATGTTACAACAAAATTTGGTAGGGTAAGTGCCCCCCCCCCCCCCCCCCCCGGCATTTCCCCAGTTATTCACTCAAAAAAAATCTGTTAATATTTTTATGTACCTACCCCAATAGATGTAGAAAACATTATGGCATCGTTTTCATTTATGTGTGTGATAAGTTACAAGCCTTTTTGTGACTATTTTTAAATTTGCAATCCTATCGTAATTCGTGCCATCATACTAATTATTTTTTTTCTTCCAAACCGTTCATGATACAAACCAAAACTTTATATATTTTGAAAGTGTATAAAACACAATATTTTTGTAGTATCGTGTACTCATGACGTTAATAAGGTTGAAAAAAAAATTGGGGGACCCACTTGCCCCGCGTTTGGGGTAAGTGGGCCACCCACCCTTAATATAGTTAAAAAATAGTCATATGCACTGATTTATATGGTTTACCTCTGGATGAATCCACCAGTAGTGATTCAAGTTCCGAAGATGAACTATCAGTTATCTCCCACTACCACACAACTTAAAAATGGGGATTATGGCCTTGTCCAGTTTGAAGGCAAAACAAAAAAGAAATATTATGTTGGCTTGGTATTAAATGGCAGTCCAAACGATGAAGATACAATTGTCATGTAATACATGCGCAAAGACACAGCTATATGTAATAACTTTTTTCCCTCTGAAGCTAATGGTATTCATGATGACAAGGGCTACAAGATGTTGGGCTGATACTAAATGAACCAAAATTTTCCAAGAGACTTTCAAAATACATGTTTACCAACGATTTATCAAGATATAATGTTCACTAGCATGCAACACTGCCATAGGCTAGTTTAAACTTTGTAGGCCTAACTTTTAGGCTACTCTACATGCAAAAGTAAAAAGTTGAAAAATTGACATTTGTTTCTTTTAGCAGGCTTGTGTGCCAGAAAAAGTTGCTATGGGTGAACTAATGGAGATACTTCAGTGATTTTTTTTTTTTTTCAAAGATTCAGAAAATCATGTAGATTGTCCCACTTGCCCCACCAAATCTCTACCAGTTATGTGTAAAAATGTATTTAGGGGGTGGCCCACTTACCCCACCTTAAGGGGACAGTGGGTCACCCCGATGACCACCCAAAATAATTTTCTTTTTTAATTCATCATTTGCCAATTTGTTTAGAGGTTGCCATGGGTACAGTAACAACATATGAGAGATGAACCACAAAAAAATTAAGTTGTTGGGCCTAATAAATCCGGTGCTATGTTGAGCTAAAGTCGAATTATGCCAAAAAGGGGTCTCACTTAACCCCACCTTACCCTAAGTAAGTTTTAAGGCTGCTATGAATTTAACAGAATTTTACATACTGAAAGTAAAAAAAAAAATAAAGTATAAAAAGTATTGGGAAATCCATGAAAAAGAATTGTAAAAAAGTCTTGAAATAAATAAAAATCTCATTTAAAAAAAAAAAAAGTACTTTTTTAAATTTTTGGAGATAAATGCCAATTCTCAATACATTGTTGCAACTGAGATATTTTTTTCTGTTAAATTATCTGTTATATTCATTTGAAACCATAGATAAATTTTTCTTTCTTTCATTCAGTAAAGGGCAAAACTGGGAAAATTCATTAGTGGCCAGTGGCCGGTACTGTCAGTTTCATTAGTAGCCACTTTTTTAAGTTAGTGGCCACTTTTCACATAAGACTATTTCTTTCAGACTGCAAAAAACATTGTCACCATTATGCGGTATAATCATCATAAGAAAAATATGAAAATGAGAAATACATATAAATAATAAAATTAACTCAGGGACACTGAAATTGTAATTTGTAATTACACTCTTTTTAAAAATCCTAAATTGAAATCTGCTTCGGGCTGTAATAATAACAGCAAAAGTTTTTATCTTTCAGATAATTCAGTAGTACTTTTTTTTTTTTTTCAATTTATTTAAGTGAAATAAGCTGTTATTATTCACAGTTCACATTTTCTAGTAAATGAATCAGCTGATTCATCATCATCACAACCTTTTACATGGTCATGTGTAAATACAGGTTTAAGTTGCACATGATCTATCAAATTTTGACGGGTATTAACTAGTAATGTTTTTAAACCATGTTATTTTCCTAGTACACCCAGCCATTGTGGTAATTTCTGCTTCCATTGTTGAGTCACTTGTACCACATTCTTTAAATGTATGCCATGAAATTGGCGATTTATATATGAACACAATTTGTCCTCAGTGTTGTACCAGTACCATATTGTGTCAGTTTAAGATGACACCAGAGTCTAAATAAATACAAAACTTTATTCCATGATGATCTAGTGTTAAAATAAGACATTAAATTTACACAACATAACCTGGCAGTTTTAACAATCCATGTCAGTGAATCATACCAGAATTGCTCTGAAACTGAGTAAAGATATTCTTTGCATAAAAAATGTTTGGTCATGTGCAGCTGGCCAAGAATGAGAAACACCCTAGATCAAGGCATGAAATTTCCACTTGCCAGCTTGCCAATAATATTGGCTGTAACCTCATGGTTACCTCCTCTTTAGCTTCACGGAGTGTCGAGTCTGTGTGTGTGCTGCCTGACAAGCAGCCTAATCTCTCTTCCCCTGCCTCACAACATGATGGATATAGCAGAAATTTTTAATGCATGCGTAAAACTTTTGTTCCCTTTAATAGTTGCGTTTCTCCCGGCAGGGAAAGAACAGAGAACCTGTTTTTTTGTCACTCGTTGCTATACTTTCTTCCTTCCTACCATTCAAAGGAAGAGAAATGCAAATTTTGCATATTCATTATTGTGCATAATTTAAGCGAGCATAGGATAAAACGGCTATGAGCCCAAGCTCTTTTTCAGATACTACCTATGTTTGTATTGTTGAATAATGAACGAAAATCTTTCAAAACTTTCCCAATTTTTTACTAAAGCGCTAAAGATTTGTGCTTCCAGGTGTAGTATATAAGGATATTATTACAAAAAATTATTCGGAAATAGCTGTTTCAAATGACAACAATGAACTTGTTATACACGTAGGCTTTTCGTTTAGTTAGAAAAATTAATTTGGCGAATAAGTCATGTCAGATGTAAAAAAAATAAAGTAGGTGTTTAATCTTGAGTTTAATTTTTCATAGGAGTAAAAGATTTTGATTGGATATTGTTTGACAAAGTTCCGTGAATGAGTCTTCACATTTATCTTCTTAGATATTTCAATCTTTTTGAAATCTGAAATGCAATACATTAAAATGATTTTTGATTATAGATGATTGGCATATGATATGGGACCATTTTATTACATAAAATTTTATCCATATTTGTAAAAGCATTTCAAATAACTGTAGAAAAATTATCAAAATGCATAAAAAATAAAACATGCCAACCCTATTTTGTGGAGAGTAATTTTTTTTTTTCGGCAAGTGTAATCAAAGTTGAAATTTCTGCACCTGACCTGGATTATTCTTGTGTGGAAACTTTGCTATTTCTCATTCTTTTTCTGCACCATCACAATCCTTAAAAAAAAAAAGAAGTACTTGCACTCAAGGGTCGAAATTAGAATCAGTAAATTGGGTTTCAAATGGCAACTAACATTGTTTTCATAGTTGCCATTATGTTGTACTTAGGTGACATTTTAAAACTGTTATTTACGCATAGAAACATGTGTAAACATTGTACATAAACTAAAATTACTTAAAATACTGATACTATCTAATTAGTTTTTTCCATTTTAAAAATTTGCTAGTGCTAATATTTTTACAAAAAAGCAAGGAATTTACTTCTACTACTTTATTGCTAGTGCCTTTTATTTTTATTGCACATTAGAACTGCACATTGAAGGGAAAAAAGAATGCTAGGCGTCAAAGTGATGACTAGGTATAAAATTGTGGTTGTCAAAAAGAAATATTTAGTTGCAAAATACAACTAACGACCACTAATTTCGAGCCCAGCTCCTTGTTTTGAGATATTGTCACATGTTTTGTCATTTATTATTGCACCTGACCTTGAATGAATTTGTCAGTTTCCAAGAAACACATTTAATGACTGTATAAAATTTATTCTTATCTTTACTTGTTGAATGAGTATATGATGTTAACATTTGTAAGTAGAGTTGGGGAAATGCTTGATTTACTCACCCTTGACAAGTAATTTTTTGGATATGACAAGTAAATTTTAAGTCAGTTTCATTGCCAACAGCCAAAAAACTGTAGAACTCGAGTGTGGCTATGTAAAATAGTCCCAAGTGTAGTGAACAGTGTTTGAATAGGCAACTACTTCAAATTTTGTTTTTAAGCTGTTATTATTCTATACTGAACACTGTATTTTAAGAGATGGTGCTTTATGAACTTCCAAGGTCTATTGACCATTTAGTAGAATTCTTCCATTTACATAAAGTTTGTTGTAAAGATTTATTTAATATGTATCATATTGCTGGCTGGTAAGAATTTCTAAAAATTCCGCACTCCTGTTTTTAAGTACAAAACAGTATGGGGTCATATTGACCCAGACGATACATCAGGAATAAATTGAAAAATATTCCTTAAAATGCAAATAAATGTAAATTCTTCTAGGAATATTTATATATACAATTATCAATAAAGTCATGAATTTTTATGAAAATATCTCTATGCTATGCTGTGTGTGTGTGTAAATGAAGAGGGAAAATTGGGTCAAGTAGACCCGAATAGAGTAGCAGGGTTAATGAGTATATATTTTTGCTAAAAATTATGTAACTTATCATTTATACTTCATCAGCGTATGATAATGTGAAGTAGTATTGCTGCAAAAAGATTTTGAATAGTAGTCCTTAGTCAAGCGGGAAATCAGCAGTAAATTCCATACTTTAATAATTTATTTTTTTAAATATATGCAATATATGAAAAGTTTTGCAACAATGTACAGTTTATTTTATTCTATTTTTTACGATATGAAAGAGCAATTTTAAAGTTAAAACTTCATCCATTTCATTAATTCGTTCTTTGTTTCTTTTGTATTTCAGATGTAAGAGTTCTAATTAGTAATGATTTTCTATTGAAAGAAGGTGCATCTGGGTGAGTTAATGTTTTAAAAGCTATATTACTTTTTTTTTTTTTTGTCTTCTAAACCTTTCCTGAATGTGATTAATATTTAACTGTGATCAGATTACTATTATTACTTTAACTGTATTAAATTGTTTCATTAAGATATTTTGCTAATTTGTAATTTGTCGATTTAATAATTTTCTTCTGAGAAATGTCTTAATTTTATTTATTAACCCTAAATTTTATCAAATCAGCCATATTTACATGAAACAGAAAACTTTGTAAATGGGATACAATTTGGACTTTTGTAAAATATTTAACATCATTCCAGTAGCAGAATTTTTCTGCAGCAAAACAAATTTATCTGCGATCCAGGAATGCAGGACCAAGTCTGGTATCACAAGTATTAGCAATTCATAAAATGCTACATCTTCGCCTATGAAGAAAGGGTATAAGCTTAAAATAATCTTAGAGACATAATGCAAATTTGTATTTTTAAGCCTGGTATTTCATTTTGTCCTCTTAAAATAAATATTAGAGCTTTAAATAAACTGCAGAGTTTGCTGCTGGGCTTCACTATTTCTGCTACTGGCAGAGCTGGAAAAAAAAAAAAAAAAAAAAAAAAAACTTTTAAATGAAAGCCAGTCTTAATTCTTAAAGTGTATTTTGTTAATTAGCACTGAAGGGAAGTGATCATGTATTTCTTCAACTTGTGAATAAGATATAGTTTATTCATTGGTCCTAAAAAAAAAATAAATAAATAATAATAATCAGTTGACCAGGATAAGCGACACATTTTATGTTTTCTAATGTGGTTTTTACTCTTTTCACATTTAGTCACTGACGATAAAGTGGTTAAAGAGTGCTTTGAAATTGTTTTTGTATTAGGAAAAATCATCAAATATGATTTTCACATTACTGCAAACGATTTTTTAAATATCATTAATTATTATTTAATACTGATTTTATCTGTATTGCCCAGTTCTACTAGGCTGTAAAAAAGGGTTTGAGCATGAATGAATTTGTCAGTTTCCAAGAGAAATATTTAAGGACAAGTGGTACCCTGCAGGTACCCGATCCAATGCAGGGCTCTAATAGGATGATATAAAAGCCCTTGAATACAAATTTGTTATGGGTTCTAAACATGTTAATTATTTATCTTTTAGAAATAATGCAGCTTTAGATGCTTATAAGAATAAGACAGAATAAAACAACAATTTTGTAAATATTCTATAATTGTTAGAAGATATAAAATTTTACCTGTAATCAGGGTTGCCATGCTACTTGGAGAACCTGGAATAGTCAGGGAATTCGATAACTAACTATATAAAAGTCAGGGAAATGTCAGGGACTATGAATATTTTAGCCAGAATCTGGGAAAAGTCAGAAAATTTCATATGATAATTGCCAAAAAATGAACAATTTTTCCTTTTTTTTTTTTTTTTTTTTCTCCTTAGCTTCCGCCATTTGTTTTAAACACCTCCACCCTTCTTTTCCGCTCATAAAAGAAATTTTTTATATTGCTTATAAGCAACAGATACTATCACTATATGCAACTTTTATCATATGTAACTTTTGTGTTTTCAAGTGGTACCATAATGATTTTGCCCTCAACACAGCCAATGCTCAATATACGGTTAGACTGGAATTTTCTTAGAATATTTCTGGAAAACCTGGAAAAGTCAGGAAATTTCATTCTCCTGTTTGAGTGGCAACCCTGTGTAATTTGTTACTTTTAAAAACTAAACTTGTTTATCTTTTATAGTGCTTTTGCACAGTACAATAAAGATCAGTTGACTCCAGTAAAAATTGATGGTTCTAATTTCCTGGTAAGTTTTATTTAATTTTTTAACTTTTAATGGTCCTTGTTTCTTCTTGTGTAAATATATTTTAAACTGTCATAATAAAATATTCTTAATGCAACTTCTGCCAGAATGATTAAATTTTATTTATATAATTTGTGAAATAGAGAAGCTTTGTGATAGTTTTGAGTAGTTAATGAAAAGGAGGGGGGGATGCACTTGATTTTTTTTTTTTTTTTTTTAATTTTTCATGAGAAATGACACCAAAATTTTTCTAAAGAATTTTGGCTGTGCATTTTAAAGATATAAAATTCAGCTTAATGCTTCACAAATAAGTGATCCCTTTTCTAAACAAAAAATCTCATAATATTCATTATGTTATAATAAAAACTCTCATGTTGATTCTTTTTTTTTTTTTTTTTTTTTTTTAATATGTAATAACTATAGCAGATCTACCAACCTTATAAAGCAAAAAATCCTACTCTCAACAGAAAAAGGTGTACTAACAAAACAGCTTAAAAAATGCATGGCAAAAACAAAACATGTAATAAACAGCATAATATTTAAAATTACTTACTTTTTCATCGTTATAATTTTTTTTTTTAAATACCTTACAGCAAAATCATGAAACAATTCAGTGTAACTTCTAAAGAAAATTTCCTTATATCAAATTTTACGTTTTGAAAGGGTAACATAATACTGAAATTATAAGCAATACAAAAAAAAAATCGCATAAACAAAGACAAATCCAATTTTTATTTAACCCAATGTAAGTAGCAGATTTTGCTGTTTTAAGAAAATAAATTGAAAATTTCTGATTGTAACAGTCTCTGGTAAGACTAGATTTTGTCCCCAAACAGCTAAAAAACACTGATAAAGTAGAGAGAAGGAAATAGGTTTTATAAAACCTAACTGGTTTCCTGGAATATTGACTTTTTTCCATCAAAGATCACTGAATTGTAGTGTAGAGAGCTAAGTTGGAAATATTTAATGCACTTATAAAAATGATATGTTTTTTCAAGATAAATATGTTCAGAGAATTTCACATGCATAAAATGAAACGGACAAACTAATAAATTTTAAAAATCTTATTTTTTCATGGTGAATTTATATAATATTTATATAATATTTAAGCTTAATTATCATACTAAATATGATAAAATCATAACTGTTGCGAGGTCTGCTATAGTTTTGTGATATTTATTTTTCTGTTATGTTATTATGAATTGCTAAAATTGATTATTTATAATAATAATACACATAAAATGCAGAAAAATTCATTAAAATAATAGTGCTGAGTACAGGGACGTTATCAGAGACCTCATCCCCTGTGAGTAAGAGGAGGGAAGTTAGAGGGCTGATATTTTTCTAGTTTTGTTTCAATGGTCAAAAATTTAATTTTAAGGTACCTGAGGGAGAAGAGCTTGAGCCCCCATGATCTTTTTGAGTATGTCCTTGGTTGAATAAAAGTGTATATTCATAATCATATTAGTTTTGGGACAAATTTTTTTAAAACATTTTTAGTGAAGCACTTAAATTTTTCTCTTGGATATTAACATAGGGAATTTTAATACAAAAATTTTTCACCTATGAATATAAAACTCTTAGACGTAAAATTAGTCTTGTTACAAAGACTTTTTAATTTGTGCATTATTATAAGCAGCCTAGTTAGATAACTATAATAATCTAATAGTCAAATAATTTAAAACTGTAGCCACTGTAATATATATTCTTAATTATAGCAATGTTCTGATTTTGTATCAAATTGATTGCCTAACAGATGTACACCAAAGAACCATTACATTATGACCACTTTTTTAAAGTGAAGTAAGACCATTTTCACCCTCAAAATTGCCATCTTACATGCATTCAGGGCCGAAACTAGGATTTTTTTTTCACCCGGGGCAAGGAGAGATTTTGGCGCCCCCCCACCTCCAACCAGAAAATAAAATTTTAAAGGAAATTTTACAAAGTTTTTATGGCTATTTTATTTTCAACTGTATTCATAAGAAGTAAATATTGAATTTAATTCACATTTTTGATAAATTTACAGATTTTGAAATGTATCATGATTATATTTAACGGATGTGTGTGTGTGTGTGTCTGTATGGGACACAAATTCTGTTGCTAATTTATGAACTGCATGTTCGGAATTCCATGAAACCTAGTGTGCAGTAGAATTCTGACATAAACTGGTGATGTCTAGTTTTTGATATATATCGCTCGACTTGAAGACCTTTTATGCCACGTTTTCTTATAGCTATATCTCAGCATCTCCAGGATGGAATTTAACAAACTTTATACATTATATGCTTGTTATGAAAAACAGAGTTTACAAAACAAAACAGAATCGCAACATGTGTTTTGTGTCGAAAAACTTATCATGACACTTCGCCAGGCGTAAAAATGTACAAGCACAAGTAGACAGTCGATTTTTATTGCGATTTTTATTTTAATGTATATGTTTTATATCTTTATAACATTTCTTGAAAAAAAAAAAAAAAGATGTGAATCAAAGCATTATTTTAGGGGGGAAAGGAAGAAAAGCATATTATAGAGAAAGATTTAAATTAAGCTACAGTTATTATTTTTATTTATTTATTTATTTTTACTGGTGAAATGATAGTTTTTTTTTTTTTTTCTTTTCCTCTCTCTTAAATTAATGGTATTTATAAATGCAATTTTAAAACAAGTGAATGTAAATTTCCTATTCAATTGCTTTTAAAACTGAAAATATCATCATTTTGAGATAATTTAAAATGATATTTTGAATATTATAGTCGTTACATCAACTATACTGCAGAGAAATGAACAGACAAATATTTAAGTTTTTAATATAATTGAGATGCATAAATTAATAGATATGAACAAGTATCTAAAAAAAAAAAACAACTACTCATATCCATCAAGTGCGAACTAACCGTTAGCTGTCCAAATACACTGCACTGCAAAAAAAAAATTTTTTTCGAGCCCTGATACCATTCCTGCTGATTCTCATGTAAAATGATCTCCTGAATCCGAATATGACCCCCCATTTTGCCCAATCACCCACCGTTTTCTCGGAATGCCACCCTTTCTGTTACTATTTGGTAGTTTTATTCTGTGGCCATAAATTTGATTTGGAGAATGGGAAAGAATTATTTTAATACTTTGAAATTAAAAAAATATAATAAATAATAGTAATAATATATTAATAAAATATAAAAAATGTAATTTGTAATTTCAGTGGCAAATCCCCCTCCTCCCCCTAAATTTCCCCATTGCTGCAAATGTTCATGTTTTAAAATTTCTCATTTCTGTAGCCCCTCAAAGGACATTTAACAGTTAAAAAAAGTCCCTTCACCCCTTTCAAATCAAATTTATAGCCATAAAAATACCGGAAAATGATAAAAATAGGGGAGCGTTCCCAAATAATGGTAGGTGATAGGGCAAAATGGGCATCATAATCGTACTCAGGAGGTTATTTTACATAAAAATATGCAAAAATGGTGTTCGGGTTGATTTTCATGCAGAGCAGTGCCATTTGTAGATAATCTTTTTTAAAATCATTTTCAGGAAATAGAAAGGCAGGTTCTAGTCTACGAATATTCTCGGGACCAATCCAAGAAGACTATTATTAGAACCACTAACTTCATGGTAATGGTATTATATACACCACAAAATAAGAATATCGTTTGTTCAGAAGTAATATTCTACAGCTTTTTGCAGAATCTCTCGTAGGCAAATGCATAGCTTAGAATTCAACAGAATTCGCTTCTGTGCAGATAGCCTACTTTTGCACTCTTTGACAAACAATTAGCTGCGAGAAACAATGCATAATATATAGAAAAATTTTCTCCGATAAAACTGAGAAAGGGCTTGCTGATTTTGGCAATCCTGAACTATATTCTGCCAAATTTGATCGCTAATCTCGTGATGTCACTAAATTCATCACCAATGTAGATGTCAAATTGTCGCTTAATATTGCCAAAATTTGGAAGCTGGCATAATCTACTGTTTGCTTGCACAGAACTAACTTCATCAAAAGTTCTACAAATCACTAATGAGAATATAAAACGGAAAGAGCCATTAGTATAATTATTGTTGACAAGAGCCTGTCTATTTCTTTACGTATTACATTATACACGGTATTACAGTTAAAAGGGAAATAGATGGCAGATTTCTTCACTTCCACGGAAATGGGCATCAGCGGCAAATTTTGTGACTTGGCGAAAGATTTGGCAATTTGGCACCCAATTTTGGCAAAAAGTTGTAATTTAGGGTAGCCAAAGTTTAGAAGATCTAACTTCAATAGAAACAGACTTGTAAAATTTTCCAGGTTAATTCATTAGTTTCTAGAGTAGAACTATCTCGAAAATTCTATAAATCACTAGCAAGACTGGATGAGTTCAGTTTCTGTTTGGACTGCAAGCTGAGCGTACACCTCTAAGAACTTTAAGCATTTGGTCATTGTTCTGAATTAGTAAAATTCCTGTTCTGTGGTGTAGACTGTCCATGAGTACGAAAAACTGGTTTATTCGTTTGCTTGAAGAATAATCATTGATTATTGACTTTTATCCGGCTGTTTCCAGAATATTCATTAAATAAAATGCATTCATCTAGAACCTACAAGTCTTTACGAATTACATTCTATGTGCAAGAATGTCAACAAATTTTGTAACTATCAATATTCACGCTAATATTAATTTATGTTAAAATCTGTATGACGGAAAGTTATATATAATAGCAAAAAAAAATTGTATTTTCGGTCATCATGGATATAATATTCGTGGATATTCCAAAAGGGAAAGGCACTCAGAAACACCAAAATGAGAGATGCACAACAACTGTTGTAACAAACTTACAAGGGAAGTGTGAATCAGTAAAATTGCTATTGAAACCAAACCAAGCTTTAATTAAAGAGGATGGTCGAAAACATTGGGTACAGTACAAATTTGCCGCAACAACCCTCATGGGGGCGAGATATAACCCCCTAATAGTTTGTTATTTCTATAAAAGCCAACAAAACACAGGTGTAGCAAGAACGAATGGTGCTGTGGTAGTGTTTGAGACTTCTGATGCGAAGGTCCACGGATCGAGTCTCCGTAAGGACGTTTTGTATTTTAACTTTTTATTTCAACTAAAATATTTGTTTTTTACATTTTTAATTAAATTAAATCATTATTTTGAGAGAAAATATTAATTATATTAAAACAAGTATTTTTTTTTCAGTGTGAGCAATTTAATATTTTTTTTTAATTTTTAACCAATTTATTTATTTATTAACCCATTAGTAGTCGCTAGTTGGTCGATTTGCCGCCCATCCTTCAGTGTTGCCAGATTTTTTTATTCAATAGCCACCGAAAATTTTTAGAAGTAGCATTTGATATACATAAAACGCGAATAAAATCGAAGGAGCGTCGATCACATCACTTCTTAAAATTATTGGTGAGAGTTTAATAAAAAGTGCAAAATTTGTAATAGGTGGCGCTGTCTATAGCGACTACTAACGGGCTAAATTTAAAGAAATTAATAATTTAACGGGAAATACTTTTATATATTTTTTAGAAGAGATTTTGTTAATGATTACATTACAATAAAATTTTGTTAATGGATTATGTTTTATGTAAATTTCTAATTACTATTTTTTAACGACGACATTAGTATCAAGAGTTAATCGTCTGCTCTCAATTGTATTATTTATTCATGCAATTTTTTGCATGAAAAATCCTGAATGAACAACAGCTGTTGCTTAATTATTCGATGTCACATTTAACTTTTATTTCAAATGTTTCATTAAACAACTGTTAAATTTAGTGGTGTCGGAAGGACTGATAATAATATTGAACCCAATGACAAATTTTCTCAAAACGATTTTTATAATTAGTTTACCTCTCAAAAAATTAAAAATCTGGGTAAATATGGATTTTACAAATCTAGTAATCTCGACGAAAAGCCAAATATTTAACAAAATGTTTGTGATGAACAATAATTGACAGTGAACAAAATTGTAATTCAAATAATTGTGATCAATATTTTTGTATTTCTTGTTCTAACTGTGAAAAATACTTATGGTTTCATGATTTTTCTTCTTTTAATTATAACTGTTATAAATTAGAAACTATATTCGTAGCTTTAAATGTTATTTTCTTTTTTATAAATAAAATAAATAAAAATATATATTTCATGAATTCATTCTTTATTAACTAAAATATTTAAAAAAAAAATCTTCTTAATATAATTAATATTTTCTCTTAAAATAATTTAATTAAAAATGTAAAAAATAAATATTTTATTTGAAATAAAAAATTAAAATGCAAAACGCCTTTGCGGGGATTCGATCCGAGGACCTCCGTATCAGAAGTCAGGCTCACTACCACAGCACCATTCGTTCTTGGTACAACTCGTGTTTTGTTGGCTTTTATAGAAATAACTAAAACTATTAGAGGGTTATATCTCGTCCCCACGGGGGTTGTTGCAGCAAATTTGTACTGTACCCAATGTTTTCGACCATGCTCTTTAATTTAAGCTTGATTTGGTTTCAATAGCAATTTTACTGATTCACACTTCCCTTGTTAGATGTGAAATTGCAATAACTTGTTTTTGAGTTATACGAGATACACAAACACACAGACGTCACAGAAAATCACATAAATTCGTAGATATCACAAAAGCGGGAGTTCATGTCAAGACTGAAATTGGTAAATAACAATTCCAAATATAAATTTGCAACTCTCTATGGCTATTCGTTTAGGAGCTATGCGATACACAAAATCCACTTCGCAAATTGGTTTCATAATACTTCCTTATGCTTTGAATAAATAAGTAAAAAGTATATTAAAAGTACAGACATTTTATTTCATTATAATATTTATAATTATACATGTTAGAATAGAAGGTAGTGGTGGCTTTAGTTGTCATAGTACTTTGATAGGGACTTGCTGAGCCTTGTGAATGATAGCTCCTAACTCAATTATTAACTAGTTATTTTGCATTCTTTTTGCCCTTTTATTTTTAGTGTACTGGATTGTTTTATAACATTATGGCCTTATTTTGACATACTTATTTTAATAGTCACGACGGCTCCCTAAGAAAAAAAAAATTTTTTTTTTTTGCTTTCTTATGAATCATAATTTCTAAAGAGCCTTCTGAACAAGTTTAATCAAATATACTATGTATTTTCCAACCATTTACTTTTAAAAAACCTTGGTTGAAAGTCAGAGACCACTTGTAAATTACTCTTCTTCGATTGTGAGAATATTTTACCACACTCACTAACCTTAAAAGAATATTGTTAGTCTTGGAGAACACTCTATCCATCATGCTTTTCCTTGTAAATGAATTCTGTTATCTATTAATCTTCTTTCTACTTTTTTTTTTCTTTGTTCAAATTGCCCTGAGTAAAAGAATTTGACTTTTTTATTTTTTTTTCTTTCGTTCTTCTTCTTCTTTTTTTTTTTTTTAACTTTGATATATATATTTTTTAAATGTGTAAATAAGGCAACAAACCAGCCGTTTTCAGCGCCCTTCTCCATCTGGCGCCCGGGGCAAATGCCCCGCTCGCCCCCCTCTAGTTTCGGCCCTGCATGCATTGGCTCGACAAGGTGCTGATAGGTAGTCTGAGGTTTTTTGATACCAGGGCACTCTCCAGTTGGTATTGAAATTCTATACATTGTGAAGTGGTAACATGACAGTGCAAATTTGATTTTTAGGTTAAACCACATATGCCCATTTCATATTAGGAGAATTTAAAGGCCAAGATTTGACTTGAAATTCACCAGAATGTTTTTTCAACCACTTCTTGTTGATGTAACTCTTCTGACATTTTCATTATCTTGTTTGTAAATGCTATCATTGCGTGATAGGGTTTATATGGTCTGCAAGGCTATTTACATAGTACACTGAAGTCAGGAATTGTTCTATAGAGATAATATGTCCTTATGTGTTCCATGGAAACATTGGTCATACCATAATACTGTCGTCACCACCTTGTATCCGGCCAATTGAGCACTGCTGGGTCAGGGTTGCTGTTAGATATTAGTGTATTCACATTCACCTGTCAATATGATTCACCAGAAAATGCAACTTGTTGATCCAGGAACTTCTTTCCGTTTGTTCCAATGATGTTCCTTGTCTCACTCCAGTTGTGTTGTTAATGATAATGTGCTGTCGCACAATGATTCAACATATGCAATATCTAAAGTGTTTTGGATTTTTGATATCCTCACCTTTTTTTTTTTTATTGTAAATCTCATTTTTATATAATGTAAAAAAAAAAAAAAAAAAAAAAAAAGTAAAACCCTCAAGTTTTATTTTAAATCAAAAGTACTCAAAGTTCTGATCATTACATGATTTCCTTCTGTGGAAATCCATGATAACTCAAAAATATATTTAAATTTAGAATTTCAAAACTTGTATAATGTCTAGTTAATTTCTTTTTGTTTTTTTATGAGAGAAAATATTTTAAATTTTTAGCTTTTAAAAAGACATAAGAGTAGTTTAATTGTTTTTGTGGAAGTTGTATTGTGTCATCCCGACATTTTTTGCCCTTGAGAAAGAGTAAAAATTTTATCATTAACTTCTCTTTGTTAAACTTCTCAAATATTTTTTTGTTTAAGTTAACACTATATTAAATTGTAACTGTCCTTTTTTATTTTTATTAATACTGCCGTTATATTTTTTAAAACTTTTATTGATAAGCTTTAATAATTTGTCTAATTTTTATTTTCCTTTTATTTTCATATTTTAAATCATTAATTTCTTATTAATAGCATATTTTGTTCACTATTTTTCTGTTTAGTTATTTCATGTTTGTTCTTGTTAAAGTAGAAATTAATACTTTTCGCCTGAAAAAGAATTGATGCAGTGACACTGGAAAGGAGGTAAGTGCCATATCCAGGCACTGAAGTTCCAATATCTTAGGAACCAGAAAAAAATTCTATGAGTCAGAGAAAGCTAACTATTTCTATGACAGCACTGAGTGTAAAACATAGAGGCTAGAAGAGGCAATATTTCATTATTCTATAGTTAACAGTGGCGCACTCACGGAGGGGGCTTAGGGGGCTCAAGCCCCCTCCAGAACCAGCTGACATAGTAAAAAATTTTAAACAGGCATGAAAAAAATATTCAAACACAGATATTGTAAACAAAAATAAAGTTCATAAATTATACATTAAAAAGTATTAGGAATTTTTGAAATTCTTACTGTCAAACACAAAAACAATGAACTAGTTCATTGCTTTTTAGTTAAAAACATTCTATTGCAGTTTTTAGGCAAGGGCTTCTAAGGTCCTAAAGCATATACTGTTTTCATGAAATCGAGAGAGTATCTAAAAAGTCAGGCAAAAGGAGCAATAGGATGTGGAAGTAAGCAGGGATGTATTTGACACAAAAATGGGATTCCAGGCTCATACAATTTTGTATTTTAATTTTTGAGTATTTATAGCATATTTATGAAAGTTTGTTTTGTCCCTGGGCAAAATTAACACGTTCGCATTGGCAATGAAAATTCTCGCTAATATAAAATAAAAATTAGCCCTGCACTTAGTCGTTCCTCTAAAACAATATTTTAAATTGAAAATGGAATTTGCATATTCGTGTTAAACTCTGTAAATGCCACTAGCACAAAAACATACTAGCGAAATTTCGAATCAATTGCTGAAGATAAAATTTAATTGATTTAATCACAAATACGTAAAATTATTTCTCTAAAAACATAACAATTTAGAGGAATGCCAAAATGCGTAGTTTACTGTTCAAAATAGAAAAATACCCCGTTAACAATAAGTTATTTTACAGATGCTTGGGAGGGTGGGATCACTTAATTTTTTTATTACGGTACATAGAACATTTCATTTTTGCCTCTGATGTTAATGAAATCTAAACTCTGTTTTTAGATAATGCAATTTTTTCCTGTTATAAAAATTCAAATTCCATATATATCATACTGGAATACAATATCTTGTAATGATATTACTCAGAAAGGTAACGCTTGAAATATTTGCTAACTGAACAAAATAAAATTCTAAGTAATATATTACATATTAGAATTAATGTTTTAGAATATTACGAGGTTCTGCGCCCTGCTTGTTGTGTTAACTACACCCACAAAGACTACGTCCGACTTGTTTCTGTTAACCGAACCCAGAAGAAGCATCTCCCCCATACTCCAGATAATTAAATAAAAATAGCCTTGTAAAAATTTTCACTGAAATTTTGTTATAATTCCTACATATCACAACTGTATCTTTTATTTGGCTATAATTATTAAAATTTCTTAGTTACTTATGTGTTAGTGCATTACAGAGGAGTATTAAATTTGATCAAATTTTATTTTCAATGAAAATATGGGGGGGGGGAGAGCATTTCATTTTGGGCGAAATTTATGTTCACCAGTTTGTCATATTGTACACATTTTTTTTTTTTTTTAATCATAGATGAACCTACAACTTTATGTTTGCAGGCTTAATGCCAACCCCAACTAACCAAACTACTGTAACTTAGCATATTTATATACTGATATAAATTCAGTTTCATTCATTCGTTTATTTCAAAAGAAATGTTTAAAGCAGATTTACTATATGTACAGTCGACAGCAAAAGTATCTGAGTACTAGCCAATAATTCCGATATAAAAAAAAGTACACTTAAAACTGTTTTGTTCAATAAATCCTTGTCGAATCATGTTCTTAGACTAAGAACATGACTCGACAAGGATTTATTCAACAAAGCAGTATTAAGTGTACTTTTTTTAGACAGGGATTATTGCTAGTGCTCAGATACTTTTGCTGTCGACTGTATGTGCGCGTATATGCCCATGCCCATAAACCTATTTCTATACTAAAGGGTCCAATTACAGAGCTGCCAACCTAATCCGGCAAACTGTTAGTACCGCCCCTTTTTCTACACCAGTCATTTCTTAGAGCTTTTTCTTCTTAATTCATCCCAAATACATTTGAAGAAAATTACTTTAAAAATTAAGTGGTGCAGAAAAACTGGTGGTACTAACAGTTTCCCGGATCAGGTTGGAAGCTCTGCAATTATTCTTCAGCCCCCTCCAGACGGAAATTCTGGGTGCGCCACTGATAGTTAATGCAGGTCAATGTGTTATTTTGCATTGAACAAATGAACTATTCAATTAAAAATGTAAACTAAAATGATTTTTAAGAAAATAAGATTTTTAATTTATATAGTTTTACAACCTACTTTCAACAATGCTACAGTGTTATTCTTGGGAAATATGGTGAGCACAAAATTGTCCAAATAATTACTGAAAATTTTGCAAATTTAGGTTAGAAAATGAATTTTTATGGTATTTTTTAATTGATAAACATTAATAACACATACTTCTTAAAGTGCCCAATAGCAGATAAATTTTATCCTTGAACTCAGGTCGCATGCATGAAGTCCCAATTGCTATAAAAACTTTATTTAAAGTTTTTATTAATTTCCATTATTTTTTAGAATTCATTTCATAAAATATTTAGCATTATGTGCTAAAAATATTTAAAACATTTATGAACATTTAGTATCAGAGAGACACTATAAGCAAAAGAATATCATAGAAATGTTTGCAAAATCCAAATGAAAGGATTTTACTCTCAGGTCCAAAATTAAATTTTATATATGTTTATTTTTTCATTTATTATTACTATTATTATTTATAGTTTAAAATTCTAATTAAGAATGTTTTTTTATTTTGTGGAAGTAATTTATTAAATGAACAAATATATGGGGATAAAGTATTTATATATATTATTCATGTTTATCACTGCTATTTATGAAATTATTTTGTACCATTTTTATACAAATAATAAAGTGTTCCGAATTAGGAAAACCCCCTTATCCAGAATATCTCAGGTCCCAAGCTTTCTGGATAATGGGTCCTATACTGTATTGATAGTGTATTTTTGAATCTTACTTTTAAAGTACTATTTGTTTATTAGAAGCTTTTTATATGAAATTGACTTTGTTGTCGTGTCTTCATGTCACGCTAGTAAACAAGACGTCTTCATTTTAAAGTAAACTATAAGCCATTCCGTTTGTCGCTCCTTGGTTCAGTTGGTTGGTTAGAGCGTCATGTTATGCGGCGGTAGAGAGTTCGGTCCCTGGAAGGTCCAGCATATTAATTCTTGCCAATAATTAGTAGGGTGTCAAATTGATACAAGAAAATTTTTCGTTGCTCACACAGTATCCTAAGAATTTTTGAGGAGTTTTTTTTAAGAAACTTTTTTTTTTAGATATTAAAAATCACAAAATATTTTTGATAGTAAAAAAAAGCATACATTTTGATAGTAAATAAAGTTTTAAGTAAAAAATACATAAATATTTTTTTAGAAATTTCTTATTTTTGAAATTGGATTTTGTCATAACATCTTCATGCCATGTTAAATAATCTGGTGTGTCACTCACACGACTTTCTCTTAACCTGAAATTTAATACTATAAATACAGCTTGCAGATTAATAGGTAAGATAACGAGTACTGTTATGTAAACCTATGTTAAACAATTCATATTAGGCTTCTGAAGAGTTTTATATGATAATTAGTTCTGTGTGAGGGGGGGGGGGGGCTACCGCCCCCCTCAACCCCCATTTCATTAATGCACCTACATTTATATAGAATTTAATTCAGTTATTAAAAAATAATTCTCTTTTTAAAAAATAATTTATTAAAATTATTATTAAAAAAATTATCTTTTATGATAAGGCAGACAATTTCCATATTAGAGAAGTAGTATAACACCAAATGTCCAAAAAAAGTCCATTTTATTCTCAATATTTAAAAAAAAAGAAAAAAAAAAAAGAAAAAGTACAATTTTTTTTCTAAGTTTTTTTTTCGTTAAAAGTAAAAAAAATCGATAACTTTGCTTTAAATTATCGCAGATCAATAGTTGAACCATTCGTTTTAAAGGTATTGGCGAGCTCTTTTGAAAGATACCCATCATGAAAATTTACTCCCCTCGAGGGGGGACTTCCCCCCCAGGGGGGGAGGCGAGGCTCCTACATACACAAATTTTTTTTTTCCCAGTTAACTATCTCTATTACAAAAAATATATATTCGTTTCATTTGGTTTAGTGCAGTCTATAGACGTTAAACTCTACTTTCCTGCAATTTCCCCCATAGATGTAATGTATTAGAATTCTCTTGATTGTCCCTGTACACGAACCATTTGCTTGATCTTAACGAAAAGATTACTGTAGCGTCCCTATATGATACACATTTAGAATACTAAGTTTGAACTTTCTGCTATAATTTCTTGAGATATGCTGATAACAGACACACACACACAGACATACACACAGACCATTTGCTAAAAACATGATTTTCGTATTCAGGGTACCTCAAAACGTGTAAATATAACAAAATCTCGCGTTTGAAAATTTGACCCAAAAACAATACTTTCTCTATCTTATGTAAGAGAAAGTAAAAAACAAAGCACCACTTTTAAAGTAAATGTAAAGAATTTTTATATCATTCATTGGCTCAGTTGGTTAAAGTGTTATGTTGATAACATGATGTTGGTGGGTGGGTTCGGTCTTCAAAGGCCGACATATTACTTTTTTGTAAATAATTAATAAATTTTTTATTTAACTAAAAAAGGAAAAAAAAAAAAAAAGAAAGGCTGGAAACTTTTTGTTGTGGAGCTTTAAAAAGCTTAAAATAAAATTTTATTCTTGCAGAGACATGCTATAAAAAATAAGTTTCAACAATAAGAAAATTTTAAAGAAGAATGTAGATATTTCACTTTTACACGAGATGAAAATTCTTAAATATTAAAAGTATTTAACCCTTTCAGCGTTAGCTGTTTTTCGGTATATCTGTTTAATGATTCATAAAATTAATACTATGCACAGTATACATATGAGAATTTAATACTGTGTACTAGACATGTTTATTAATCTTATTTTCTTGAAAAAAGCAAAATATATTTCAGAATTTAGCTACACCAGCCTTTTATTTTGACTATGCATACCGGAAAAAGATGGGCTTAACGCTTATAGGGTTAAGAACAATATTTTTTTGCATTACTTAGATTTTTCTAGCATTTTCTATGACCTTTTTTTTTTGACTGTCCTTTGACTTTTGGTTAGAATGTCATACTGAAAATGTGTTGGTCGTGGGTTCAATCCTCGAAGGCCGACGTGCTAATTTTTTTTTTTTTTTCAGGTAATTAAAAAAAAAAAAGTCAGTATCTAAAAGAAAATCTTTTGTTGTCTACACAGTACCCTAAGAAATTTTGGTTAGATTTTTAAGAAGCTTTATTTATAACTAAAAAGCACAAAATAAAAATTTAAGAAAAAAATCATTTTAAGATTAGAAGCTTTTTATCGTGAAACCTTAAAAAGCATAAATTAAAAAATTATTGAGGTAAAGACATGCTATAAAGAAATGAAAGTTTTAACACCAATGAAATTTTAGAGAAAAATAGATGTTTCCCTTTCTGCAAGAGATGAAAATTTTTAAATATTCAAAATATTTTAAAAGGCTTTCAAGACCTTTGAAATTTATGGCTTAACGAATAATTATACAAAAAACTAATAACTAAGATTATTGGTCTCGAATGCTTTTTAAAATATTTTGAATATTTAAAAATTTTCATCTCTTGCAAAAGGGAAATATCTATATTTTTCTTTAAAATTTCACTAGTGTTAAAACTTTCATTTCTTTGTAGCATGTCTTTACCTCAATAATTTTTTAATTTATGCTTTTTAGGGCTTCACAATAAAGAGCTTCTAATCTTAAAAAATGATTTTTTACTTAAATGTTTATTTTTTCCTTCTGAAATCTTTTAAAGAGTGTCCAATTAATGAACATCAAACTATGCATACTTTCTCACTTTAAGTTCATAGTTTTCTTTTGCATGAAGATGTTGACATGAAAAGTGTCTGTATAATAGTAAGAAGATTTATCTTTTAAAAACAGAAGCAATTGTTAAATTTTTCTCGAAGTCATTAACTCATACCATTTATTCAATGTATACAAAATGTCATGTCATCATCCGTCATAACAAGAGAAGGTGGGAGGGACAGTAAAATTAACTAGATGATAAACATTTTAAATGAATGAAAATTTTTTCAGTCATTTTTTGAATAACTAGTCATTAATGGGATATTTATGACTTAGCATCTGGAATTTGCTTAGCCCTGCCTATAACTAAACTGCAACATTTATCTCCTTCCTTTGCTAAAATGAAAGAAGATACCTCCCAGCAGCATCTTATGAAATGCAACTGTCAGTGCTGCCAACTCTCCCAGTTTTCACGGGAGACTCCTGTTTTTTAATCCTATCTCCCATTTTTACGTTTTAATGGGTATTTCTCCCGTTTTTCTAATATCGAAAATCGAACTAAAAACTCTAATTTTTGACAATTCGTAGGTGCCGGTGGGGTACTGCTAGTAAAAAAAAAAAAAAGACTTTTTAGATTCTTGAGGGCAGATTTGAATTTTTAAGGACACATTTGACATTTAAAATCCAAGCAATTTAAAAATTTAGTTATAAATATGCATACAAAAAAAAAAAGTCTGTTTTTTAATTTTTCTTTACTTTTACTTGTTGTTAATGTGCTGATTGTCACACACAATAATTTTATTTATATTTACAGCATTTATCTTCAGTTTGTAGGTTATTTTCTGCAAAGGCAGTAATGGGAAAAAAAATAGATTGGGGCAAGGTTTTTTTTTTTTTTTTTTCTTTTTTCTCTTCTCTTTCTTTTCCATACAAAGAGCAGGTGAGGTGTAACACCCTCCTTAAATTATCTGGGGAAAACTCTGGATCAATGTTCATAAAAACTTGTTTTATTAGATTTTAGAACCAACTGAAGCGATATAGGGGTTCAAAATTCCTTACATATGTAGTTATTTTTTGACTTTGTTAATGAACTTGTTAACTGTTTGTTTTTCCCCCAATAAGTTTAAAATATAAATCACCAAACAAAAGTTATTATTAGGTCTTTTTAGTTAAAAAAGTATCATGTATTAAATAAAATAATTTTCTTCACGAAACCGTAAATCTCCCTTTTTCTTCCTTAAAATCATGTGAAGTCTCCTGTTTTTTGTTGGCAGCTCTGAACTATGAGCTAAGAACTTTTTTTTTTTTTTTTTTAAGTGCTATTTGCTTCTGAACATAGTTTTTTCCAAGGCAAAAATGAATTTCAACACGACAAACTTTTTAGGTGCACCCCTGAATTCCGTGTTTTTGAAAATTTTGCTGTTTCTGATTTTAATGTTGAATTATTTTATTTTTATAGAAATTTCTTATTATAAATGTTTAAGTTGTCTCACAGTGTATTAGCTCTTCAATTATTACTTATTATAGGTATAAATAATGAATCTTCCTTTGCCATTAGATTCTTCATTACAAGTAGCAGTTTTCAGGGTTTTTGTACCTTTTGGTAGTTTCATCTTTGTTTCAATAATTTTGTGAGTTACCTCCTTTTCAGTGTCAATGCCTCAGTTATTTAAGATGAATTCATTTTTCTGTATTTTGTAATGTAATTTAAAGAAGTATTTTAAAATATGTCAATCTAATGATAAAAATTTTCTTCTTAGGCTTTAATAACAGATTACAATGATTTAGGATCAGGTAGATTTTATGATCCTCGTAGTCAACAATCTTTTAAATATGATCATTTAAGAAAAGAAGCAATAGAGTTTAAAGTTTGGGAACCCGAGAGAAATACTGAAATTTGGAGAAGAGCCTTAGAAGAAGCATGCACATCATATGTCCAAGATCATTATAGACATGCTACATGTTCAGTATTCAGTAATAGTGTAGATCATAATATTACTTTAACTGCTTGCATTGAGGACCACCAATTTCAACCAAAAAATTTTTGGTAAGTAAATTTTTTTGCTGTTTACTGAATACTTGACATATTAAAAAGTTTTTATTTTTATCTACATTGTTCTCAATGTTCTCCCCCCCCCCTTTTTTTTTTAAATTTTAATTCTTTGTTTTCAATATTACCACCCCTTTATTTCATGTTTTCTTCCTGCTTCTGATTCTATATTCCTTTAAATATGAGTTTGACAAAATTATAGGGAATCTCTCAATTAGTTATGTTTAATTGGTTCTGAGGTATTACTATACAAATCAAAACTGTGCAAATAAAAATATACATTCAATTAATTCGAAAACTTAACCATAGATACATAACCAATTATCTTAAAAATCCAGTTCACAAAAGTAAACAATATAATAATATACTAAAATGCATTTTATTATAGTTAGAAACTACCTATTACAACTTCATTTAAAACTTTAAAAGTAAAATGTATTCATTTTACACAAATCATTATTAATATGTATGTAATCTTATAAATGAAAAGACAGTAAAAGATATATTAAAAGTAGATTTTAAGTTTAATTCTTCTTTGCTAATTATATTTTTAGATTCATTATATTAAGTTCTTTCATTACTAAATAAAAATTTTTATTTCATATTTAAAAAATCCTACTTTATGGTGAACTTAATGTAAATAGTTTTTTAAAACTTTTACAATACAATTTTAATTCAAGTTCAATTCTTTCAAACTTTAAAATTAACCCTTTCCAACCCAAAACATTTTTACCTTAAAACATTACATTCTTCTGTTTTCGCAAACTGAAACAAAAACATGGACAATAACTAGTGTTGCAAAAAAAAAAAAAAAAACAGTTTTTGAAAGATGGGGTATAAACCCGGAACTTTTGGGAATTTTAAAAGTAAACAAAACAAGTCACTCTCAAAATGGAAGTTAGGGCTAATGCATTGAACATACATATACAGAGCTGCCAACCTAATCCGGCAAATTGTTAGTACCGCCCGTTTTTCTACACCGCTTAATTTTTAGAATATTTTTCTTAAATCATCGTAGATAAATTTGAAGAGAATTACTCTAAAAATTAAGTGATGTAGAAAAAAAGGCGGTAGTAACAATTTGCCGTATTTGGTTGGCAGCTTTGCATATACATAATACACTGGTTCTCATAATTATAAGGACACCCGTCTTTCTATATTAACTAAACACTGAACACTATTATTTAAAAAAATATTTTTTTTATTAATTTGAATTTTATTAATAAACTATATTTTTAAAGTTTTATCATTTTTCTATCTTAAACTTTAAATACAGTCAAAAAGAGGATTTTTCAGGTGTTCACAATTATAAGGACAGCTCGAATCTTAGTAATTTTTTTTTCAGTTATTCTTTAAATTAATATTTTATGGGGTCTCTTTTTAGGGTGAAACAGTCAGACATTCTCTCTGGTATATATGTAGTATACATTTTATTTTTAAAAATAAGTTTCAATACCATTTCGTACAGCATAGATGATATTCCGAATACATTTAAACTATTTAAAATTGCTTTCCACTTGCATGCACTTTTCTAATATGATAAGTTAAGGTTTTTTCAACTTTTCAACCACGGGAAAGGCAATAATACAGAAGTTTCTTTCTTCAAACTATTTCCTATTGCTCTAGAAGTAGAGCAAAAATGTAAGTCTTGTTGAAAAAAATATTATTACCCCTCAAAATCTAACAACAATCTGAGAATTCCACATTTAAAATTTGCGGATATTCTCTTGATGTTCATAATAGGAAAAAATTACTAAATTCATTCTGCCTTCAGTAGAAACAGCTCCCCAGAGCATCATAGATCCACCTTTAAAATGCCCGATTCATATCTGCCTTTAAAAAATCTGCTGTGTCTTTCGCTATCTTCAGATCATGCTAGTAACTGTTAAAACCATTTGGTTAATCAAGAATAAAATGTTTTTCATCCAAAAAGGCAACATTTTACCATATAATATTGTCGTTATCATACTTGCCAACTTTTCCGGTTTTCCCGGAAGACTTCCGGTTTTTTAACGTATTCTCCGGTCTTCCGGACAAATGATGAAATCTTCAGTTTTTAAAAAAGTCGCGGATATCGTTCGTTTTGAAAAGAAAACTCAAATGTTCTACGAAAACTCCTGATTCCCAATCTTTTTCCATCCATAACATAAATGTCAATATTCATTTCAAACTTGCTTTATGAGATTCTAGGACATGTAAAGAAATAGAATTGTTAAATATTTCTTGCTGATGTAATTATTTTATACTTCCCCCCCCCCCCTTTCATTTATTTCCAACTAATGATCAGCAATCAAACGTTCTGCAGAAGTCTTTTGTTTCCTAATCTTTATCCATCTGCAACATGAATGATAATATTAATTTTAAACTTCTTTCATTTGATTCTAGAAGTAGAGTTGAAAGATGTTTAATATTTCTTACTCTGTATTTTTGTATCCCCCCCCCCCTTTCCTTGGATTGTGATCAATGATCAATTCTAGAAACAATAAAGCAATAGAAAATAGAAGTGCTCAATATTTTTCACCTATGTAATTATTTTTAGATCTTTATTGCTGAATTTAATGAATCTGTTTATTTTTCCTAAATTAAATTTAAATATTTGTATGTCATATATATACCAAATGCGTAAACATGGGGAAAAAAATTAAGAATTCTTTCAGGTAGGAAAATTTTTTCCAAAGCAATTTAAGAAAATTAATCCTTAGTTGGTTTTATGCATGTTTGAAACTGATAATTAACTACTGCTACTTTTTTTATATGTATGATTAATGTACATACACAAAAATCATATTCTATTTATTTGAAAAATTAGTTATACTTTAACTTAACTAAGTTTTTTGTCTATTGTTAAATAAATTTCTTACAGATTCTGTTTTGTAGATATTTATATGTTGAAGAGGAGTAACTTCATTTAAAACTTTTATATATTTAGTATAATCAATCTATAGTAAAACGTTTTTATAGATTGCTTCTAAATATTAAAATTGTAAAACTGTATTTTATTTTATTTTATTTTTTTTGTATTTGATGTAATAAGCAAGTAAAAAAAAAAAAAAAAAAAACTTCCTTTTTTTTTTTTTTTATAAAATCTTCTGTTTTTTTAACCAAAAATCTTCCCTTTTTTTATTAAAATTGGTTGGCAAGTATGCGTTATTCAATTTTAACACAAACATTCTTTCCCTCATTAAATGCTTATTGATTATTACATGTTTTTTATTCATTTTAACATATTATTATTTTAAACATGCATAAATGTGGACCCCAACCTTTCATTAAAAATTACGAGCAAATTCAGCAGCAGTCATTATGAGTAGAACAATAAGAGGAATTATGAGTCTTCGATCTCTATAAAAATACTCTGATTTTGCATCAGATCTGTCTCCTACCAAACCATCAGTTCAACGTTTGATCACATTTCCTTCAGCAATTTTAATCTTCGAATTTCATTAGAAGTTCATCGGATTGAAATTATCCTTCCACTTAAAAATCACATTTATCATACTTCACTATATGAATGTTCTTTTTTCGAGGAATTATCAGTAATGTCTGTCAAAGAAAAATTGAAGGCTTATATATGAATTAATCTAGCCCAGTAGTTAACAAATTCACATGTCAACTGTTATTTATCTGCTAGTGAGTTAAATAAAACTAAAAAATGTTGATTGTCCCTATAATTATGAACATCTGAAAACATGGAGAAAAAAAATTTTTTGCATTATTTTTTATTAATTTTGTTTCATATTAAAAAAAATTATAGCAGTTTTGGTTTTTAGAGTACTAGATATATTAAATGCACTTAGTATAATCTTGTTCACAATTATTTTTACATTAGTTATTTCAAAACATAAAGTGTCCTTATAAATATGAGGAGTGTATTTAAAATGTCAATGAGTATTGCTTAAACTAGTTTTAAATGCTGAAGCAATTTTATTTTCGTGCAATACTGTTTCTGTTCATTGCAACCATTGCATAATACCTTTAACATATTTCCAAAAGAGAAACAAACTGACAAATTTATTAAAATTTGGTCTTTTTTATAAATTATTTCAAGCAAAACGAATAAATATAAATTATGTATGTTCGGTTTTAAACTTAAAAATATAGTTTAAGCAATATTACTTTATCAGAAAGGTCTTTAAAAGATTATTTAACTAAAATTATCATTTTAACTGCAATGATTTTGAGTTTTTAAGGTTTTTCAATAAATATTTGTTACCGTTAAAACTCGAAATCCGTAAATATGCAGATTACCTAGCTAATCTGCAGATTAACTAAAATGACCCGTTAAAGTGTGGAATCAAGAGTTTTCCGCATCTTAACTAGGTAATCTGCAGATTAGCGGCTTCTGTGTCGTTAAAGTTCAAATGATTGTTTCGAGCCTAATAGTTTTTTTGCATTCACTATGACGTCAAACAGTCATGTGATACAGATACGCGAATGACCTTCAAACACAAACCAAAACTTTCATCCTTTCCGCTCCGCTTCCGCTATGATAATTTGTAAACGCAAAACTTGGAGCATCGAAGACATGGTTATTATAGGGTTCTTATCATGACCAACACAAAACTTAAAGTAACAAGTAAGTTATAATTGTTTTAATTTTGATTTTATTTCTTCTCTTTTTTAACTCTGTCAATATAAGTTTGATAAGGGTCTGCACTGCATTTTATTATTGAAATCTGATCTTATTCTAAAAGCTCTGTCTCCTGGAACTTCATTTTGAATTATGAATATTAAAATTTTGTACACAGTAATTATTTCCTCCCGAAATAAAACTATTAAAACACAACTTTTTAAAACTAATTTATTTTAAAATTGATTTAAATTACTATTACTTACTGAAAAAAAAAGTTTTAATTTTTAACTCTGAAAAATACGGCATTCAATATTATGGCTTTCTTTAATAAATACTTAATACGAAATTTTTATGCATTTCATTACATTTTGCTGTTGTTTCTTTCAATTTCAAGTTTCCTTTATATATTTTATATATCATGATTACATTTTTATTTTTATTTTGTTCGCTTTTTCAGATAATTCCATTGTAGTTTATCACATAAAATGTGTTAATAAAGTTTTTTTTTTTTTTTTTTTTTTTTTGTAAAATTAATATATTTGCTAAACTTGTACAGATATACGTATGTATGCTGCAAAATATAGTTTAATAAAGCATTGAAAAAACAGTCATTTTAATTTTCCTGCGGTCTAAAAAATTATTAAAGCAGTTTTAATTATTTGAAGTACTTCTTAAATAATGCTTCTGAATTGTCTAATTTAATATTTCGTTATCGAATTAAAAATTGGTGCATAACTTAAAAAAAAAAAAAAAATAGCAATGTGAGTTGTTAATAAAACTTTTTTTTTTTTTTTTAATGGTTAAATATCTTTATTTTGAAAAGAAATCGTTACTGTATTACAATTCTAACATTCATTTATGAAATAAAATTTATTGAAAGCTATTAAAGTTATTATATTTCATATTAAAAATGCATAACATCTTCAAACTTATATTGACAGAACAAAAAAGATGAAATAAGTAAAAAAAATTAAAACAAATATAACTTTAAAAGACATAAAAATTAAAACACATACAGATTAAAATAAATAAAGAAAGAAAGAAAAGGAAAGAAAACTATTTTTTCCCCTGAATGAAAAAAACAAATACAACACCAGAGATTTTATTTTCACTTTAACGAGTGCCTAGTAGGTAATGTGCAGATTATCTAGGTAATTCGCAGATTACCTAGGTAATTTGAGAAATGAAACAATTTTCCTCACTCTAACGGATCGCCCTAGTTAATGTGCAGATTATCTAGTTAATCTGCAGATTAACTGATTTCTGCACTTTAGCGGTAACATATTCATTTTAAATGTTTCACAAACAAGTCAACTCTCTTTGATCTGCAATTAAATTTTTTATATAAACAAACCAAAAAAAAAAAAAAAAGCTACTAGTACATCAGTATTTAACAAAATTAAAAATAAACAATGATGAATATTCATTTCTGCACTTAAAAAATTATTTCCTTTGTATTTTTAAAATAAATATTTATATTTTATTGCTATGTATTATTTGAATATGCTTAAATTATTTACCTTCATATATGAATACACAATTTTATTAATATTGAAGAAATATTTTATTCTGAAATTTATTAGAAATAGTTTTTCCATTTTAATGTCTATGAAATAACTGACTTCGTATCTGTGAAATTAAAATGTAAATAAAGATGTATAATCTGTACAACCTTTGGACAAAACTTTTGTGGATTACAAAAAGTTGATCGTATTTCCAAAATATTATTGCTTAGGAAGTATTTTCTTTACTGTTTAGCTAAAAACTGCTTTTGCTATTGAATTTTCTCTACATTAGGCCAAATAGGTATAAAAAACAGAAAATAAATGTCAAAATCGTATTTGAAATTCCTTAGAAATACTCTAAATCGTATTCGAAATTAAATATTAAACCACATTAGCGTACGTTTGTTTACAAATACATACGGAAAAGAAGAGTTGAGTTGCTTTTCACAGTTACAGTTAAAAATGCTAAATAGGAAATCATTAAAAAAAAAAAAATGAAAAAAATGTGCTCATGCATCAAATTATTTTAAAACTCTCAGAAATTTTCAAAATTTCCATCCCAAAAAACCTGGTTTATTTCCGGGGCAGAAATGGGTTTCTTTCAGCCTTTGCAACACTAACTATAACCGACATTTGTTGATTGAAAATTGTACTTTACACTTTCTGCTAATTAACTTGGTAGATTATTTCGTGATTTTATTATATACGACTGTTCCAGATGCAAAAACATAAGTGGATATCTAACCCGCACGATTGTACGGCTTGTGTTGGAAAGGGTTATTAGGGAGACTGGAAAGTAATGTTTTTTTTTTTTTTTACAATAAACTCAAGCAGATATTTTTTTAACAAATTATTATGTTTAAGGAATTATGTAATCACCCTCATTATCAACAACATTTAGCCATCTAGTGCGCAAGTTTTCAATGCTAGATCGATAAAAGTAAATTAGCTTTTGAACAAAAACTGGAGATTGCATTTTAGATATAATCCAAATATTAAAATTTTCTGCTACTTAGATTTGTACAAAATATTGTAACAGTCAAAATGAATGGAAATCCAATGGCTCAACATCAGGTGAGTATATTTGATTCAGATGTTCACAGTTTGTCAGATTTCAGCACTTCAAAATGAACTGCCGAGCACTCCGCCAAATACACAAAAGTCATCTGTTGTGTAAACCTGGCTTAGCAGCAATTCATTCGAAGAGAGCCACTGCCTTTTGCATTCTGGATTATCATAGAGGATCCATTTTTAATCTCCAGTGATCAAATGATAAAAAAAAAAATGCTTCTGTATAGTGCCGCTGAAGTAATAAGTCCCAAGTATTCAATTGTTAGCTTTGTTTCCTTCGACAAAATATGTGAGACACAAACATTTGCTCTACTTGCTTCATCAATTTGCTGCAAATGTTCTTGGATGATAGACCAAGGTTGGTTATCATGTTGAGTGCCATGTCAGCCATCGGTGGCTGACACTGAACTTTCCGTTTAGGCTACATCAACCACAGGTGGCTGACAGTGTAAAATATGATATAAAACTAAAAAAAAATTAACTGTTTTAAGTAATTACTGAAAATTTATTTAAAATTAATTTTTATTTATTACAGGATATCATTAAGGCATTTTAATGGATTTTATTTAAGCATAACATTTCTAAGCAGCACGCGTGGCCCGACAGGGATTTAATTAAGAACTCGCATGGTGGTTAATGTTTGACAGTTTTTGGATTGTTTGAGTCTGATTTGCTTCAACTTCTGCTGTTAACGTGTCATCATCTAAAGTTGTTTGTCTTCCTGATTGATACGAGTGAGAAAGATCAAAATTACTGAATTTGAACCTGAAAAGAAAACACCTTTAACATTTACAAAGGCTTAATGTACTTGAATAAATATTGCAAATGTTTTTTGTAGCAGCTGTTGTGTTACTACCCTTTTGAAACTCAAAAAGCATACCTTATACTCAAAAAACATATGTACCTCTTCTTTTACTTTGCTGGCCATTTCACTATAAATTGCAAAAAAATCTTATTTACGAGTAGACAGGTTACTCTAACCTTGCTAATCTTTGGCACAAATTCAAGCACACAATGAGCTGATAAATGATAATCAAATATCGACATGCGTAAAAACGACATTACTTTCCAGTCTCCCTAATATTTAATAAAAAATACATCAGTTCTCAGTTGAACAGTTTTTTTTTTCACTTTAAAATGCACTTAGCTTGAAATCTGATTTTGTAAACCTTGATGTAAATGCATACTTTTGTTGATGTGTTAAAAAAATAAAGTTGAAAGTGCACTAACGGAAAATTTTCCTTTATTAAAGAAGCACCTGCGAGGGGAAAACAAATCTCAAACTGCATTAACCCCTTGAACTGCAATTTATTTTCAGTCAGCTCTGCTCATGCAAACAATTTAGTTTTCTTAGTTTTAAGAGGAGGGATTGATATAGAAACTTATGGTTTTGTTGTTCAAATAATTTATTATTAAAAATATTTGTTGATTACTCTCTATTACTTCATATGTATAAGACTTTATAATTAAAAAAGATTTCTGCCATTATTCCCTAACAACTGAAACTTTTACTTTTAATTCTTTTAGTCTGAATAGATTTCAGTTTAAAATGTTGCTGTTGTGTAGCTTATTTTCTTTATAAATTTACATTTCTCTTGTTTATATTTTTATCGTTTTACATTTTAGGAATGGACGTTGGCGTTCAATATGGTCAGTTACATTTAATCCAGATTCAGGAACTGCTGATTTAGAAGGAGTAATTAAAGTTCAGGTTAGTGTTTTAAAATTAACTAACATTTTATTTTAGAAAATTCAGTCTTATTGAAACAAAATTTAAAGCTAGAGATACACTACTTCGCCATGGACTGGACACTTTTGATTTAAATGAATGTTAAATGTCTGAAAAAATATTTGACAGATTATCCAGAAAATTACAGTAAAAAAAAAAAAAAAAAAAAAAAAAAAAACTTTATTTTAGTAAAAGGTTTGTCTCAAAGGTTTGTCACCAGTATCAAGTTAACGAAAAAAGTTTGAGATATCCTAAAAAAATGTGCTTGGTTTACTGATAATCTTCCATGTATTATACACTTGCTTAAGATTTAGTGTGAGATGCTAGGTGAAAATGTTACATTCATATTCGCTCAACAGAAGGTTTTAATTTAACTTAACACTTTTTACTAATTTAATTATATAATGAAGTATACATTTGAATAAAATTTTTTGAATGATAGAAAATGCGTATTAATTTTACATAACATTCTCGAGATAAAACGAGAGAGATTGGTTGGTATGTAGTTCATAAAATTATCAAGAAAACATTGATCATGGAGGTAGAGACTTCATGATCAGTTAAAGAATTTCTATGACTTTGTCATAATTTTATTCTGAAATCTGACCTGTGTATAGAATTTAAAGTGGTCAAAATCAGATAGCTTTTTAAATAATTAAATTTCTCTACATTTGACAAAGTTTCATTATCATCAGGGGTCGATCCAGGCAAAATTTGGGTCCCTTTTGCGGCCCCTTCACAAAATTCCACATAGTAAAAAGGGACCCTTCACAAAATTCAAATTCATAAAAAGGGACCCTTCACAAAATTCAAATTCATAAAAAGGGACCCTTCACAAAATTCAAATTCATAAAAAGGGACCCTTCACAAAATTCAAATTCATAAAAAGGGACCCTTCACAAAATTCAAATTTATAAAATCAGTCCCTTCACAAGATTTTGTTTTATAAAAATGATCTTTTTATTAAATGTTTTCATGTTTTCAGCATTATTTTTAATTCATGCCTTAATTTGGCTCAACGAAACTCCCTTAACTTGATATTAAACATTACATAAAGTGATTATAAAAACGGTAGATTTTACACAATATTTTACTTTTTCACAAAAATATTTTATCTTTCACAAAATAAATAAAAATTTCACAAAAATATTCTGTTTTTCACAAAAAAGGGACCCAAAAATTAAAACCTGGATCGACCCCTGATCATGAATAGTAACTTTAAAAGTATTCCAAAAGCTCACGAACTGGGATATTTCACCGGTGAATTTTTGAATAACCAATTTCAGAAGTTTAACAAATTTGTTATTTTCACTTAACGGTGTACTGTTATGCTGTAATGTACTTGAAACATTTGAATTTACACCACTATTTTTGACCGAATTTACTTTTATTTTATTTTCTGCTCTAAAGATAGTGATTGCGATTTTATCTTGATATTCATTACATACGATTTTTTTTTCATTTTCGTGTTCTGTTAAAGGAATTAGTTTTTCAATTTCCTTATCAGCTTCGTGTAGAAGCCCATTTTACTATGGTTTTATTAACTTCGATTCTTGATTGTTTGTCCGGTACAAATCTTGTAATCGATTTTTAACTAACTACCTGACTAGCTAGACATTTGAAACTTTCAGGACAGCTCAGAACACGGTGACAATAAATTTTTTTAATACTTTTAGTCAACTGCTTCAAGTCTCTACTGCCTTCGGCAGCATTTATGTGGCTTGACAGAAAATTTATTTAACAAACTTCCTGACTAGCTAGATATTTGAAACTTTCAGAATAGTTCAGAACATGGTGAAAATGCATTTTTAAAATATTTTTAACCAACTGTTTAGAGTTCCTGCTGCGCTCGACAGCGTTACCAGTTCAAAGCTTGCAATTAATCTTTTACTAACTTCCCGACTAGCTAGACATTTGAAATTTTTAGGATAGCTCAGAACATGGTGACAATACTATTTTTTTAATACTTTTAGTCAACTGTTTCAGGTTCCTAGTTCCTACTGCCTTCGGCAGCGTTTACACGATTCAACAGAAAATTTATTTTATTAACTTCACGACTGGCTAGACATTTGAAACTTTCAGAATAGCTCAGAACACGGTGAAAATGCATTATTTAAATATTTTTAACCAATTGCTTCGGGACCCTGCTGCCTTCGGCAGCGTTACCAGTACAAAGCTTGCATTTTTAACTAACTTCCTGGCCAGTAGCGAATCTAAGGGGGGGGGGAACTACGGGGTTGAAGCCCCCCCCCCCCCCCCCCAAAAATAAATAAAATTTCTGGATCCGCCACTGTTCCCAGCCATTTGAAACTTTTATGATAGCAGTGAATTTTTTTAATACTTTTAGCCAGTTGTTCAGAGTTTCCTCTATCTTCAGTAGTGTTTATATGATTCAACAGAAAATTTAAAAGCATGGTATATATAAAGTTCTTTTTATCTTGTAATTTGATAATTAATTGGCGTGGGATTGCTTCTGACATGAGCATCGTTACTTCCAAATACAATATTTTCTTGCCGGCACTGATGCACCAAAATGATAAATGATTCACGGTTCAGTGGTTTTGAAATCTTAATAACAAAAAAGAACAAATTAAAATGCCAGATTGCTTTGAAGCAAGAGAATGAAAAAGGGAGAATGATGCATTCTTTTTCTTGAAGTTCAATAATCCTAATGGAATTAAAAATTCTATATACATTTTATACATTATTTACAGAAAAAAATACTTAAAGGAACATAGTTCTAAATGTAATATACTCTCATAGTGAGAGATTGAAGAATTCCATCTTCGAATGCAGTCGAAGTATCAAAATCTAAAACTAAACTTTTATTGGCTGTTGCCAAAATCTAAAATAAAAAAATATAAGCTATTCTTTTTTCTTTCAGCGCTGACGCAGCGCCATCTAAAGGAAATTGATTTTACTACACCTCCCTGCGAGTGATGTATTATGTTTTATGTTTGACTTTATTAAAATATAAGATAAACATAAAAATTAAGAAATCAAAGAATATTTTTCATTGAATACTGTAACTTTTCCTTTACAGCTTTAGTCTAAAAATCTGAAGTTAAATAGTCAGTTTGAATATAATTCAGTTTAATAATATTGTCCTTAAGCAAATCTTTAATAAAATGAAATCCGAGATTCATATGTCTTGATTTGTTCGATGATCTTGCACATTTGATCCACTGAATTGCTGCCTGACTGTCAGAACTTAATAGAACAGTATTATTTATGAAATTTTTACAATTTAATTCAGATAACAAATTTACCTACCAAATTATATCTTTACAAATTTCAGAAATAGCAAACAGTTCAGCTTCATAGGTAGATACTTACTTTTCTGTTTATGACATTTCCAATAAATTAATTAATTACCCAACAAAATTATAGTCACCAATTGCCCATCTGCGCAGGACTGGTACAACGTAAAACCCAACCAACTAACCCAACAAAATCACACCACCAGAAAATTGTCATTTTCTGCATTCCCCCGACTTGCATCAGAACTTGCATTTAAATACCCAAATTCCATAATTTTTATCTTTAGTTCCCTTCAATTACTTAGAACCCTTTTTGCAAGTATATAATGCCTTTTTTCAGGCTTTTGATTAAACCGTTACAAATAAGTAATTACAAAAGCTATATCTGGATGCGTTCTATTAGATGAATATAATAACATTACCAATGATTTCCTGATACATGTTTACATCAATAGTTTTGTTCTTAAGTGGCAAACTTTTATCTTCTCCTTTAACAACTGCAGTTTTTATCGATGTTTTTAATTTGATTAAAACCCACTGCACATAACCTTGCCTTAAAAATAACATTGCCTGAATTATTTTCTTTCTTGGTTTAAACCCATTTGCTCTTTATTAATTTCCCCGTCAATCGGTTTGTCAACTACTTCCTAAACATTATGTTTCTTTAAAGAATCCATTTAATTTTGCCAATTAATATCGCTTTTTGCCTCTAAATAAATTATCTGGGACACTTTCTGTAAAGTTAGTCAAAATATGTTTATTTTTTTCATTCACTTCTCTGCAATTCGAAATTACATCAGCTTTTGTTTTTATCCTCTGTTTGCGTTTCCCCCTCTTCGTTGGCGGCCCACTTGCTAGCAGATGTTGAAGATTTTAGAATATTTTCTTCTTTTTTTATCATCCAACTTTGGAGATGTATTATAGAATGGTTGAATATCCCAGACTTAAAATGAACTGCCTTTTAACGATTTGTTAAATTTAACCAATCTTTCCTCAATTACTTTATTTTCTAAATCATAAATTCTGTAAGCTCTACGTTGGCACCTGTACCCTAGAAAAATTCCTTTCTTACCTGGGATTTCAAATTTATTTCTTAATAGTTTAGGGATATGGAACCAACTACATAACCAAATTTTCTTAAGTAATTCAATTTAGGTTTTTTACCGGTCCATATTTGTAGGGGTATTTTTTGCTTTTGGGTATTTTGTGGTGTTACATTAGAAACTTGTGTACTGAAGTTTGTACCTTCTGCCAAAAAATATAATGGTAATTCACTTTCATATAATATGATTCTAGTTCTTTCTAATAGTATACAATTCTCCCTTTCTGCCTTGCCATTTGATTCACAATTATAAGGGACGTTTTTTTCATGTGATATACCAGAATTAATAAGATAATTATCCAATTTTTCAGTCACAAATTCTAGGCCATTATCTGACCTGAGCCTTTTCATTCTTTTACCAGTTAAATTTTAGGGGTGGGAATCGATTAAGAGTTTTAACTGAGTTAATCGTAGTTCATTAATCGATTAATCGGTCGATTAATCGGATTTTTAATCGGTTTTCATAATATATATATATATATAAGTTTATTTCAATAATGAATAAAACTCTCATATTGTGTACAGTCGTTAACAAAAGTATCCGAATACTAGCAAAAATTCCTATATAAAAAAAGTAGAGTTAACACTGTTTTGTTAAATAATTTTTTGTTGAATCATGTTCTTAGTCAGTCTAAGAACATGATTCGACAAGGATTTATCTAACAAGTTAGTTCTTCTTTATCACTTCGGATTAGAACACAGCTGAACAGACAATAAACGCATGAAGATATTGTGAAACTCTGTTGACATTTTCCCCATCAAAAGGATGGTGGAAATTTCAATCCCTTCTTTTCTTTCCTTTTTTATCTTTAGCATTTTTATTTTTTGAAAGCTTCTTGTTTCTGAGAATACTATTGCCCTAGCCAACATTTTCTGTAGAAGGCTACAGACAGGTGGTGTTGCTCCAGCATGCACATGAAGCGACATTTTGTTTAATAACTGTCCTCCCCCTTTTCTCTATCAACAAAAGTGCAACATCTTCTTTTGTGAGGCTTTATTTTTATTTATTTATTTATTTATCTTTTTCTTTTTTTTTTTTTTTTTTTCATTATTTGATGGGTGTTTCGTAGAATGTTTGTTAGGAAAATATGTGAAAAATTATTTTGTAGGCAGAACAGCCTTTTTACTTTAATTCGTAGTTTGAAAATTTTAATCGGATTTTGAAAATTTTTAATCGAATTAATCGATTCGATTAACTTGATTAAAAAAATTGATCGGGACTAAGCATTGATCGATTAACTGAACCGATTAATCGATTAATCGGCACAGCCCTAGTAATTTTATTATTTACTCTTAAAGTTACAGAATGTTTCAAATATATAGTTTTTATTTTTCAAAAAATAAGTAAAGTACATGCCAGAAAAATCATCCACTATTATCATAAAATATTTAGCACCCCCTAATGATACAGGATTAATAGGCCCACACAAATCTATATGAATCAATTCTAGAATTTCAGAACTTTGTTTTATATTAACCTTTTACACGCCAATGTTCTCAATTGGAAACATCAAATTAAAACTTATTTAAAAAATTAAATTGCACCAGTATTGACTTTAAAAAATTAGCAGACATATTTAAAAGATGACTTGATTTTTTTTAAACAGAAGCAACATTCCTATCATTAGTTGGTAACTGCACAAAAAATCCCAAAATTGGTTATTTTCATATTTCTTCCTAAAGAGTAAACAGCTCTTATTATCAAAGAGGGCATCAAACTTGATAATATTAATCAGATGATATTAATAATCTATAATATTAATCTAATAATCATCATTAATGACAATTAATATTTATGTATATATTTTTTTTCCATTTAAAGGATTAATTCCCCTTAACTAAAGCATTATAAGGTAAAATATGCTAAAAACTAATGAAAAATATACCTGGATCTAAATTCAGCCTGTAAAAGATTAACAGGTGGATGAGTTTTTCTAGTTACCTTACTTATGTCACAAATTTCACAATTAAAATTATCTACTACATTAATCTCAATATACTCTTTCATTTTTATCATATAATTAGGATTCAAATGACATAATCTACTGTGCCACATTTTATAATCAACATCATTCATTATCATATTACATTCTTTATAAGAAATAGGCTCTAAATTAATTTCAAGTTTATTATTATTTTTATATGCTTTAGTTACTAACATATTATTACGAGGGTCATTTTTAAAGTAAGAACCAATTGCGCATCATGTCCGTGCATCCCGTGAAGTGACGTCAGCTCAATGTCGGCCACTCTTTGCCAGTCTCTCACTGTGCCACCACTACGTTTCACGTCTCTGCCGGTGTTGGTTGTATGGTTAAACTGTTTAGTTTGCGCCATGTCAATGAGTAATCCCACCGATTGTGAAGTTCGTTCAGTTATTTGTTTCCAAAATGCAAAAAAAGTTTGTCCTGCTGAAATTTACCGGCAGCTTGTTGAAGTTTATGGTGAAGGTGTAATGAATGATGGAAATGTGTGTAAATGGTGTAGGCTTTTTAATGAAGGAAGGACAAATGTTCATGATGAAGAATGATCTGGACGGCCTACTGTCATGAATGAAGACTTGACACAAAAAGTTGATGAGGAAATTCGCCAAAACAGGCACTTCACTATTGATGAGCTTCATCAGAAATTTCCACATGTTTCAAGATCAGTAGTTTATCACATCGTTACTGACAAAATTTACTACAAAAAAATGTGTGCAAGATGAGTGCCGAAAATGTTGACAGAAGAATACAAAACAAAGCAAATGGCACATTCTTTGTCCTTTTTGGAGCACTATCACAAGAATGATGATGAATTTTTGAGTCCCACTGTGACCGGTGATGAAACGTGAATTGCATACTACACCCCCAGAGAGTAAACGTCAATCCAGTGAGTGGCATCATTCAAACTCTCCGGCACGACCATGAAAATTCAAATGAGAAACTTTAGCATGAAAAATTATGGTTACGTTTTTTTGGGACCGGAAAGGCATCCTTCTGTTAGACTGGATCATTAATTTTCCCGGTTTTTATATCGTTTTTATGCTCTTTAATTCTGGTTTTAATTTTTCTTTTCATTACTCCGATGGTTCTTACATTGGAGTAATGAAAAGAAAAATTAAAACCAGAATTAAAGAGCATAAAAACGATATAAAAACCAGGAAAATTAATACAGCATTAGCCAAAACATTTAATAATGAAGAGATTATAATAGAAAACTAAAAAAAAAACTTGCAAATTATAATAATTACAGTTTTGCAATGTACAGAGAAGCCATTGAAATCGCAACTAACCCAGACGAGTGCAACGACAGCGGTGCAATGGCACCAGATCGAATGTGGCACCACCTCATGGCGACAACTATACAAGATCAACATTCCAAGAGCTCCACTATAGAAGAAGTCGCTGAAAAGAGCTGGGCACCCAGCTGAAGATATTACGATGACTGAACATGAAGTATAGTAAAGGTTTTTTCTTTTTAATTAAATTATGTTTAAAAATACTTCACTAAATTTATTCAGTTCTTTAAAAATCCATATTATTTGATGAACCACACAGATTATGGCCACACAAACCCAAAAGCACACAGGTAAATTTTTTTTCATCTGGTGCTCGCAGTCGGAGAACACTGGAGAGTTCTCTCTCACGTGCATGCACACTTAACAAGACACAGCTGTTTCAAAATAGATCGTTCGCTACTTTCAACAGAAACTAAGTTAAAAAAAAAAAAAAAAAAAAGAAAAAGAAAAGTAAATACCAGTTTTAAAAGTATGGTGTATGTAATTATTATGCTTAAAAGAAAGACAATTTATTATGAGCTGGCATCAGGTTACCTCTATTTAACACATTTCATTAACTTTATATATTAACAATAAGATTAAATTATGTTTGTTTAATCTAATTTGTCTGTATAAAAATTTTATATTTAATTTATGGTTTAGATAAGTTAGTTCATGTATTTATCCATATTCCCCCCCCCCCTCCAGTGAAAACTTTACCATTTTACAAATTCTTTCAGATTAATCAAAAGAGAAATCTATCAACATACCATATACACACATAAGGTATTCATTATCCTAATAAATATTAAAATAGTGCAGAATATCATAGCAAGCAATTAACAAAGAATTTGGGTATTAAATGATGCATCAAATGATTTTTAAGCAGTTCTAATTATAAATTAAGAACTGTTCAGTAGTTTATATTGCCTTTACATATTTAGGGGGGAAAATAACACTAAAATTTAGTTCACAAAATTGTCAGCCACTTATTTCTGCTCGAGCATCTGTAATATATTTGACATTTAATAGTATTTGCATTCATATTATATATATATATGTTACCGTTAAAACGCGAAGTCTGTTAATCTGCAGATTACCTAGCTAATCTGCAGATTAACTAAAATGACCCGTTAAAGTGCGGGATAAAGAGTTTTCCGCATTTTAACTAGGTAATCTGCAGATTAACGGTTTCAGTATCGTTAAGTTCAAATGTTTGTTTCGAGCCTTAGTTTTTTTTACATTCACTATGACGTCAAACAGCCATGTGATACATATACGCGAATGACCTTCAAACATAACTAAAACTTTTACCCCTTCACTTCCGCTACGGTATGATGATAAATTTATAAATTGATAAACCAATAAACGGCAAACGCAAAATGTGGAGAATGGAAGCCATGATTAGGTTTATTATTATGACTACACAAAAATTAAAGTAACAAGTAAGTTATAATTGTTTTAATTTTGATTTTATTTCTATCTTTTTTAATTCTGTCAATATAAGTTTAATAAGGGTCTGTATTTTATTAACGAAATTTAATCTTGATTAAAAGCTGCCTCTCGTGAAACTCCATTTTGAATTATGAATATTAGATTTACATTACAATAATTATTTCCTTCCGAACTAAAACTATTAAACCATAACTTTTTAAAACTAATTTATTTTAAAATTGATTTAAATTTCTATTACTAACTGGGGGAAAAAAAAAAAAAAAGATATATTAATTATTAACTTTGAAAAATATTATGGCATTTAACAAATACTTAATATGAAACTTTTGTACTTTTTTTAGCAATTCATTACTTTTTTTTTTTTTTTTGTCTCTCTTTCAGTTTCAAGTTTCCTGTACATATTTTATATATCATGATTATATTTTTATTTATTTATTTTTTATTTTGTTCGCTTTTTCAGATAATTTCGTTGTAGTTTATCACATAAGAAGTGTTAATAAAGGTTTTTTTTTTTTTTTTTTTTTTTTTGTAAAATTAATATATTTGCTAAACTTGTGCAGATATATGTATGCTGCAAAATATAGTTTAATAAAGCATTGAAAACTGTCATTTTAATTTTCATGCATTCTAAAAAATGTTAAAGCAGTTTTAATTATTTGAAGTACTCCTTAAATAATGCTTCTGATTTGTCTAATTTAATATTTCTAGTAATATTTTATATAATTTAATGTTTCTAGTATTTAAATGGTGATAGTAATATAAGTTGTTAATAAAACTTTTTTTTTTTTTTTTAATTGTTAAATATTTTTATTTTGAAAAGAAATCGTTACTGTATTACAATTCTAACATTTATTTATAAAATATAATTTATTGAAAGCTATTATATTTCATATTAAAAATGCATAACATCTTCAAATTTATATTGACAGAATAAAAAAGATGAAATAAATAAAAAATAAAACAAATATAACTTTAAAAGATATAAAAATTAAAACACATACAGATTAAAATAAGTAAAGAAAGAAATAAAAAAGAAAAGAAAACTATTTTTTTTTTCCGAATGATAAAAACAAATACAACACAGCGTGCTGTAAAATTACAACACCAGATATCTTATTTTCATTTTAACTAGTGTCTAGTAGGTAATGTGCAGATTATCTAGGTAATTCGCAGATTACCTAGGTAATTTGAGAAATAAAAAAAATTTTCTCACTTTAACGGATCACCCTAGTTTATGTGCAGATTACCTAGCTAATCTGCAGATTAACTGATTTCTGCACTTTAGCGGTAACATATACACCTTTGTTCTAATTTTTAAATTGTGAATGTTTTTGTCGTTAAGCATCTCATATTTTTCATTATGTAAATATTTATCTCAAAGTTATCTTAATTATACATTTGTTTTTTCAGGTGCACTATTATGAAGATGGTAATGTCCAGCTGGTTTCTTCAAAAGATGTAAAAGAGTCTCTAGCTGTAACGGTAAGTTGCAAAATTGTAGTGCAAAGTATAGCTTTTAAAATTAGGTATTCGTATTGCACTGTATAAAGAGGTGGGAATAATCCCATTCCAAATTGGTTGTGAAAAAAAATATTATTATATATACTGCGCCATGAAAAAATTCATACCATGAAAATATGCAGAAATATATAATCATAAACAACTTCTTAATCTATAGTTCTGTAATTCACGTGTTCAATTTCAGTCATAAAGTCAGTTGGGAGAGCATAAATTCTTTATTAGAAATTAAACACACAATAAAAACTATTTGCAGTATACTTTGAAGAATTCACAATTATAACTTAATTCAGTAATATTTCAGGATAACATTGTTTCTCCATAAAGGAGCCAAGATCATAATATTTAAATCATAACTTTCATGTTCAAGAGAAAAAATTATACTTCCTGTTTAAGACAGGCCGCGAAAACAAAACTAAACATAAAAAAAGTAACATTCTCAAAGAGAAAAAAGCACCTCTCATTTGGCAAAGAGCCAACTACTAGTCGGGGGGGCTGGCGAAACGAAACCAAAAGCTACGTTCAAACATGCTCCGCACCCATGAACGAAGGTTCATAAAAATATTCTACAAGTACAATAACAACATTAGTGTTATTACAGGTTTTCATTTTCTTGGTCTTCAACTGCAAATAGATAAGAAAAAAAAAGAGATTAATATACATATGAAACATTGTAACTAGATGATTAACATAAATGGATTAAAAACAGGAACATAAAAAAAAAAATAAATAAAATAAAAATAAAATAAAATAAAATAAAAATAAAATAAAAATTTCAAAGTTCAAAATGGTAGAGGTGATAGTTTGGCGATCGGACGCTTCAACTCTCCATAAATAGTTTTCAGTAGAACAACACGAATCTTGCCATCTGCTCCAGGAAATAATTTGATTATGCGTCCCAGTTTCCACTTCAAAGGGGGCTGATTATCATCTTTTATTAAAACCAAATCGTCTTTCTTGAAATTTGGTTTATTTATTAACCATTTTGATCGCCTTTGCAAGTCTGATAGGTAATCTGAAGACCATCTGTTCCAGAAACTTTGAAAAATTTTTTGTAGAAGTTTCCATCTTTCTAGCGGGGTTAGGTTAACTGAAGAATAGTCAGGTTCTGGTATTGAAGTCAAGGCAGTGCCTATGATAAAATGTCCTGGAGTTAGAGCATTTAAGTCACTTGGATCATTCGAGAGCGCAACAAGAGGTCTCGAGTTCAAACACGATTCAATTTGAGTAATTAAAGTAAGGAACTGTTCATAAGTTAATATTTGTTCGCCAATAGTTCTTTTTAAATGACCCTTCATCTGTTTTATTCCAGCCTCCCAAAGTCCTCCAAAATGGGGGGCCGATGGGGGATTGAAATTCCATTTGATTGTTTCTTCGGACAAATATCTGTGGATCTTTTCGTCAGAAGAGATCAAGGACATCATTTTTTTCATTTCGTTGTCGGCACCTACAAAGTTCGTTCCTCTGTCTGAAAACAATTCTTCAGGTTTTCCTCGTCGAGCAACAAACCTCTTCAAGGATGCGAGGAATGTTTCAGAGGTGAGATCACTGAGTATTTCCAAATGAATTGCTTTTGTGGAAAAACAGATATATAAACAAATATAACTTTTATAAGATCTAACACCTCGGCCCTTACGAGGTTTGATGAGAAAAGGGCCTGCAAGATCAACCCCGACTTTCGAAAACACTCGCGATGGCACTACACGAGCAGCTGGAAGATCACCCATCAGTTGAGAGGCTAAGTTCGATGTGGTTCTAAAACACTTCATACAGTTCCGCAGATTCCTTTTCACGGCGTCTCTTGCATTAATTATCCAATATTGTTGTCGCAGGACTGAAATTGTTAACTGAGTTCCACTGTGAAGATGTTTTTCATGAAAATACTTTATAATTAAATCTGTAATGTGATGCGTTTTAGGAAGTATCGTTTGGTGTTTTTGACTCTCAGGTAGGTTTGCGTGTCTTAATCTTCCACCAACACGAAGAATTTCATTTTTGTCTAGAAAAGGGTTTAAAGAAAGGAGTTTGTTACTAGCATTCAGGTTTCTTCCAGATTTTAAAGTCTTTATTTCCTCTCCAAATTCATGTCTTTGAACCAACTTCACAATAATTTTAGTTGCCTCATCAAGTTCTTGTATAGTTAAAAAGCCAGTATTTCGCGCAGATCGACATTTAGTATTTTTTATAAATCTAAGACACCAGGCTGTAACACGTCTTAATTTAGACCAAGATGAAAACTTATATAATAATTCAAATTCATTATTGCCATGAGTTAAAGAGCAAACAGTAGTTTTCCGTTGTTCTCTCAAAATCTCTTCTTCAGGTATTTTGACTTCATTTTCCGGTAGTGGTGTCGGTAAGTGCTCTTCTTTCAACCAAATTGGTCCCTTTAACCATTCTTCATTCTTCAACAATTCAGTTGCTGTGCAACCACGAGATAGCACATCAGCGGGATTTTTAACCCCTGGACAAAATCTCCACTGAGATGGGGCTACTAATCGTTGAATTTCACGCACTCTGTTCTCTACAAAGGGCTTCCAGTTACTAGCACTTCCTTTGACCCAATAAAGGGTAATTTGGGAATCACAGAAGCATAGTATGTTTTTGACGGGAACTGAAAATAGCTGCCCAAGATAATGAGCTAATCGAGCAGCTGTTAAGGCTCCCATCAATTCAAGTCGAGGCAAAGTAAGTTTTTTGAGAGGAGCTACTCTTGTCTTTGACATAATAAATGAAGTTTCACGGGAACAAGGATCACGAAAATAAGCTACTGTACCATATCCCTTCAAACTGGCATCGCAGAAAACACAAATTTGAATAGTTTCAGGAGTTAATTTTTCAAAATTCGTAAAATATTTTCTAGGCACTTCAAAATTTTCTAAATCCTGTATTTCACGATGCCATTTCTTAAATTTTTGTGTTAAAGCATCAGGTAAAGCAGAATCCCAATCAACACCCTGCTCCCATAGTTCTTGCATTAGAAATTTAACTCTTATTATAAAAGGGGAAATAAACCCTACAGGGTCATACACCTTTGCTACAGTTTGTAAAACAATTCTCTTAGTGATAATTTCATTATCAAACCCTTCTAACAGAGATTGAATGTCTATTCTTAACGTGTCATTATTAGTTGACCACATTATTCCCAATACTTTAGAGATATTTCCCTCATTTATTTCTTCATCAACGTTTATTCCATGTTTTTCCCACAATTTGCTTAATTCGTAAGAATTACTTTTACATTTTCTTAATGTCATATTGGCATCTTTAAGTATTTTCACAGCACCAGACGATAAAATAAATGCTTCATTTACAGAATTAGCGCCATGAAAGAGATCATCAACATATAAGGAAGTATCAAGCATATTTACGACTTTCTCAAACAAGTTCTTATAGCCCTTTATGTGATGTTTAATGGTAGCTGAGAGCAAAAAGGGTGATGTTGTAACACCAAAAGTTACACGAGTCATGCGGAAAACCTTTAATAGAGGATTTTTACTATTTATATCCTCAAACCATAGAAATCTCAAAAAGTTTCTATCATTTTCTGCAACCTGTATTTGCAGAAAAGCTTTTTCAATGTCACAAACAAAGGCAATTTTATGAAGGCGGAATTTTAAAATAATATCCAAAATATTAGGATTTAAATTGGGGCCTGCAAATAAACATTCATTTAAAGATTTTGCTTCCTTTTCTTTGGAAGAAGCATCAAACACTATTCTGACCTTTGTAGTGGACTTATCTGTTCTTATCACCGGTCTGTGGGGCATATAATATACACCAGTTTCATTTTTGTTTATTTTACACTCCTCTATTATACCCATTTTCTTTTGTTCCTCAAGAATTTTTTCATATTCATTTTTAAGCCATTCATTTTTAGACAGTTTTGTTCTCAAACCCCAAAGTCTATTTTTGGCTATTTCTATATTCGATTTTAATTCATTTTTATTTTCCTTCCACAAAAATTGAATTTCATATCTTCCCTTAACAAAATTTAAATTTTCATTAAAAGAATTAATAATTTCTATATCTCTCTGTGACATAGAATCATTCTTACTGTCACATATTCCAAGTGATTCTAAATCCCAAAAACGCTGCAAATCAAAACTGTCAAATTTATTTACAGATACAAAATGCGAATTAATTACTTCTGTACTATTATTATTCAATTTCCCCACTACAGTATATCCGAAAATAGTATTAGCAACATATAAATTATCACCGATTTCTTCAATGATACCTCTCTGTATTTTCCAAAAATAATCAGCTCCTAGCAAAATATTAATTTTGGAATCACTTAATGAATTGTCTGCCAATTTCCAGTTTTTATTTTTAATATAACTTTCAATTTCTGGTTCGCCCCTTGGGCTTTTCAAGGGAGTCGCGGTTATTAAGTCTGTAGCTAATACTTCAACATGGATGAGCCGACGAGGATTTATTTTGCTACGCAGTTCAATATTAAAAACCTCGAATTCCTCTTCTTTACCTTTATTTATACCAAAGGCAAAAACAGTTAGCTTTTCTGTTCTTACACGGGTTAATTTTAATTCGTGGGCCAATTCTTTAGTAATAAAACTTTTTTCACTTCCGGAATCCAATAAGAGTCTGACAGTTTTTGATCTAGAATTAGATTGGGCTATGACGCAACATGTTTGCAATAACGCTGCCTGATTACTGTTTTTTAAATGTGAATTCGATACTATAGTGTTCTCTACTACTTCTGGTTTCAAGTTTTTTGAAAAACAAAATAATTTGTTATGATCTGTTGCTTTACATTTTTCGCAAGGCTGCGATTTCACCCTGCACTGTGATGACAGATGAGATTTTAGAAAACATTTATAACACCTGCCATCCTTCTTTAATTTTAACCTTTTCTCAACATCAGTTAAATTAGTACATTCAAGAGAATGATGATCATAATTCTTGCAAAATATGCATATATTTTTTACACCTACATTCAATGAATTCATTTTATTTGGAAATTCTTTGTCATTAATTTCGGCTTTATTTTTATTTACAATTACCGAAGCATTTTTATAATTAATCATACTAAGTGATTTTTCACGCGATTCAAGTTCTACTTTAAGAAAATTAATTAAGTCTGTCACATCAGACTCATCCTTCCTTTTATCACTTTGCCTGTAATATTCAACTACTAGATCGTTTGGCAATAATTTTAATAAAATTGGATTCAGTAAATGACCATATTGGCCTTTTGTCACCCCTAAATTAGATAAACTGCGAATATTTACTTCACAAGCGTCATAAAACTTTCTCAAAGCAGTTATATTTGATGAACTTTTTACGCCTTCTAAGTTTATCAATTTATTCATGTGAGCATTAATGATAATATCCTTTTGCCCAAAACGTGTTTTCAATATTTCTATGCAATTATCATAATTTTGTTCCGTAAGTGAAAACCCTTCAATAACATTGTACGCTTTGTCAGTTAAAAGCGTTTTCAAGTAAGTGAATTTTTCAATCTTTGTAAGATTTTCATTTAAATGGATTGAATTTTCGAAACAATCGAAAAATTCGTTCCATTTTTCTATTTGTCCACCAAATTTTGGTAAGGACATTTTCGGCAATCTCACTGCTGAACCAGTTTTTGTTTGGGTTTCACTGACAGAACAGTTTGAACTACTTTCATCTTTATTATTACATAATCTTTTTAATCTTAGTTTGATTTTGCATTTGGCAGAAATTATTTGCTCGCCGTATTTATCGCTGGTCGCGATATCTTTTTCATACTCTTTAATATCTACTATTAAATTTTCAATTTCATTGTTTAAATTTTTTAATGCAATTTCTCTTTCACCTATCATTTCCTGGATTTCGATGATTTCGTCTGATTTTGTGTTTTCTAGATCATCCAATAATAAATTCTCTAATTTATTTATTAATTTAGTTACATTTGAGCGTTCCGTAGAACGCTTAGCTTTTAACTTTTCAATATTCATAGCGAGCAAATAATCAAACAAAATAATTCAAATAATTAAAATTTCTAATTTCATTTAATCAATGTTATAAATAGTAGTTAAATTTTGCTTACCTGGTTCCATATCCAGGCAGCTATCCAATAACGAATCCGGAATTCCAGTCATTATTATTTTTCAGTTTCGTTTTCACAATAAATTATCCAAGCTTTCAAATCCAAATCCAGATAAATTAATATCTAAAGGTAATTTTACTTTCAAGGGATTTCACTTATCCCGAGTTTCGTTCACCATGAAAAAATATTATTATATATACTGCGCCATGAAAAAATTCGTACCATGAAAATATGCAGAAATATATAATCATAAACAACTTCTTAATCTATAGTTCTGTAATTCACGTGTTCAATTTCAGTCATAAAGTCAGTTGGGAGAGCATAAATTCTTTATTAGAAATTAAACACACAATAAAAACTATTTGCAGTATACTTTGAAGAATTCACAATTATAACTTAATTCAGTAATATTTCAGGATAACATTGTTTCTCCATAAAGGAGCCAAGATCATAATATTTAAATCATAACTTTCATGTTCAAGAGAAAAAATTATACTTCCTGTTTAAGACAGGCCGCGAAAACAAAACTAAACATAAAAAAAGTAACATTCTCAAAGAGAAAAAAGCACCTCTCATTTGGCAAAGAGCCAACTACTAGTCGGGGGGGGGGGGGGGCTGGCGAAACGAAACCAAAAGCTACGTTCAAACAGGTTGTCTTACAGAAAGTGCTTTGTATTTTAATATTATAGATATAGATGCGAGTCAAGTTATAAGACGTTTATTTAGATATTTACCATTGTCTCCAGTGAAAATCCAAACTGAGTGCATTTTTAAGTATTCGATGTAGCGAAGCTTATAAAATATTTTAATATGCAGCTATATTGCTGAGAATTGACTTTGTGAAGATGCCTCTTTGCTGAAAATTGATTTTGTGAAGGTACCTCATTTCCAAAAGTTGACTTTGTGAAAGTACCTCAGTGCGGCACTAAATTTGTTTTGGATTAAGGTCTGTGACCAAACAAGTTATTTTAGATTGTATAAAAGATAACATCAGTAGCTGAAAATGTAAGATAGGAAATGTACAGTATATTTTTTATACATTAATGTGAATTTTTTTCTCCTCAAGTTTAAAATACTGTCTCAATAAATTGATTAGTCTGGTAAGACCTATTTTAGAAATACTTAGAGTGAAAATATATTAATACATTATGTATTTTTTTTTTTTTTTTTTTTTTTTTTTTTAAGAAAGGCTGGCTTCTGTTGTTCTCATGTCACAAACCTACTAAAGAAATTTTTAAGGACATCATTATTTTGTCCCAGAAGCAGAAAGTGCTTAAATCTGTGACACATATTGCAGAACAATTGAGGCTTTTGCAGAACATTTCATCTATTCCTCAAATGGATGATGTTGATACATCTAACATTCTAAAATTAATGTAACCCAGGTATGTTCAACTAACCTGTAAATCGGTTGGGACACTAGAAAGTTCCTGGTAACAGTCATTATTTCAATGTACAGACAAAATTTATAAAAATTTTGTAAGTAATATATCCATTTTAATGTGACAATATTAATGCCAAAAGTCACTGACAAAATTGCAAATTCTTAATGTATTCCTCAGTTTTAGATTATAAAATTTTGATATGTTTCATTATAAATGTGTAATAAATATTTTATTAATAAATATTATTTTATGCTTATTTTGCATTTTACTGTGGTTTGACAAATTTGGAGAAAATACCTGCAGAACATTTGCAAATTTTGATGTCCTGTTGCAGAACATTAGATATAATTCTGCGCCTGGGCTTTAAATATGCTGTAAAATAATATTTAATATATTAAAGTTTTATTATAAAATAGATTAAAATATGTTTAAATTTTTTAGGGCTTGCAAAATTATCCTTTTTCCCTTCCAAAGTCAGTTTTTTAGAGTGAAGTTTAAAAAAAAAATCTGTTTTTTAATATTTTAGTCAGTTTAGTGCTCTTTTGAATGACTTAGTTTTACTCATTTTAAAATTAACTCTGGTATTGAATTTAGCGTCAGAGATTCCAAATCTCTCAATTTTTTGCCTGTATTCTGCTTTATAATAAATTTCTCCCTATTTTGAATTTTCCTGAAATGATCTCATGATTTTCTGGAACTGTGCCGAAAAAAAGTGATCAAACATCTTGCAAAAGCCTTGCAATATTCGATCTTCTTCATCCACAAAAAAATGTCAATATTCATTTTAAACTTGCTTTATTGATTTAAAAACCTATAAACAGTTAAAATTGTTCAATATTACTTAGACATGTAATTTTTTTGTGACAGCTCCCCCTCACCCAATAATGGTTGGAGATCAAACGCCCAGCAGAAATGTTGCAATTTTCAATCTTTCTCCATCTGGAACATAATTTTCTAAGGACATTTTAAACGTACTTTATTATATTTTAAAACCTATAGAGAAGTAGAATTGTTTAATATCTCTTGCATAACACAGGCCTGTGAAATGGTACTTTTCAATTTTTTTCTGCACCACGGTGTTGGGTGTCTCTAATGTGTCGTTTTGATATGCTGAATTCAGAAATGGCCTTTTCTTTCTATCACGTAATTTTCACAAAGTAAGGACGAAAATCGGAGGAATTCACACAGAGGCCATAACAAATTCATTGTAATTTATGTATATAAAAATACATTAAAATCAGCAATTATTTACACATTACCTTTTAAATGTATTTCTTTACATTGAAGTTCCCTTTACAGCATTTTACTCTGTGTACGGTTTGAGGATCTTGAGGAAGAGGGATTCTCTATGCACCATCCAACAATAATCTGCTAACATCTTAACACTCCATCGTGCCTGATACATCCTCTACATTTTTTTTTTTAAAATATCTTGATCAAATAGCTCTCCTTGTTCTACACTCGCATCATCCAGATTTTCTGGGAAATAACTTAGATAGGAGTTGAAAAAGTGGAACTGTAAGCTCAAACAATCCCATTTTTTGTCAAAACTATACATGATGGGAATTTTTGAATAGTTTTTCCTTAATTAACATCCAAAAATACAACATAAAAACATCACTTTGCAAGAAAAAAAAAGACATTAAAATCTATGAACTTAGCAAGCAGCCAGTATTGTCTAAGACTAATGAGATATCACTTTTTTTTTAATCAACTTTTTAAATAAATTGGTGATGTTACATTATGGCATCCTGTGTGTGTGTTTTATATATAATACAAAGCAGCTAAAACTGATTTTAATGCTAAATTTCAAAATTAGAAAGTTCTCAGAGAAGTTCTTTTTGAAACTATTATAAAAAAAAAAAAAAAAAAATCCTATTTGTGTTATTTGCATTTTTTTTTATTTTTATTCCCACCTTTAGACTGAACAGCAAACTGCTACTGAATTCGTTTCAATTGTTGAAGAAGCTGAAACAGAATATCAGGTATGGCCTCTCGAACTGCTACATTTTTATGAATAATATATTTTTAAAAATACCGAACTTTAGTGTAGATAACTTCATATATAATTCATGGACAGTGATATAAATAACAGAAAAGCACTAAGTTAAAAAAGTAATTGAAAATAAAATAGCTAATAAACTGGCGTGAAAATGATGAAGGAAAACTTTATAAGCAAGCACCGTAAATTACAAAAATATCTTTTTATAATTTATATTGTTTGCTTGCAAAGTTTTTATTCTTTATTTGACATAGATTATTTTTGACTGAAACATTTTAAACTATGTAAGCACTATAAAAATATTAAAAATAAATAAATGAATAAAATAAAGTATTAAAGTACATAAAGTATTAAAATACATAAATAAAATATTAAAATACATAAATAAAAGTATTAAATTACATAAATAAATAAAAGTATTGAAATACATAAATTAGCTTACCATTCAACACCTTTTTGAATAAATTGGAAAGAAAAAAAAAGAATTGGTGTTGAATGAGGAAAGAATAAAACTTTGTAAGAAAATACCATAAATGGCATAAACACATGTTTGTGCCATTTGTGGTGTTTGATGACAATTTTTTTTTATTCTTAATTTAGCATAGATAATTTCATAGATAAAATTTAACTAAAAAATTTAAATATGTGATAAACATAAAAGTATTAAAATAAATATCAGTTTACCATTAAATACACTTGAGACCGTTGACATATTAAAGAAAACAAAAGATAGTCGTCACCTGCTGTATAAGAAACGTGCTGGCAAGCATCACAAATGCTGCTAGTAATTGTAATGCTTGCAACAGGGTAGCCGGTCTCATGTGTTACACATGTTTTTTCTTAGTTATAATGAAAAATTTTAATTAATTTTTTCAGATGGCAATATCTGAAAATTACCAAACAATGTCCGACACAACGTTTAAAGCTTTAAGGCGTTTACTTCCTGTTACAAGGACCAAGATTGACTGGGCTAAGATTCTTAGCTATAAAATTGGGACAGAATTAAAGCATCATTGACAGTAGGAAATTCTGCCACTCCAATTGAAGTCCAATGTTAAAAGAAAAAAAATTATATCTAATAGAATTTGTACAGTTTGAAAATGTTCCTTTTGAATAGTTTAAGCAAGTTTAATACATGTTTGGTGAAGTTTGTTACATTATTATACACTTTCCATGTTGTAATGAATTCTTTTAAAATTGTGCCTAGAAGAAGAAGAAAAAAATCATTTCTGTTCTTAGGGAAATCAAAGATTTTGTAAGAATATTTTATTAATTTATAATCATTTCATATACTTTATTTTGTTGTTTGGAATCACAATTCCTTATAATTTTTTCAATAAAACTGAGCTTCTTGTTTAATGACTGTACATATATATATATATTGTCTGTGTTTACAAGCTTTTTTGTTATCAGCATTAAATTTTATTTATAAAATTTGATGCTGATAACATCAATAATGATTTTTTTTTTTTTTTTTTAAGGGTTATTTTGAATGATGTGTGTTTAAAAAAAAAAAAAAAAAATTCAAAAATAATGAATTTGCATTGCAAAAATATAAAGTGTGCTATATGCATACAGGTAATATTCTTTTAAAACAAAATTATTCCGGTATGATAGGTTATTATATCCAGCACTGAGCTGAATAGATATTTAGGGGGAAAAAACATTAAATCAGGTAAGTTATTAGGAAATTCGCATTGGTTTATTTTAATGTTTTTCTAGATTTGAAAGCATTTTGTATCAATCCTAAATTACTACTATATTTAAATGTATAAAACTTTTTATACTACAAGGAAAAGAAAAAAAGTTTTAGAGAAGCATATCTTTACTTTTATGACAGTATTATTAACTCAGTGATATTTTGTTCCTCAATATCTATCAGGCAGTTATTTATTATTATTATTATTTATTTATTTGAAATATAGAATGGCATCTAAAATAGTTTAAAGTAAAAAATGTGATTAATTACAAATTGATTTTTTTTTTTTTTTTGGGGGGGGGGGGGGTGAAAGTACATTTTCCCTGCTAATTTTTCTTGAATGGTTTTTCATGCAGAATTGATTAAAAATATGCCAATACACCAGTGTTGGGCATAATTGATTAAAAAGTAATTGAATTACAATTATATTACAATTATATTTATTTTACTGTCAATTGGTTAACAAGTAATTGATTACAAATAAATTGAATTATTACAAATAAATTAAATAAAAAATTCAATTTATTTGTAATCAATTACTTGTTAATTGACAGTAAAATAATTATAATTGTAATTCAGTTACTTCAATTATGCCCAACACTGCAATACACAAACAACTGAAAGGTTCAAAACAGTATATTTTCAAATATGACACAGGAGTTCAAACATTAGTATTCTCAGTTGTAATCCAAATGCTTAAGTTACCTAAAATTTTCATTTCGAAGAATTTTTTTTTTTTATTTTATCGATAGAGAAGCACCTACCTCTCTTCATATTTTTTCTTTTTGCTCTGAAAAGACCAGAAGCTTTTTTGTTTGTTTGAACTCTTGAGTTGATTTTAAATTTGTACAATGTGATTCTTAAATTCTTATTAATTGCAATAATTCATACATGGACAAAAGTTGAGATTTTTATTTAACTGTGTATTTAAAAATCCAAATCATTAATGGAGATTTAAAAGCAATTATTTTTTAAAGATAGTTCAAATTAGTGATAAATTTCCGTTAAGAATTTAAGAATTTCATTTATATCATGCATGCTTTTACTGTTATTGCTTCAGGTTACCTTTAAATTAGTTTCAATAGCCTGAAGATTTTAAGGTGAAAAAATTTATCAATTGCTTATGTTTAAACCTGTAAAAAACATAACTCATTATTTAAACCCTGCCTAAAAAAAAAAATAAATAAATAAATAAATAAAATAGAATAAATTGCTATAAAGAGAGAAAGTCAGTTATTAATCTTGTATAATTAAAAAACTTAATGTAGAAATTCAAATTATATTTAATTCAAATAGCTTGCTAAAGTGGGGAAAATGGTTATATTTAAAGAAATTATTAAAAATGAATTGAAATCGCTTGATATTGTACTAAGTTAGAAAAGGGAAAGAGTTAACTTTAAGTCATAGGTAATTTCTATGTGTATATTTCTTCTGCTTACATTACGTCATGAATTTCATAGATAAGAGTTCTTCCTCCTTTCTTTCTTTCTTTCTTGAGTACACTTTATAAATTCATTTTTACCTCAATATTTTTATAACTTATTTAAGGATAATAAATTTTATTAAATATTATGATATAACCACTGTTGTTTTGGTTTTCGATTTATTTTCTGCCCTTTTGCAATACAAAAGGAAATATAAATGTTTTTTCACATATCTCTTCATAAATAAAAAGAACTGTCTCTGTGTGTGCTCTGGAGCTGGGGTCAGTGATCAGTTATAAAACTTGGTAGAGGGCTAGTTTGGATTATGCAGGATTTCACTTCCTTTGCTTTTCAAACTTTAATTCAATTTAAAAAAAAAAAAATTCTATTGATTTTTCTGTTTAATTTTCTTACATTTTATTCTAACTGCTTATTTTATGGATTTCAATCAACTGTGTTTGTTAACAATAGTGTAATGACGTCAGACTTTAATAATAACTTTCAGACTGATTTAGAGAGGGTGCTACTGGCCCTGCCCTGAAAAAAGTAACTCTCATTTTGAGGAGAGACTTTTGTTTTAGACAGTGATGCGTCTGGCTGATGCTGGATGGCAGGCTCGATGTGCTCGCTTTAAAAGGAATTTGTTTTTAGACTGGAAATTGATGTCCATTTAAAAACTGTTTGATTTCTTTACGTTTCTTTTATGCTTATATGTGTGTGTGGTGTTTGTGTTTGTAAATGAGAATAAATAATTTTCTAAAAAAAAAAAAAAAAAAATCTCTTTATGGTCTGCATCTACAGTTCATCACAATAGTTATTTATACTATTTATTTTTTAATCTTCTGTATTAAGTCACAAGATTAAATATAATTTATATGTAATCGCGATTTTAATACAGTGAACTCTTGTTAAAACAGACAATCAAGGACCAGCAGTTTTTGTCCATATTAACGAGAGTCCATTATAATAACAGGAGAATAATAAAACCCGAATAACCCTATGTCAGAAACGCCAAAGAAAAATATTGGAAATGCATACAGCTGTTTCAGTAGCCTTAAGCGTACCGTCTTCAGCATATACTTCCATTATAACAGGAGTTCATAAACTGAAGTTCTATATGAACTCTAAAATTACTATTATGTACACATACACAGTATAATATGAATAAAAATTTTTCTCAAACAGTTTTATTCACTAAAATTATAAACGCAGGAAAAACGATACTTACTTACTAAACTTCTTTTCTTCATACAGCACAGCTTAATGAAAAAAAAGAAAAAAGGGTGATAGTAAATAATAGTTTGTTAATCTATTTAAAAAAAAAGAAGTTGTCTTGGTTTGTTTTTTTAGGGTAAACAATTTTTTTTCAGTGACATTTTCAATTTTAGCCAGTTGTTCAAAAATATTATCTGGAACATTTTCAGTCGATTGATAAAATGTCTTAATTGTCTCCAGCATATGACGGACTTCTAGTACATTTGGTGGAGAGATTTTCTCCTCATTTTTCCTATCGCTCAATGTTCCCGCATTTTTTATTACTTCATCAAGTAGTTCCTGGTTGATCAATTTCTCAACAATGCCGACATCATCAAAATTTACAAAACCATTGTTGACCTCAACTGTCACTGTCAATCAATACTGTTTACCTCCCATGGTGTAATAGCGCAGAGTGAAAGAGATTAACCCTTTTATTATTGCACCTTTTCATGTTTTAAAAAAAAAAAATATTTTGGGAACTGACTCTTTTTTTGAAGAAAGTAAGCTTTGAGGGGAAAAAAATGTCCATCTTAACGAATGAACTGTACGTATAAAGCGATGTTTATTACATGCAATTCCTATAGGTCTTAGCCAGGGTTTCTGTTTCTGTATGTAATAACGAGAAATCCATCTTAAACGGGGCCGTCTTAACAAGAGTTCACTGTACATAAATCCTGCTTCTTTTTTTTTTTTTTTTTTTTTTTAAACCGTTATGCTTCTGATGGGAAAAACTTTTCTCAAATTGCTGATATCATTTCCTAAGTGAAGTGATAGCTATATTTTTAAAAATTAAATTAAAAAAAAAAAAAAAAAAAAAAAAAAATGGCATATTTTTTTTAATTATTGTCTTTTCAAAATAGTTGTTTATATGGAGATATAAAAAAAATTCCTTTGAAAGGGAAATGCTTATTTTTAATTTGTTTGTCAGAATCAAATGGTAATCTAGCAGAAAGGATTAAATATTTTAAATTTAATAAAAATTAACAATTTTATAAATTTTATTATATAATCAGTAAGATTGTTCTAACTCTTGCTGTTTAATCAGATGTTACTAGATCTAGCTAATACCCAATGCCAAAACTAGAATGTTCAGTAGATGCTGAGCTATAACCATCCATAAAATCTTAATCCTTGAATAGAGGCAGCTCTGTCATCTAATAAAAATCTAAATTGAAGTGTTTAGTTGAGATGTTGTTGCAAGCAGTGGTGACCTGAAGCTTGGTTTTGAGTGATTTCAACAGATTTTAAGTTTTTATTTATAAAGTTATTAAAATAAATAAATAAAAATAGTGATTCAATTTTTTGAAAATTTGTTTATAGTATCTAGCAAAGCAAGCAAAACCTCCTAGTGTAATATAAAATACATACAAATCTGTAAATAATATAAAAACCAGTGAATATTAATGTCATATGAGTAGTATAACATTATTTAAAAAAAAAAAAAAAAAATCTATATGCCCCTCTTTGGTAAGGTAAGAAAACTATGTCTTAGAATATACTGACTTATAAGAGTAATACCACCTTGCATAAATTATTAGTATATTAATTTGAAATATAAATTTGATATGAAATCTATAATAATCTGTCATTAGCAGATAACAATAGTTTGTTTAGTATATGATATTAGTGTTTTTGGTTGCGACAAAATCTCTCATATTATTAAAGGGACTTTTATGAGAACTATTGGTGCGAAACTTTTATATGATGTAAATATGTATTAAAAGAAAAATGCACAAAGGAAAGTCTGATGTAAATAACCAAGTTATGAACAAATGGAATAAAATTTTAATTCACCATAAAAATATTACAATGCAGATAAATCTGAACTATTTCATAATGTTCAACCCAATAACCCAATAAAATGCTTAGCTTGAAAAATGCTTTGTCAGCACAAGAAGCAAAATGATAATTCAAAGAATTAAATGACAAGTAACAATTTCCTAAACCCATACTTATCAACCTTTACCAACTCTCCTATGAAAAAAAAAAAATATTTTTAACATATATATTTTTAACTATATCTCTTATGTTTTAATGTATAGTTCTCCTGTTTATTTCATGTATTTGAAAATCTATATAAAAACAAAAAAATTAATATTTCAGTTAAATAATTTTTCTTCCAATCTTGGGCAACTTGTTTTACAACATATCAATAAATGGTGCTAGATTAGCATTGTCTTTGAATTTTAGGACAAAAAGCAGAACAATTAGACATGCACAGCCAACATTGCATTTTAAGTACTACTTGTGTATACATTGGATTTGTTGCCTGTTAGTTTCTGTTTCTCAGTGGAAATCTGTCATTAGGGGGTCCTTTAAGCTATGTTTGAATGCATTCGTGCAAAACTGATGAGAAATTATAATTTGAAATTATGAAGAGAGAATAGTAATGGGCTCTTTTTTTTTTTTTTTTTTTAACTATCATTGATGCAGTTATTTATCTTTATTGCTTTACGCTTTAATCAGTGTTGATTTTTGAAATATGATTATCGAACATATTATCGTTACTTAAAAAATATTCAAAAAATAAAGCCTACTAACATATTTAAAAACAACTATAATAACCTGTTTAAAAAAAGCCCTTAAGGCTTGAGAATTGAACAACTCAGTTTTTTAGATGATTGCCGTTGTTTTAGAATTACCCCTAGTTCCCTCAAAATTAGTAACCAATTCTTAATATGTAGCTTTAAAAAAAGAAGTTCGTCATTTTGAAAATAAAATCCTTAATTAATGCCAGTAGGGGGGAAAAAAAAATCTGAATTTTATAAACTTAAACAAGAAATAGCCAATTTTGAAAAGGGAATTGAGGAAACTCTTAGTACAGATGAAAAAATAACCATCTTTAACCTTCTGCATTGTAGAAAAAAAATATAATTGAGAATAAACATAATAAAAAGCTTAAATTTATGTTAAAAGTACACCACCATCCTTACTTATCCTAATCCAGAACACCCTTACCTAAATTTATCAGATTACAAAATTAACTCACATCAGGATAGCCTTTTAAAATTGAGACAAGTTTATTCTAGAACAATCAATCCATCTTAATGACAGCATTGCTAAAATAGAAATGGCTATTAATAAAATCCCTGAACACCAAAAAATCAAAATTAGGAATGTAGCCCATGATAATCTAGTAAAAACAACTTAAAAACAATAATATTAACAGTAAAGATCTTACAGTTCAAACATAACGTGCACTCTGACAAAACAAGAAAAACAGCCATTATGAATAAAAGCATTTTCGTAAACAAAATGGAAGATACTATTAATAAAATCGGCACCCATAAAATTAAAAAAGAGCTAAACACTAAACACATTGACCAAAAAACCTATAAAAGAAGGGCTTTGGCTCAACAACCAATCACCACTTATTCATAATTTCGCTCCCAATACACTACACATATTTAGCCGTTTTAAGGACCATAAGATCCCCCCTAAAATCCACTCCATCGTCAGTAAACGGGAAGGCCTCACTTATTCACTTGAAAAATACATGACTAATATCTACTGAAATTTACTTCTCCTATCTGAAAGTTGTCTAAGTTCTACAAAAGATTTTATTTAAAAAAATTAAAGATTTTACAATTCATGATAATCAAGTTTTTGTTAGTTTTGATATTATTAACCTTTACCCAACCATAGATATTAAAGAAATTACTGAAATTATTAATCAAAAAATCATAAATTCTTATGATTGTGAAGTTACCCCCACCCTTATAGCCACTAGTAATTTAATTCTTAACGAAAGTTATTTCAAATTCAATAGCCACATATACAAACAAACTAAAGGGGTCCTTATAGGGTCCCCTATATCAGGTTTTGTTGCTGAGTTGAAACTTAAGATCAAACTTTATCCAACAAACCACTAATAAAACAAATACCCTAGAAACATTGTCTATAAATTATATTGTAAGCGTATCAAAAACCTTAACCACATTCCTAATCGTCAAAAAGTTCCTCTTAAATTTACCCACAGTATACCATATGACCACGGAGTTTCTTTAAAAATCAAACATGAGGCTGCAAAGCATAATTGTAAAATACCAATTAAACACAATTGCAATATTTACCAACTCATCTATAGCAATAAAGACCCTACCGACCCTCTCGAAACCCCTGGGATTTATAATATCCCCTTCTCTAGACCCAATGCTGACAGCGGCTGTTACATTGGAGGTACCAGAAAAAAAAAAAAAAAAAAAAAAAAAAAATGTATAAAAGAACACATTTCAGACTATAAGTTTAACAAAAATACAACTACCCTAGCAAAACCCACACAGAATGAAAATATCAGTATTCGATTCAGCGAGACAACGAAGATCGCCGATTGACAACGAGCCCCCACGCGTAGACCAAATTTGGCACCACCTTATGCAGGATATTGAATATATGCTCATTTGAAATGTTTCTTTTAGCTATCAATCTCATCAGTGGCTGAGAGGTTCTGCTTTTAAAGCTTGTAAATGGGAGAGGTGTGGTCAAACTTATGTTGTGCTCATTGGCCTAGTTTTTAAGATTTTCATAGTTTTCTAAAAAAAACTCACAAATATAAACTAGGACCCCCTATAGAAAGAATTCCACTGAGAATATCCTCATGCACTCAGTTGTGCTTAATTCTAAACACCTCAGCTATCTATGTACCTTTACACAATGGTCTTATAATACAATGTAATGGACTTCAGTGACTTTCCATAATCATTACCTGAGTTGGAAGTCTAAGGCATTTTTTTCAGTTTATATGGCAACCTATTTCCCTATGAACCATGTCACAAGATTGATCATAGTTCCTATACTTTTTCCATTTTTAGAAATCAAAAAGTAATGTTCTATTAACACCCAAAATTTTCTTTTTCTTCATATTAAAAAATAAACTCTACTTTTAACTCATTATAATCTTCATATTTCATGAGTAGTGCCACAGGTAATAAATTTAACACATACTGGAAATAAGAAACCACCCATAAATAAATTATATATCAAGCTTATTAAACTTAACAGTATAGGAATTAAAACTCAAAATAATAAATAATTATAATTTAGATTAAATTTATTTAAAACAAAGCTATTGACAGTGTGTTTAAAATTCTTTAAAAATTGATCTTTAACATATACTATAAATTGATAGTTGCATAACAAAAAGGTACAGAATTTTATAAAATTAGAAATTTTTGATTTAATTTCAAGAAGTTCAAAATTTAAATTTTTATGCAGACCCTCATATTTAAAAAGTTTGAGATATAACAAGATGTAAATGCTTATTTAAACCACTTTCCAGTGTCTTGACATAAGTTCTGAGCAAGGGAAAACAAGAAAAATGGTAGATCTTATTTCAGGGTCATACACAAATTAAGAGATTGAAAATAATTACATAAAAACATTTCTGTTTTATAACTAATCCAACATCAAATCTGTTTGAACTTTTTTAGGACTTTTTATGATATGATGTTGACATTGTGTATCTAACCTTATTAGGATATGAAGTAGTTACTTTTATTGATCAAAATAATTTTTTTTTATATGGGGGCTGTATAAAAATTTAATTTTTTAATTCTTGAAAATTTGGATTTATTTTATTGTTATGTCTAATATCAATGTTATGGACAGAAAGCAAAGTTTAGTTTTTATTAGTGTCTTTGTAAACAGCTTATTGTTAGTAAAATGTCAATTTGTTTAATTTATCAATTAAAACCCTAATTTAAATTAAAATACTAAATTTACCTTGAAAGGTCTCTTTCAACTATTTCACTTTGGAACCCTAAACTTTTTTTTTTTTTACATGGACATAAGGTTATATACTCATTACACTAAACAAATACATGGAAAAGCCAAATGGAGAGGTCACAAATCTATACAAAAACAAATCTATACAAAAATTCTGAAACTTAAAGCCACATGGCAAATTTGAAATAAAGACCTTTTATGGCAAATTAGTACTTTAATGTCCATTTGTATTATAATAGATCACTATAATGATATCCATTTCATTAAAATTGTCCCTTTTACCATTAAACAGGGAGAAGAGTTCCACTTTTTCTGTCATCACTATTTCTGTGCAGGAATTATCATATTTTTACAGCCATTTTTGTGATCTTATAAATTTTTGTAAGAAAATCCTGGTGGCAAAAAAAGCAGAACTCTTTTCTCCCTGATCAAAGGATTATGCATAATAAGCAATAATGAAATAAGTTTAAATCAACAATAAAATACTGAAAATATTATCTTGCCTTATATTTTCTAAATATTATAAATTCATTCATGAAATTTAATTTAAAAATACTAATTAATAAGTATAATTTAGTTCTCTTAATAAAAATTACCCATTGTCTAGCTCTCATGCAGTTTTTAAACCCACTTGACGCAGCCTTTTAATTAAAATTTCTTTATAACATTTTATTTCTTCTGTCAATAGTGTATTGTGAACAAGTTTAAATTCATCAAAAGAAATATGCAATTATACATGTCTCATTTAGCAGATTTTTCCATTACTAATTATAGCAGCATGATTAGAAATTTTTATTTTTTCCTGGGTTAATTCTTGAGTGGAAATCACTAATAATCGGCAAACGGGAAGGAGGGGGAAATTGTCTCCTCCCACTTATTAAGAGGGCAGCTATAAGTGTGTCAATCTGGATTTGATTCCAACAGCACATAATATAAATTCAATCCTCATTTCAAACAAAATAAAATTTACAAGACAATATAAAAGACATATTTAGACATGTTTTTAGCTACGAAATTTTAAAAGGTTTATGTAAAAGTTTTAAAGGTCTTATCTAAACATACATGGAATGGTTCTACCTTTTTTCCTGACTCTTCTGCAGGGGTCGATCCAGGTTTTAAATTTTAGGTCCCCTTTTTGTGAAATTTGTACTTATTTTTGTGAAAAAAAAAAAAAAAAAAATATATATATATATAGTATAAAACCTTCCATTTTAACAGTTATTCTAAGTAGAAATTAACATAGTTTAATTGAACCAATTAATTAAAAATACGGAAAATATAGAAAAAAGATCACTTTTATAAAATAAAAGGCTCTTTTCATAAATTTAAATTTTGTGAAGGGTCCCTTTTTATGGATTTGAATTTTATGAAGGGTCCTCTTTTTATGATGTGGAATTTTGTGAAGGGGCAGCAAAGGGGACCCAATTTTTGCCTGGAATGACCCCTGTTGTACCACTATGTTTATATTGTTATCTTCTATACCATGTTTCCACGATCATTTAAGTTGAAAATATTTTTAAATATAGTGGTGGGAGAATCTCAGAAAAGGGCAGAACTGTACCATGTATGCCTGATACATTTGGCTTTAACTATAATTTTGGATATTAAATGCATGTTAAAACTTTACTAGAATTAATAATCAATCATTATTATAGTAAATTCAATTTCCAATAATTAAAAAAAAAAAAAAAAAAAAGTAATGTTTATTAAATAAAATTTTTGATGACAGTATTGTTTGTTATTTACTGTTTACTTTTTGTATATAATGTAACATTTTACTATTATACGAGCTTATAATTTTTAGTTGCTGTAACTTAGAAATTGTACTAAGTTTGATATCCACACAGTACAAAATGTTTGTTGCAGGGATTACAGTGTTCATATATTTTTAGGTATTTTTTATTTTGTCATCACTGTTTTTTCAAATTAAATTTTCTTGAAGATTTGAATGCTATAATTAAAACATAACTATTCTAAAATAGTGGTAACAAAATATAAAAACATAAAATATACGAACGCATCAACCTCCTAATGCCGCAAAAAGGTTACTCTTTCGTAATCGTAATAACTTCTGGAAAACTTTGATATCTTTTGAAACATTCATCCATTTCGATTTCTATCAGTTAACCCTTTAAAGTTCAGAACATATTTTCTTTAGAAAATTGGCAAACTAATTTTAAAAATGGCATTTACACATAGTTTATCATAAATATGTTAAAAGAAATAATGAGCTTTTTATAATTTTCGAAAAATATTTGGTTTGAATCATGTACATGTTAACCCGATGTTAAATTAAAATAATATTTAATAGATAACTTTATAAGTAAAGATTATAAATTGCAGAAACTCTCAACAGTAATTTCAGGTTAAAATAACACTGCTCTTCATCATATGAATCATATCGGATAAAGAAGCTAGGCACAAATGCGTCATCAAAACAGTACAGTGTACTTGCACCTTCTAAGAAATTTCAAATGTCTCTTGCATTTGGTTTTCTCTGAAGCATCCTTTAGTAAATTTCGGAGAACTGCTTCTATCTACTGAACAGAGAAAGAACATAAGTTTCAAAATTGATTAAAACAAAGAAAAACATTGAACAATTATTAAAGGTATATTAAATCATATCAAATGTTTGGTTTCAGTATAAAACCAATGAGCTTTAAAGGGTTAAGAAACTTTTCTGCTTTTTCTTTTTTTTTTTTTTTTTTTTTTTTTTTAAATGATTGTTTAAAATTTCTGTAGTTTTGAAATTACTCAAAGCAACCTAAATGTTTTGAAATGTTCCTGCAATAGGAACAATGTTTTGATGTTATCTAATGATCATGTTTCTTGAACATTTTGTGCTGTTAGGATAATAATCTGTACAGAAAAGTACTTAAGTCATGAACTTTATTTCAAGATATTTCATTATTTTGTGTCAAATAAAGCTGTTTCATTAAAATAGAACAAAAGCAAATTACATAATCAACAAATGATCAAGATTTATGTAATTTTTTTAATGATAATAATAAAAAGAAATTGTAGGATTTTCAACAGCTTTTTCTTGGTAATAAGGTGAGTTAAAATTGGTTTTTTATTATAACAACTTTAATATACTGCGTCGAGGATACTGCCCATTGCTATAACGACATGAAGCCGGAATGCTAGACTCTTCCGAAGCGTAAAAAGGACACCTGATGATTGGCCTGTAGTTTTAATGTCTTCAGTAGGTCCAGAAGTTTCCAAGTCTTCAGTAGGATTCCCACTGCAGGTCATCAGTTCACTGTTTTGATATTTTCAGTCAGGTATTCTTCTTAGATTTTTCCCCCTCCCTGTAAATCTTAGTCTAAATGTCTTTTGTGATTTCTCTCCATCACTTTTTATATCTAAAACTCACAACTTTTTAATTTTCTGTTTGTTTTGAAATCACTCACATTATTTTTTGTTTTGCTTTGGTTCTTTGGTTTGCTTGGTGTTTTGTTTGGTTCTTTGGGTTATCTTTGGTTCTCCTCCCCCTCCCTCTGTTCTGATTTTCTTTGATAATTTGTAATTCTTTTGTGTTCTTCGCTTATATTTTGTTGCATCTTTTAGTATTTCTCTGCTTTTTGGAAATATGTGCTTATCTTTAACCCTTTATTTACCGACATTACTTAAAAGCATCATTATATTACAAAAGATAGAAAATTGAATTTATTTAAGTAATGTCAAAAGTACTTATTAGGATGGAATGCATGTACTTATTTTAGTCTGACTACATGGCACTAGACCTTCCATGAAACTATTTGTTAAAGGATTTTATAATATGATACTCTTTGACTGCCATTCTTCATCTGTATTAAAATTATTTATGTATGAAATAATTTATCTACAACCAATTTTGGGGAAAATATAAAGATTAAAAAAAAAAAAAAAAATCTTCTGGTCTCTTTTTCGACCTTTATGTTCTAATTGTACTATAATGTGCCACTTCACTAATTCCTAATTAATCACTATGGTAAAGCAATAAGAATGTTATTGCATTATAAAAATGGCTCTTAACTAAAAAAGTATGTACAATTTTTTTTTTTTTGTAATTTATAAGTGTGTGTGGCAATGTTTGAATGTGTCTGTCATAGACTAAAGAACTATTAGACTGAATCTCTAAAATATAACAAGACCATCGTTATATGGGATATAACATTGTGATGATATAACTGTGGGATATAACATTGTGATATCCCACAGATGTTCTGTGGGATATAGAAATATGTCTGTCCAGAGATATGCCTATGAAAAGTCAAATAGATCTGTACATCAGCAATCTATACTCAAAATATTCCAGAATGTATATCTTGGTGACAGTTAACCATAATTGTAATATCATAGCGCTGTTTGGTAGTGGTGACCCACACCTATATTGAATTAAATAAACCATTTAAATATAGTTACCGTGAAGCGGTCAAAGTCTGCTAGTGTGGTATATAAAGGGTTAAGCTGCATGTCAATTTTGCACTTGAAGAAAGATTATTAACTTATTTGTAGAGCTTAATGTATAATGCTTCTTGTCTCTTACATAATAGTTTGCACCCCCTAGTTTTTCTTTTTCCTAATAAGTGCCAGTCTTTAAGCTGCATTTTTTTTCTTTTGCACATGAAAAGATATTGTTAGAGCTGCATATCAGCGAAATTCGCCATTTCTTTTTTTCCCCATGATATTTTATGGAATTTTTCTTGCTTCATTTTCTTAAAAATATCTTGTTTAAAAATGAAGACTGTTTTAATTCTATTTTTTAATATTCTTTGAACATGTTGCATTTTAGCTTAGTGAGCAATTTTTTAGAAAAAGAAATGTAAATATTTCTTTCAGAGATACTGAGTTTACTTAAAGAAATAAAATATTTAAATTTACTTTTTCAAAATATTGCTCACTAAGCTTAAAAAACAAAAAAAACAAAACGTGCTCAAACAATAATATTCTAAAAATAGAATTAGAGAAACTTTATATTTGATTGAGAAATCCTTATGAAATAAAACAACAAAAAGATCTCTTAGGATAACATGGGAAGGAAAAAAGGGGAATCTGATGTGCAGCCTTAAATTGCTTTGGCATGTTATTTTACAGAGCTTAAATGTGATTGTTATTCTAAGTGCTAATTTTTTTGTTATATTGTATAAAAATTAACTAGAATCTTTTATAATTAAAAATTGTTAAAATACTTTATCTTTTATGCAAGACCTTTCGATTGTGTGAGACCCAACCTTCTTCATGGCTCTTAATCGAATATGGCTGGCTGATTTTGTTTCTCCTGTTCACTTCACCCAACATATACAGTAGTGTCATCTTACATTCACCTTCTGCGGTTCTGTGCATTATTGCATACATTTTGATTGGCTGAAATTTCTACTATTCTTAAAAACAGAATTAATTACATAATAGAAATTATTAGAGTTGGGTGGTTTTTTAATATTTTAAAATCTTGTTTTTATATTTTCATTTTTGTGGATTTTAGTGATGGCGCTAGTTAGTTTTGTCAGTTTAGTATAATTCTGTATTTCTTCTTTTTGTCATTCCTAAGCATGTTCATTGAATGTAAATCTAAATTTAGTATTTTTATGTTCTTTTTAAATTTTTAAATATTTTAGTAATATTTCAAGCTTATGATTTTTTGTTTTGATGTTACTGTATCAACTGCATTTCCTTTTTTTTTTTTTTTTTTTTTATTGCCCTGTTAGTTTTTGGGTGTTTGTTCATGTTACATTATATATCTTGTTCTATTTTTTTTTTTTTTTTTTTTTTTTTATTAGTAATTTCTATCGAGAATTGTAATTTTTCCATTTTGTAATTGTTTTAATGTTAGTTTTTGGTAATTGTTTTAATTGTTTTCTTACTATGAAATTTATTAGTTTTCATTTTCTTGATTATTTCATTTTGGACAATATTACAAGGATTATTGTTTTTTAGTAATTTAAGAGCATAGTGTAGGGTGTCTTTATGAATTTGTCTAGGATAAAATTTTGTTTAAGGTTTTATAAGGAAACTTAGTAGTAATTAAGCTTGAGGTTAAAAATATTTAAGTATGGGATTTCATGTTCATATTAATTAGAATCTGCTATATTTCTATTTTTTGCCAGGATTGTAATTTTTTTAGTGTAGAGTACATTTATGAAATCTATTATTTAAATCTGTTAATCAAAATCAAATAATTCTTTTCAGGATAAAACTTGGGCAAAAATTTATCCTGGGCAAAGACATAAACATATAAGGCACAACAGCATAGGTAGAAACGGACTTGCACCTTGCCCTTAATAAAGACAAAAACAATCATTGTAATATTTTCCAAAGTGAAATAAACAAGAAACTGAAAAGTAATTTCAATAGTGAAGATAGAAAGGCATTAGAACAAAGCATTGCATGCATATTAATGGATAAAACTTGTTGAGAAATTGCAATTTTCTGAGGGAAAAACTAAAGGGAATAGGGGGGGGGGACAATCTATATAGGAAATAGATGTGACTAAACTAAACAAAGACCATAATAATAAACAGGAAAAATGTACAAAGGAATTTGACCAAATAACATCAAAAATTCACAAACCATACTTGAAATTGTGCTAGAATATTCAGAAAATTCAAAGAAAATAAAAATTCTCCCAAATTTAAAGCAGCATAAGTCTTACTTACTGCCCTGAAATATACATGAGAAATATCTATCAAACAAGGGTGCAGAAAATGTTCATGCCTCAGAATTTTTCCCAAACACAATCTAAATTTCACTCAATGCAAAAATCTATTTGGTTTACAAAGCCATTTGTTGTCCAGTCAGTCCAAATTTCCCCCAAACTTTGTTCAGGTGTTTAAGCATATTTTGCACCTGTTATCAAGTAACCCTATTTTCATCAAACAGTAGGTTAAAAAGTCAATTGAAACCTTTATTTAAGAACATAAAAGAAATTAATATTGATCGAAACATTACCATATTAAGTTTTGATGTGATTAACATTTCCCCCCTCAAGAAAGAAATTAATGAAATCTTAACTAAAGTTAGTGAAAATTACTTAAAAAATCAATGAAAAATCGTAAAAGAAACAAAACATCAAAAGAAAAGAAAAATACAAAGAATTCATAAACAAAGGAGTCCCAGTAGGATAGGTTCTCTCATCTCAGGTTTCATTGCAGAATTAAAATTAATGTGAGTTGAAAAACTATAAGTGCACACAAAATATATTGATGCAGTGTTGATGTTTTCATCATCATCAACAATAGCCTAAAAACCGAAACCATTCTAAAGGAAATTAACAAAATTAATAAAACATCCAATTCATCATGCAAATTTGACAAAATTCATAGACATTACTGTAATCAAAACTCTAAATGATAATTTTGAAATTGTTTACAATAAATCTAATAACAGTAATGAGATCATAAATGCTAAGTATTAACAAATTGATTTTCAAAATTAAATAAATGAGGAAAGTTCATATATAGGAATTAAAACAAATATTATAATGACATTCAAGACAGTAACTACATCCATCACTAAAACCCTTAAAAACGAAATTATATTTTAAAAATGTTAAAAAACTAACTGAATATAATAACTTCTATTACACCATTAATCATGAGACAGGAATTTTAATCAATCAAAATGCACGTTATGATACAGAACTATAAAAGATTGGTGTAATATGATGCTGCATGTTAGGAGAAGTGAAAAGGGGAAATAAAACAAGTTGGTCAAATTAAAGTAAAAGCTGTGAAGAAGGTTGAGTCCCCCAACTGAAATCCATTACATAAAAGATTGAAAGGTACTTTAATGATTTTTAATTGAAAATAGCTTTTTTAACCTTTTTAAAGGATCTTTTTGTGTTTTTAACATGGAGTAATTTGTTTTTCTTGTATTTTTTTTAATTATAATTTTCAGTTATTTCTAGTTATTATAAGCATGATTTTTGCATTATAATGTATAATTAAAAAAGAAAATGACTAGTTTTATAATTTTTTAATGCATTTCAGTAAAACTTTAAAAATTTCTTTTTCATCCTTATTAAATAAGTTGTGTAATCTCCGTAACCCTTTTTTTTTATTAAGCGCTATAAAGAGAGACTGCTAAAGAAAAAGAAGAAAGTTCAAAGATCAAGTTTGACTTGTAGTCCTTCGATGCACGTCAGAGTATGGACTAAACAAGACAATGTGCATATTACATTTGGCCATAGTGATGAAGGTTGTACTTTTTATTCATAGTTATTTATCATCAATTCATTTTATATACACTGAAGGTCTAGTAAGAACTTGAAGTTCTTTGAGGTTTATCCATGAAATATGAAATAAAGAAAACCTAATTTTAAACAAAAATTATTAAATTTAACAAATTTTATAAATAAAATAAATAAGTCCCAACGGGATATCTCATCTCAGGTTTCATTGCAGATTTAAAATTAAGGTTAATAGAAAAAATGATTTTTGAAAAATTTATGAACATTTTATTATTTATTAACATATTGTCATTATTTTTAATAATAAAACTGATATATTTAGATTTAAAAAAAGCTTACCTTTACACTCCACACACACACACACAATTCTAAAAAAATATATGTACATATAAGAGTTCAAAGAAGTAACTGTTAAAAATATATATTCTAACTTGTAAGTTTTTGACATCTTGGGTCACAAATACCTTATCTTATCCCATAGAATAGAAATATGATAGGACTCCAATTGTGTCATGCAGAATTAAAAAAAATATATTGAATATATTTTTTTAAATTCTGCTAATTAAATTAAAAAATGCTTCTATATTTATTTAATCATAAAAAAAAAAAAATCTGGATTTAGTAATTTTAAATTAAAAAATCATTGTTTGTTAAAGCTAAAACAAAACAGGTTCAACTCTCATAGCTAATAAGTGATTGGTTAAGAGTGATGTCATCCAATATATGCCATGATCAAACACCATTCATCAAAAAAATGAGAGCAAAAAATTTTGTTAGAACAGCATTGCGAAAGTAACTTAATGGTGTTGGGTAGTCAGTGCTTTAATATAAGATTTAAACAAAGTGATGTTCAATATAAAGGCTATGTCCAAAATATGTTGGCAAGGGTTTATTATTATTTATTTAAATTAATATTGGTGATGTTAGGTATTAGCTATAGTATCTCTTTAAATATCTTGACTGGAATCAAATTCAAAAGAGGGATGACATAGCTCCAATAATATGGAAGTTCATCCCGCCAACTGCTGCTTGGTGGGGGCAGATGGTGGGAATGTCTCATCAGAAGTGTAAAAAACCTCCTATTTAAGAACTCTTGAAAAATCTTCCCTCAACTTTGAAGATCTCTCTACTATATTGAGCAAAGTTGAAGCCGTAATGAATAGTCGACTTCTAACATACCTATCAGAAGAACCATACAAGTTCATTCCTTTAACACCTTCATGTTTTATGTAAGATATTCAAGGAATTGGTGTACCAGATCTGGATGCCATTGATGCCAATAAACTGAAAGCATGATACAAGCACTGCCAAAGTGTTTGAAAGCAACTACAAAGTAGATTTCGAAAATAATATCTATCACAGTTGGTGCAACGAAATAGAGATCTAAACCTGTTAAACAAGGAGCCATTGTACTAGAAGTCAACAATGTGAAAAGACTACAGTGGCCAATAGGAAGGGGCAAAATTTCTCATTAATTTGCAATAAAAGGAATATTTTTATTCTAACCATCTTCTTAATATATTTTTAAGAATAGTGATAACTATTTTATTAATAAAATTAGGTTTAATTAAAATAAAATTTTTTTGGTAAATAAGATTATTTTCTATAGGAAGCATTTTTATATAGTAAGGGAAGAAGGAAATAGGCAATGTGCTTGGTAAAATTATCTAGAGAAATTATGCTACATTTTATATATAGCAACCAGTGTTTCAGGTTTAGAAGAAAAGGGAGCAAGGTGCTGCTAGTTAAAAAAAAAAAAAAACTTTTTTTAAATTTTTTTGGGCAATTTAGGATTATTACATGAATTCTTAAGGAAATCTCCACCAGGCCACATGCTCTGCTTAAAAGTGCTGGTATTGCAGTATAGCAATGTGTTTTTATACTTACTGTGTTTCAATAAAATCTATTAAAATGCCTTCATGATATAATCCTGTAATTAATAAGCATTAAGTAAATTTTAAATAAATTTTCAGTAGTTACTTAAAACACTGTAATTTTTTTTTTTTTTTTTTTTAATCATATTTTACACTGTCAGTCGCTGGCGGTTGACCTGGCCTAAATGGAAAGTTCAGTGTCGGCCACCAATGGCTGCCCTGGCACTCAGTGTGTTAAGAACACATTTAACATTCAAAATCCAGACACTTAATTTCAAAATTCAGCTGTATAAAAAATTTTTAACTTTTTTACACTTTAGTTTGGCTTGTTACTAATACTGTTTTACCTTAACTTGGTAGAATTGAGTAAGACTTTCTTTGTGATACAACTTTAGATATGGATCTCATTATTTTTAAATTAAAATTCGCTAAAAAAAAAAAAAAAACATAAAAGTTTATAAATGAATGTCTAAAAATAAGGAATTTTTGTTTATACAATATATTTTTCAAGTTATATCTTTCTCTGTGCTGCCAGGGGTTTGTCCAGAGATAAAACTGGATCTGTTTTGGACCCAGTTAAAAAAAAATTTCTCTTAAAAACAGACTTTTCGATAGATCTCTTTCATTTTGGAAACTAATCTTCTGTGGAGTGAACAGACTGTCTGAATAATCAGACGTGTTTTGCTGTATTTCCCCCAAAAAGCAGATGTAGAATTTCTAATTTATAAAAAGAGGACAGTAGCTGAAAAGTTCAGAATAACTTTATTTTCGCATGAATTTTGATTCACAAAATTACATATGTAGATTTTTCACAATTTCCCCAAAACAAGACCTTATCCGAAAAGTCCTTGCTGCCAATTTAAAGTGAAACAATGTAATGTATGAAAGAATGTTAATCATTATAGACAATACTTTGATTTATATTATAGCATACCTTCAATTTGAGGGTTATTTTTAACAAAAAACTATAAGGGTGTAATTTTTTTTTTAGATAAAAAGCAAGATGGGTGCTTTTTTTTTTTTTTTTTTTTTTTTTAAGGGTAGGTTTTACTTTTTTAGCCATCTGACACTCTCTAGGAGGAAATTCTAACAATATCTTCAGTAAAGAGAATATAAATGGGAAAAAAAAAAAGCCATTTACTGAATCTTATTATACAAAAAAAATTACTTGTGACTTATCTTGCACTTATTTATTTGCTTTAAAAGTTCAAAAATTTATTTAAGAAGTTTTTTCTGAAATATTTTAAGTAGTGATATTTTGTTTCTGTTATGTTTGTTTTAACAGAGAAGTTTAGATATATACGGAAACCATGTTTACCAGGCAAGTTTGGCCAAGATTGTGGAGAAGTAATTATTCAAGATGGTCGCCCTACCAATGCATTCAAAGTAAGTAGCAATGTTTACTATTCAAATGCCAGATCTTATGTTTTTTTTTTTTTTTTTTTTTTTTTTTTCCAATAAATGTATAGCATAATAGATTTGACAACTGAAATTTCAAGTTACTTGTGAGATACAATTAAGGCTTTAAATTTACTTAATACTTTTTTGAAAAATTTTTGGGTGAATACTGATATAATTTTCTCTTTTTGAAGAAATTCCAATTATGTGAAATGTCCATTTTAAGTTCAATTTTTTGTAAGTGCTTGTGTTAACTGATTTTTATTTTAAGATGATGTGTTTTATTTATTTATTTTTAAATAAAGGCTCTGTTTTAAAACAAATATTTTCTCCATAGACTTTTTATAAGGTCATTTTTCTGTTGTAAGTTGATGAAATATATATATATATATATATATAATAAAGATGATCTATTAAGCATAGTAGAAGCCAAGCAACAGATAGATCACTGAAACACCAATGACCAATAAGATAAAAAAAAAAAAAAAAAAAAAAAAAAAAAAAAATCATCAGTGGATGAAATACACTAATGTAAAGAAACCAGATCTATTAATTAGCAGCCTGCAAAACAAACGAATCAATAAAGTAAAACAACAAATCTTAACTTAAAACCATAAACTTATCAAAATTAATGAAAAAACAACCTAAGAAACACAAGATAGGAAGAAGGAGGCAGGCGGCAAGACTTGTGACTTGCCTGTGGGGTTACACTAGTTTTATGCCGGCAACACTCCCCCAGCCTGCCACAACCAGAACAGGAACCATATGGATATAAAAATGCAAATTTCAAAGAAGATGAACAACAATGAAACCATGAAGCCACAATGAAATTCACCGATTGATCACATTGTGTTTAACAGTATAATTAGAACATTAAATATAGTTGACAACTCAAAAAGGAAAAAACTGAAATTTTAATGGAAAATGAAAGTTTGCATAGTAATACAAAGCAAATGCAACAAGCCTTCTACTTTTTTTTTTTTTTTTTTTTTTTTAATTTAATTTCACATACCCACCCAACCATCCAGCCTTACAACACCACCCCACCTCCGTAATCAAACATCTGCCCACCCAACCGCCACCTTTTTTTATTGTCTTTTATTATTTTATAATTTTTTTGTTGATATACACAAGAGTGTACACAGCTTTTTTTTTTTTTTTTTTTTTTTTTTTTGTACTGACAGAGACATGGTTAAGGATATAAAATAGAAAATACAAAGTTTTTAGGAAAACCCATTTTAGCAGTGGCTGTTATCAGTTTATTAATATTCTTGTTTTTAAACTTTGCAGAGCATAAATTATTAATTCGAAATAAATGGTTAATGATGATGTTTCTAAATACCGAAAGATGCAGACATAAATTAAAATGTGTAAATAAGTTTACATTAAAACAAAAATCTTGCCGTTTGTCATAGATATCTGTGTAAAGTTTATTACCATCGATGATTATTTTGAGATCTAAAAAGTTAATAGATTGATTAGTCAGAGTATTTTGAGTTAGCTTTAAATTACGTGGATAATTGAAGGAAAAGCCATTGTGTGAGTTCTTGTTGAGATAAAATACAATAATATCATCGATGTAACGATAAAATCGAACATCATCATTGCAAATTTGCTTTTCATAATAATAAAGATAAAGATCTGCCAAAATACTGGAGCTACAACCTCCTTGTGGAATGCCTAATTGTTGCAAATAGATATCGTTGTTGTGGAAGATATAATTATTATGGATAACAAAGTTACGAAGTGTTTTAAATTTTTCTTCTTTAAAATTGTAAGGAAGATTAATTTGAGCTTTATATTCTAGAAAAAGACTGTAAATGATATTACTAAGATCTGATAACTCAATATTATTGAAAAGATCTTGAAAGTCAAAAGTCATAATATTGTCTATTGAATCGAGCGATTTGATGTATTGAATTAATTGAAAGCTATTTTTAAGACAGTGTAAATTATCAACTTTGCAAGTACATTTGTAAATTTGTTTTAGAATATCCAGTAGAGCTTTATTAGCATTGTTGTTATGAGTGTTACACCCAACAGTGACAGTGCGAAATTTAATTGGAGATTTGTGAAACTTAGGTATGAGAACTATATAAGGATAATTAAAGTTATTGAAGGGAAGTTGAAGTAGTTTATAGTAATTATGTATTTTTTGGTTATTAATAATAAGGTTATTATTAGTTAAACTGAAGATGTTACTATTATTGATTGAAGAGTTTAAAATAGAGAGATAGTAGGATTTACAAATAATGGCATAATTATTAGGTGATTTGTCAACATAAGTGATCACAAAGTCATCCTGTAGTGATTTGATTGAGTTAAGAAGTACAGATTTTTTAAATAACACCAGATTTGAAGAATTGATAAATAATGCATTTTTGATTTTTTGTAACACTAAAACTTTCCATTGAGTGGAGTAGGCAATAGGTTTATTATGAGTAATAGATATTTTATAAATAAATAAATCTAGGTCATAAGAAAACTGTTGTAAGATTTGTGGAATGCTAGTTTTAACTGGAAGTCTAAATTTGGTGCCAAATTTCATGAATTTTTTTAATTGATAATTGTCAATAATATTGAGATTACCTGTGATGTGTCCATGGTCTCTGTCAATAAATTTTGAGAAAGAAGGATCATTGCATTTACAGGTTACAGTGTTAGTAAAAGAGGTAGACTTAGATACAGAATTATAATTGAATATCTTTCTTCCAAGAAGAGGATATTTGAAGGTACGAGATAGATTTAAATCTTTAATCGGAAACATACATTCTTTGTCATTAATGATAGACGTAATGTTAATACTGTTCAATATTTGATTTGTAAAATTCACAATTAATTGAGTATTTGTTTTAAATTTGTTGGGCTTTTTATTAATTTTTAAATTAAATTGTTTGATTTTGTACATTATAATATCATAAAAAATGTCTGAAAAATGTTTATTATAGGATTGGCTTTGAAAGACATTCAGAAAGTTTACTAAGTATTTCTTTTTAATTGCAAAAATAAATTTTCGAATAATGAACCAGTTATAGTTGGATAAGTAATTAGTCTGTAGATCTGAAATGAGTTTAATAATGGCACTTTTAGAAAAGATTAAATCTGTTTTTTTACTACCTCGTTTAGTTCTAGAAGTTTTATTGTTAATTTTGTGATTGAGTTGTGCATAAATAGTCGAATAATCATGTAGAGGGTTGATGTTAGAATATGCTTTAATAGTTTTACTAAAGTATTCGGAATTTAGGCCATATGGATAAATTGTATTATAATATTGCATAAATTTTGATTCAAGAAATAGACGCTCACTTTTATTTTTCTGAATTTTTACAATCTCTATGGTACATGAATTAAAATTATGTGATTTAAAGTGTTGTAATTCTATAGTTGATTTAGAAGGTGCAGCTGAAAGGTTTTTAGAATCTGATCGATGCTGATTAATGCGTAAATGTAGAGGAGTTGAAGTTTCACCAATATAACTAAGTTTACAATGACCACAACTGATTTTATAAATAACATTGTATGCCTGACAAAATGGAACCAAAGATTGATTATTATTCAATTGTGTGTGAGAGGCCATAGGGCAAGTTTTACATCTATTAGAACCGCATGTTCTAAATTGAAGTAAAGGAGGAGGAGATAATAGGTAACTGGATGTCGATCCAAGGATATCCCTATAAATATCCTTGTACCGGGCACAATACTGCTTTGAAGCAAAGTATTTTTTGCCAGGATCTAAAAATTTACTAAACAGAGTCATAGAGAAAAAATGTTTTTGTATATTAAAAATCACAAGGCAAGTAAGTATTTACATTAGTTTTATCGAAAGTGGGCAAGACCAAATTCAATTACTTAATTAAATTGATTCTTGATTAATAAGTATCTGGATTAATGAAAAGTGAAGAGAGAACTAAAAAAAAAAAAAAAAATAATAATAATTAAATAATATGTACATATTTACACTAAACCTCCTTTTACCTAATCTATTGATTTGGTTCCAATTACAAATTAAATTCTGCCCATTATTTGAAAGTAAAGTAAGAAAAACTAACCATCACAATTCACAAAATATCAGGCACAAAATGCTAAATAATAATTAGAATTAAATATTAGACTATACATACACAATTTCCAAATTGGGTGTCACCACTGGCTGTGAGATTTCTGTGTTTCTAAATACAGGCTAGGGCTTTTAAGGTCACACCACACAGACTTAAAACCTCCCTGTAGACAGTTCGCCCACGATATCTAGCAGAATGAAATTTTGAATGTTTACATCAAAATACTGTATAATACTATGTTGTTGCGCATTAAGGCAGCAATTTATATAAAGATGGAATTATCCAGTACTGAATATCTTTTTAATTTAGTAATTGTTAAGATCTAACAAATAAACAATTTTATTTCATATGTTAAATTCTGTTTTTATTTAATATATAATAAATCATAATAGAATTTGTGGTTTGTTTATAATCACATGGTAGTTTTATTACACTTTGAGTAGGGTTTTTTCCCTCCCTATATTACTGATTGGGGAAAAACAAAGTGACCTCATCAGTCACACACAATTCTTTATTTTCCAAAAACATTTCATGGTTAAAATATTTTTTATATGAGTAAATTTGTTTTAGTTACATAAATATGCTGGGATCACAGATCATATTCTCTTCTTCCAATATGAAATTTTGGTAAAAGCATGTTTCATCATATCTTATTTGAAGATCATTTAAAATAAATTCTTGTTAAAAACCTTTTTTTACTTTATATGCTAATGGGGATTAATACTCAAAAACAATTTGAATTTAGAATATTTTAAAATGAAAATAATTGTGCTATTTTTGCAAAAATATTCATATTTGCATTTAAAAACAGGTTTAAAAAATATTTGCATCAATTAATTTTTTTTTTTTTTACTTTCCTTTTTACTTTCTTCTATATGTAATATAGAGAAAGTATTGGATTCGCAAAAATTTTCGACCTCCGTTTTTTGACGGATCTACACGTTTTGGGATGTCCTGAACACGAATTGATAGTTTTTAAAAAATGTCTGTCTGTGTGTCTGTCTGTCTGTGTGTCTGTCTGTCTGTCTGTCTGTCTGTCTGTCTGTATCATTTTTTTGTGGACGCTGTATCTCACGAACCAATGAATGAAATTTAACCAAACTTGGTATTTAGTTGCACCCTGACATGAACTGGTGCCCATTAGATTTGGGGATCAATAGCTCAACAGGTGGCGTTGTGATCGCATTTTATGCAAATTTTTAACATGGCAGCATAGGACAAAATTCCGTATAAATGGGCATAATGAGAGTTATTTTAAACTTGTGATTGTAAAATTAATTTGAATTATTGATGATAGTAGTAGTTAACTAGGAAAAAAAAATTGTGCATGGGGGGGCATCGGTTCCCCCCCTGGGGGGGAAGTACCCCCCCGGGGGGGTTAAATTTTGAAGATGGGTATCATTCGAAAGATCTCGTCAATACCTTTAAAACGAATGGTTGAACCATAAATCTGTGATAATTTAAAACAAAGTTATCGATTTTTTTTACTTTTAACAAAAAAAAAACTTTTTTTTTTTAAACGAAATTTTACCAAACTTGGTATTTAGTTGGTCCCCGACATAAACTGTTGCTGATTATATTTGGGGATCAATAGCTCAACAGGTGGCGCTGTGATAGCATTTTATCTAAATTTTTAACATGGCAGCATAGGACAAAAATTCGTATAAATGTGCATAATAAGAGTTATTTTACACTTGTGTTTGTAAAATTAATATGAATTATTGATAATAGTAGTACGTAACTAGGAAAAAAATTTTGTGCATGGGGGGGCATCGCTTCCCCCCCTGGGGGGGAAGTACCCCCCGGGGGGGTAAATTTTGAAGATGGGTATCATTCGAAAGGTCTCGTCAATACCTTTAAAACGAATGGTTGAACTATAGATCTGTGATAATTTAAAACAAAGTTATCGATTTTTTTTACTTTTAACCAAAAAAAAAAAAAACTTAGAAAAAAATTCTATTTTTTTTTTTTTTTTTTTTTTTTTTTTAATCTTGTTAGTGATTGAATATGTATTAATTTTCAAAAAAAAAAAAAAAAAAAAAAAAAAAAAAAAAAAATCCTTTTTTTTTTTTTTTAAATATTGTTACTGATTGAATATGTATAGGAAAATATAGAAGAAAGTCTTGTGGTGGCCACAACATACTAGTTTTATTTTGAACTTTGAACTGCTAAATCATAACCTTGGTGGTCTTTTTGGACTACTAAATTTTCATTGTTTGTTTGAATACTAGTGAATGCAGTATTTTGTGTCTATTATAGTATACGAAGTTTTCCAAAAGTGATGTTTCATTGAATCTGTGTTGCCAGATTTATAGACTTTTTATTCAATATTCATTACTAAATTTTAATTGTAACAACTGCCTAATCACTTTTTTATTGAATATTCTTATTTTATTTACTTATAAATTTATCTATTATTTATATCTGTGCAACGTGCAAATGTCGCGGCAAAATAATTTAAGAGATTTTTGTTTCTTACTACTATATGGGAAAAACACATACAAATTGCATAAAAAGTTTAGATAATGAAAATGGGCAAAATTCCTTTCATTAGAAGTTTTTTTCCCCCTGTTAATTATTTTTTATCCATATTTACCAATTAATATTTATTATATGCTCATATTTTATGTATTTATAAATTTGTTTGTTTAAAAAAAAAATATCTTCTATAATTAACAATGTCAAATCTTGTCACTATACCGATAGTTATATATTACAGTAAAACCTCTCAAGTTGGACACCCACGGTTCCAAGAAAAAGTGTTTTACTTAGAGAGGTGTCTAACTTATAGGGGGTTAGACATAATGTTAATGTATACATTCCGTTCCGAGAAAAAGCGTCCAACTTAGAGGAATGTCCAACTTGAGAGGTTTCACTGTAATTTGATCTTAATATTATTTCGAGAGTTTTCAACAATGAAATTGAGAAAAATAGAACTCACTACAGGATTTATTATTATTAATATGAGTTCTAATTTTTTATACTTATAAATTCCATTTATCTCTATTAGTACAAAATGTTAAACTCATTTATATGTGCAAACATACTGAATTTGGTGACATTGTGACCAAACTTGGCAAGTAATAATTTAGTGTTTCCAAAATTTAGAAGCTCTATCTTCAATAAGAGCAGAATTCTGGAATTTTCTGTGATTCATTAATCGGCTTCTGGCACAGAATAACCTCAAAAGTTCGACAAATTATAAAACCAGAACAGACACTCCCTCCCAGTGTGATCAGTTGTATTCGGACATTTGTCCTGAACATTCATTTTGGTTTAAACGGTTTATATTTATTCTTAAATGAGTGAAATTCCACTCTGTGTTGTTTTTAATGTTGTTTTATTACTTTTTGAGGTATGAATTTGAGTACGATAATTTACTGGGTTTTTCTTGAAAATAATCCTTAAATAAAGTGTATCTTTCAACAAGAAACTGCCAGTTTCTTTACAATTAAGTTTTTCACTTGAGAAAATCACTTGAGAAAAAACGTTTTGGTAACAATATGGATAGAGGTGGATATTTTGGATCAGTATGATATGTGTAATACTCGCAAAAAGTGTAATGAAGAGAGGAAACGTTTAGTTCACTAAGACAGGGTTCCCACAGTCCTTGAAAGTCCTTAAGAAGTACTTGGATTCCAAATCTTGAACTAATCGTTTTATGACTCTTGTAAAAGTTAATTTGGTCAATCCATCAAAAATGTATTGTGAAAACAGGCAAAGTTATTCTAATTATAATTAAAAAAAAAAAAATTAATGAAAGTAGTTTTGTGTATATGCCTAGTGTTCTGCGATTTTCTCCTAGTCCTTGAAAAATTTCAAATAGGTTTTGAAAAGTCTTTGAATTTTTTTCTTTTTTAAGAGTCTGAACCCTGTAAGACTATTTTTTGTGTTTAAATATTTACTTAAAAATTAAACCCAAACAAATAGAAACATTTACACTTACAACTCATCTAAGCCATCTGTTGTAATGTCTCAGCGCGGCATTTCTGCACCCACATTCACACTAAATCTGCCTATTTTGATTTTTTCTATTTGCTTTTACATATGTACCTAGTGTTTTTGCAACTCCCTGTAAAAGAGTTTTTCTTTTTCTGCAAGATGCACTTTTTGTTTCTTTTTATAATTCATTTTGATACATTTTTCTTTTTATTCGCCATTCAAAAAAACTTATTACTATTAAGGTTTGAGATTCAATTGACTTGCTGAATAATAACTTTTTATAGAATTTTTTTTTTTTTTAAAGGTAATATAGGGCACCAACTGAAAATTTGCACACAGGTGCCTAAAAATGCTGGTGCACCTATAGAAATTACAGTTCAATTATAAAAGGGGAAATGTACAGAAAATTATAAAATTGACTTATTTTACCTTTTACTCTACAGTTTAAAAATTCATATAATTTAGAAAAATGAGCAAATGCTTCTAAAAATGGGCTGGCATGTTTAAAATAGCTTACATTATAAAATAAAATATAACAACATTCAATTAATAATATTAAATATAATAATCTTAAATTATTTTTTTAAAAATTTTTTTACACGTTTTAATGATAGAGTTCTTTAAACTAAAGCATTAGAAGACAAAATATATATATAAAAAAAAATTAAATTACTCAGATCTGAATGTGGCGTGTAAATGTTAAGTGTAATTGTCTTTTCTTGAGATACATATGTATGTATATGTGTGTGTGTGTATATTGCCGTTTCACAAAGAGTGTCCATAAAGAACCACATTTTTAGTTGCTTTTTATCATTAAAAGCATTATTTGAAGAAATTCAAAATCATTATTGTAAATGCATTTATGGTACAAAATATTTGTATTTGCTTATTTATTGCTTAAAATTATAAAAAATTGATTTTGACTGTAATAATCAGAGTATATTTATCTATAGTTGGTTATATTTCTTTTTATGTTTTATCAGGTGAAAAATAAAGCAGAAGGTAATTTCCATTTCGATTCTTCAAAAACTATAAAGAAGACTCTAACTACAATCGTAAGTAATATAAATTTTTTAAGCAATATTTCTTGCTTTAATTTTTTTTTTTTTAAGTGCCATGTTTTTTTTAAATGTTACATTTCTTTGTATGATCTCAAACAATATGAAAATTATAGTAAACTTAACAAACTTTGCTGTATAAATAGAAAGGAACAAACTTGCACATGAATCTTGGTTAGGTTTCCTATATCCTTCAGCAGTGTCTTTTTTGTGTAGATTATCTCAGATCTTGGTTCCTACTGCCTACAGCTCTGCTTTACTTTGGTTGCACAGATAGAAATCAATCTGCATAAGAATATCAGTTGGTGAAACAAAATTAGAGTGTAAAAGAAAATGTTACTATAATAAGAGAGCAGAGAAACCTATAGACAAAATTTCAAAGTAATAGGTGCAATGGGTTTAAAAAAAAAAGATGCAAGACCTGCAAGTTGTTTCAGTGTGGCATGGGGATGCTCCCGGGTGGAATGTGTGATTATGTCTTGAGTGTATATTTTGTATGTGGAGTGTTTGCTGCATGTGCATGATATTCTCCTATCAGAGTCACCCATGGCTTGTAGGCCATTCCAAAATACTCAGCAAAATCTGCAGGTGAAGTCTTTTTTGCATCATGCTCAGTGACTGTTATGTTTTTTATACTAATCATCAATCACAAAGGATAAAAAAAGGGGGTGGGAGTGTTCAGGATCTTGCCTGATGGTCTTGTTCAAAAAGTCATTAGTCTTCAGTTATAACTAATGCCACAGTTTTAGTTTTAAGCTTATGTCCAAAACCAGAGGAAGAGCCTGAAGAAGGGAGGGGGAGAAAAAACAGTTGTATTGAACTATTGCCAATGGTATTGATGATGGTACTATAAGGCCATGGCCTTCTGTTTCATCACCATCCACCACAGTTCAGAGTATGTAAAAATATTAAAAGGCTCTATAACCTTAAAGAAATGTTCAAACTAGGAAGAATGTCTAACTTCAGATGGACATCCAACCTTGGGAGAGTATTGAGCCTAGGAAGAATGAACAACCTTACTCATATGCTTATGCTGTCAGGTCTACGAAGGTAGCCATTGTTAAAAAATTTTCTTTTGACAGGTTGTTTTTGGATGATACGAATAATATTCAGCGTAAGATTTTGGTGGTGATTGGTTGCATTCAAATAGGAGACAGTCTGCCAGAAATTTTTAGCAACAACTTGGTCAAGGCAACTCTGAATTTCCAGTGTAACAAAGTTCCTACAATAGAATGGATCAGGAGTAACTTTGACAGTAAGATTTAGGGTGCCTTAGTACTCAGAGTTCTGAATGGCAACGAGTTGTGCAAGCCTGTAAAAGGTCACTTTTAAGACCAAAGACAAGTTGTCAGACTCTCATACATTTCTGAGATGTCGTCAGTGTTTTAATCTTGAATTCAGAGATGCCAACTACTATGATATGTCCGTAGTTATTACGAAATTACGGCAGTAATTATGGCTTACGGACAACATATAAAAATTACAGATTATATGCTTTTAAAAAAGTCGCGGATATCATTCGTTAAAAAAAAGAAACCCTATTAATGATCGACGATCAAACATACGACAGAACCCTTCTGATTCCCAATCTTTCTCCATCCAGAACATAAATGTCAATATTTATTTTAAACTTGCTTTATAAGATTCTAGGAACTATAAAGAAATAGAATTGTTCAAAATTTTTTGCTCATGTAATTATTTTTTGCCCCCTCTTTTCTTATACCTAACTACTAGAGATTATCAATTAAAAGCTCTGAAGAAGCCTTTTGTTTCCCAGTCTTTCTCCATTAGCAATATGAATGTCAATATTTATTTTAAACTTGTTTTATTAGGTTATAGAACCTATAAAGAAGTAGTATTGTTTCCTTTCTCATACATAAATATCAAATTATTTTAAGTGATTCTAGCAATTTCATAGCTGCCAAGTACTCCGTTTCTTCCGGAGTTTCTCCTGAAATATCGCTTAACTCCGCGTGTTCCGCAAAAGTGCCGTTTTACTCCGGATATTTTTCAGAATCTCCTTATCTAACCTCAAAACCAGCGATTTAGACTCAGTTGTAGGCGTAGCCCTTATCCTGTGTACGAGACTAGAAGAAAGAAACCAATCAGCGGTTCCTTAAGGGCGTGGCATTTGCTCTGTTTACGAGGCTAGAAAGAAGAAACCAATCGACGTTTTTTCGTAGGTGTGGTTTGCGCTCTGTTTGTGAGACTATTGGGAAGAATCCAATCGGCGTTGGCTGTCTCTGTGTGACAATTGACTGCGTAGTGTATCGCTTTTCGGTTCTATCTTATTGTTATTGTTTGTGTTGTTCCATGCTTTCGTTTTCGCCCGCAACGTAATATTAATTTGTTTTGTACTTCCGTTTTTACTGGCGATGTATTATTAGTTTGTGTTTCGATTTGCTGTAAATATTACCTTGTGGTGGATGATAAATTATTTCAATAAGAGAAAATTAATTTTGTAAAGCATTTTGCTTTTGTTAACTCTTGTTCCGAAAAAACTACGTCATAACAATTTACAGATGTACTTTTGTATTTTTCTACTAAAATTGCTTCTAAAGTTGATATGTTCATGCTGGATCTATATTCTGTTAGATTTTTCTTTACAATAGAAAATACTCTTTCACAACCAGCATTGCCATGTGGTAGGAGAAGTATAGTCTTCATAATTGAAGGTAAATGATTGTATTTTTTTGATCCATTGTGATCTCTTAAATTTTCGATCAGTACCTATGCTCTGTCGCACCGTGTCGCAGATTTCATCATTTAATGGATCAACTTGATAGTAAGAAAATTCTTTTTCTATGTCATCTCTATCCCCTTCAGGAACTTCAAATAGGTTTAGAAAGTATTCAAGTGAAGAGAATTTCATTCTATGTCTAAGCAAAATATCGGCTATTTCTGCGTGTTTATAGACATCATCAGTGAGCGGAAATTTTCTAATTATATAAGAACTGGCTTCTGAATAGAAATTTCTGATAGTAGCATAGAATATTGAAAGAATTTCAGTTGATAGGTTTTCATCTTTTATAAGTTGTCTAGTTTTACCCCCAATAACCAGTTCACTGTCTTCTTTCTGATTTTTAACTTTTGTAAAATTAATCTCATAAATTGAGCTGCAACGGAGAATAGCTGTGGGTTTTATGAACCTTGATAAAATATTCTCATATAATGAGAACATCTCCCTTTGATATTTATGTATCATGGGTGCCTCTTGCTGCATCATCACATTGGCAGCCTCAAATATTGGAATAACAGACTGCAAAAAGAGGATTCATCAAAAAATGTTATAACAATAGGTAAGTCTAATTCTAGAGCAATTTTTAATAGTTGAAAATTATTATTATTATTATTACCTTTAATGTTTACATTTAATTTTTTATTTTAATTAATTATAGCTGAAAATTACTTTATTGTGTAATATTAACTGTTAGTTATGATTGTGTAATTGGAATTTATAAATAATTCAATTTTAAACATAATTTAGTACATTTTTTTTTTTACTTTCTTTAATTTACATTTTACTCCTGATATGCGTCTCAAAACTCCTGAAATTTACAAATATTTCTCCTGAAGAGTTGTTTACAATGTTGGCAGGTATGCAATTTTACAATTCTGATACTTTATGCAGATGTTAATATAATAAAGATTTGAGTTGTGTTTCATAAAATTCAGTTCTTAAATAATTCATAATTTCTTCATTTATTTAAGGGGGGGGGGGGAATCAGATTTTTATTTATGATTTTAAAAAGTAAATAACAAAACTAACTTATTAGTTAAGGAGCATAAATCATTTTTGAGTGTATAACATTTAAAATATTTTTTAAATCTGAACTTAAATGTACATCAGTTATGACCGACTTACCAGACTACTGACAAGTACCCAAAACTTCTGAAAATTTTTTTGTCTACTACTGAAAATTGTTCTACAAGGTTGGCATCTCTGTGGATTTAAAGCTATGGATTGGTGCGTCTTGCAGTTCACTGCCGGAGTGAACTCTGGTAGGTGGATTCTCAGGGTTGATTCTGAGGGTGTTGAGACAATGTGCAGGTCTGGTTCTTATGCTGTTAATGGACTGAACTGGCTAGTCTTTGACTTTTCATGACCCAAACAGGTGGGAATATATGAAAGTGATGTGTACTGCTTTTGTGGTCCCTCTGTTTTGGATGCTTCTAACACTGCTAAGCAGTGTTCAAAATTAGTGGTCCTTAGTCATCAAATGCAACTCAATTATTGCATTTGACAACTATAAAATTATTCGACTATAAATTCTGTTTTCAAAGTCCGAATTGAAGGTGTATCTCTCTCAAAGAGAGAGAGAGCTAGCTGCTATAAGAAAAATATTTTATTTGAACAGTTTTAATAAATTATGAAGTGTACATATGTAAGCAAGATAATTCTGTAGTATTCAGGTTTTTATATCTGTGCTGAGATAAAAGTCATTATAACATCACAATTTATATATATTTGAGACAACTGCAGAAATAGTAACTTATGCACTATCATGCATACAACCACTTGATAATATAAGAATTAGAAGAAGAGTATTATTTCAAGACACAGAGTTAGTACCTCAGATAAATTCATTAGTGTTCTGAATAATAGGATAATAAAATTTGAATATATATGCTGTATTTATACTCTTAGTAAATTAACTGGAGAATTATAATAATCCTCTCAAATTGCACCTTGCTTATATGCACCTTGTGGGCTAAGAGGGATGGTTAAACTACGCTATGGCCCCCTTCTTGGACTTTTTCGTAAATATTGGACACCTTTCATCTCGTAAATATTTTGAACAAGAAACTTATAAAACTGCCTTACTCTTTCATGCCTACTGAAGCAAATGGTTGAAAATATTTACAAAATTTATATTAGTTAATACTTATGTTTCTCTGCTTATAAATATTTGTTATAGCATGTAACTCAAATTGTTTATTTCTTATCTGTTTTGACTGCCCTTATCAAATTTGCTTATTAAAGCTACATTGATTTATTTCTATGTATGAGATTAAGTATATGGTAAATGCTAATATAAAAATATGCATTTTTTTTTCTATATTTTTGCAAAACATTTGTATGCTAGTGAATTTAATGAGCTTTATTGTGTGTGTGTGTGTGTGTAAGAGAGAAGCTTGGAAATGATATGGAAATTTATAAAGGTTATATTTATTTTTAAAGACACAGATAACTGATTGATATTCATTTGACTTTTATTTCTATAATTTTATTTTTTAATGTATTTTTTATACATTTTAGGCACCAATGGCTACAGTTTTTGAAGTCATGAAAATTATTATAGAGGCTGAAACAGATTATCAGGTATTACTTATGACAAATGCTCTTTTTTATTTGTTTTTAATTTTAGTAATAAAAATTATATTAAATATATCAGTTTGATTTAGAATAAATTTACATGAGTAACTTACAAATATTCAGTTACATAAATTTACTCTTGCATTTAAGACCAATATATATTGTTTTTATTATTTATTTAAACATTTTATTGATTATTTATACTCTTTTTTATTTATTTATTTATTTTTTTAATGAAAAATCTCTTGTAGTTAACTGTATTGTCCATTTGCATACTTACTGGAGATAGATTTATATGTCAGTCTTGAATGTATTACCTATACATTTTTGTTTCTACATATTTTAAAGAGTTTTTAAATTTCTAAATTCTTGAAACATATTGTTACAAAATTGTAAATAATTGTGTTTATTTTTGTATAAATTCTTTCAAAGAGGCTTAGTAAGTTGATAAAGTACTAATTTTGTGCATTTCTAGTCGTTTTAGTGTTGAAATAGCCTTAATTTCCCTTAAAAACGCATTAAAAAGCCCCAATAAGGCAGGTAATGGATTTGGCGACTTTTTCCGACCTTGGCGAGAAAATCCTTATTAGGGATATACCAAATATGGAAGCTGTAAGTTGATTGGTTGACCACTTTCTAGAGTTTTCTCGAAATATCTGGGTTCCATGGAACAGTATATAAGAAGCGCTTTCTCGCCAAGGCAGTTCAGTTCAGTCTGTGATCAGAGTCGGTCAGCTTGCATTGAGCCTCTTCGAAAGAGACTTGCTTCAAGTGTTATTGCTATACAGTTTGTACTGTGGATGTGCTATTGACAGCTGTTGTTTAAGCTGTGTTTACTGGTAGAATTGAAGCTGATACTTGGTTTATAGACCTGTATTTTTCTGGAACTTTCTGTGAATAAATTACTGAATTTTTGTACGTTTGGCCTTTCATTCTCGGACAACTCACGAACCCCCAAGTACGCAACATTTCTGGTGTCAGAAGTGGGATTGTCTGTGAATGGTGATAACTAGGGCTATGGAGCAAAAGATGAAAAAACTTCTAGAAAGCTTAGCTACCCAGATGAATGAGATGAAAGTTAGCCTGAGTCAAGAGATGAATGAAATGAAAGCCGGACAGGAAAAGATGGAAACCGGATTGAAAGAGAAAATAGAAACCGGACAAAAAGAATTGAAAGATGGCTTGACTGAAGAAATGAAGGTAGCACAAGAGAAAATGGAAACGGGACAAAAAGAGTTGAAAGACAGTTTGGATGAAGTTCAAGGAGAAATTAAGTCAATCCAAGAAAAAGTTGAATGCAATCAAGAGGAGATGAAGGGAGAACTTTCAGCAGTAAAGGAAGTGATTGAAAGTAAATTATCGGATATGGAAAGCAGAGTAGATGGAATAGAAGAGAAAGTTTTGAAGAAAAAGCTATGAAGATAGAAGAAAATGTTATGAAGGTTGAAGAGAGTGTTACGAGGATAGAACAGAGTGTAGAGGAGAAATTTAAAGAAAACTTTGATCAAGAGCTGAAAGGAAGGTTTTCAGAGATAGAAAGCAACTTTAAGAGAATGGAGGAAGATCTTGAAAGAAAAATGAAAGAAGAGTGGAACAGAGAAGTAATAGGGAATGAACTGCAGAGCAAGATTCGGAATCTCGAAGAAAAGTTAGAATCCATGCCTCAGGAAACTAAAAAGAGAGATAAAAGAATCCAGAATCAGGAATTTATTAAGCTATCCACCTACGACGGCAGTTCCTCCTGGCATGTATATAAGACGCAGTTCTCCATCGTTGCTGAAGCTAACGGCTGGAACTCTACCGCCAAGTCAGTCCACTTAGCAGCAGCATTACGGGGAGATGCAGCTGAGATCCTGAGAAATGTTTCTAAAGAAGAAAGGAACGACTTCGAGGCCCTGACTAGAGCACTGGAGCTACGGTTCGGAGAGAAGTGTTCTAAGGACCAGGGGTGTTTGTGTTCAGGGTTTACCCCTGATTTCAGGGTTTTTACTCTAACCCATCTGTGTTTTCATATTTCCTATAGAGTTATCTTTTCTTTCATTAGTTGTTCATTTGTTATTCAGGTGATATGTGATATAAAAAGACTGAGGGCTTCTGGTTTAAATAGTTTGAGTATTATTTGATATTTTGGGTTTTTTCTAATTTGAGGCTCTAATTTTCAGGGTTTTTACCTTTGAGTCACAATCACCCCTGAAGGACTATAGTCGCCTTCAGCTAAAATCTCGTTACCAGAAAACGGGCGAAAGTTTGCAAGAGCTGGCAGCGGACATTCAGAGACTGTCACACCTAGCATTCTCAGACTGTCATGCTGACACTCGAAACGACTTAGCTCTTCAGTACTTTATCGATGCTGTTCGTGATCCAGAAATTCAAAAAGCGCTGAGACTCTCCAACATCAGAGACGTAGAATCAGCTTTAGGCTATGCACTTAGGATAGAGGCAGCCCAACAAGCCTCCCGTAAAGACTGCCATACCATAAGAGCAGTCTCATTAAACGATACGCCTGCTGGTGAAAATGAAATGAAGAGAAGTATCGAAGAGATCTTAAAGAGATTGTGCAGCCTGGAGAATAAGGAAATAAAGGACCGGAAGATAAAGTGCTGGGGCTGTGGAGGGGATGGTCACGTGAAGAGGAACTGCCCTGTACGACCAACTATAGGAAATCACCCGTCTTCACCATCACTACAGGGAAACTAAGAGGAGGCCATCTCACGGGGCGGAGGTCGCCTGAAATTAAAGAGCCCCAATTTACAGTATTTCATGTTTCATCGATGAGTGGCGACGATAATGGACTTCACCTCTATGGCCAAGTTAACAACGCCACCTGCCGGATGATTCTGGACACGGGAGCCAACGTGACCATCATTAGAACGGATTTGGCTCAAAAACAAAGAGGGAAGATCATCTGGACGCCGCCCTGCATTAAACTCGAGACTGTGACCGGAGACGAAATCAAAATATATGGAAAAATGAACTTGACTATCACTTTTGGGAATGCCAGTTACCATCGTATGGCATATGTGGCTGATATAACAGATCCTTTAATCATTGCAATTGATTTCCTGAGAAAATTTAACTTTAAATTGGACTTCAAGAATAATGAACTGCATTAGAGTTCGGAAGACATCGCTGTGTTCAACACTGAAAATCAAGACATTCAGACAATTTGCCAGATAACAGCCAAGTCTGAAATTTCCATCCGTCCACATACAGAAACAATAGTTTTAGGAACACCCCCTACCAAGCAATACTTCCGCTATGGACTGGTTGAATACCCGAATACAGACAATAGCCCAAGAGGAGTTCTGGTAGCTTCATCTCTAGTTGATCTCTCAAAGAATACTATTCCTGTGAGAGTCGCAAACATTAGCGATAAGGTCCGGACAGTGAAGAAGGATGAGGTGTTGGCAACCTGCACTCCTGTCACATGCATCAACCGCCCCACGCAATCAACCGAATCCAAGTCTTCCGAACAATTAATGACGGAATTACTCAAGAATGCAGAGTTAGGAAAGGAACAGAGATGTGCTGCGGAGAAGCTACTCCAAGAATTTAAAGACCTTTTTTCTCGAACACCTGAAGACGTCGGGAGAACGAACATCGCCCAGCACAAAATTGATACAGGAAATCATCCTCCAATCAAACAACATCCAAGAAGACTTCCCTTTGCTAAACAGGAAGAGGTCACTGAACTTCTAAGTGAAATGCAGCACAATGATGTCATCGAGCCACCAACGAGTCCTTGGGCCTCTCCCATTGTACTGGTGCGAAAAAAGGATGGTTCAACAAGATTTTGCGTAGATTATCGTCAATTGAATGACATCACGAAGAAAGACAGTTAACCTCTTCACAGAATTGATGACACATTAGACACACTTGCTGGCAATAAATGGTTCTCGACGTTGGTTCTGAAGAGTGGTTACTGGCAAGTAGAATTACATCCTGATGATCGTGAGAAGACTGCATTCACCACGGGACAAGGACTGTGGCAATTTAAAGTTATGCCGTTCGGATTATGTAATGCATCTGCCACCTTCGAACGCCTGATGGAGACAGTGCTAAAAGGACTTTCCTATGAAGCCTGTCTGGTGTATTTGGATGATATCATTGTGGGCGCACTTTTGAAGACCATCTACGAAACATCTGAAAGGTGCTGGAGAAACTCCAAATGGCTAACCTCTAATTGAATCCAGGCAAGTGTAACTTGTTCCGTCGTGAAGTGAGCTATATCGGCCATATCATCTCTGCCGAAGGTGTGAGAACTGATCCTGAGAAGATCTCAGCAGTCGAGAACTGGAGTCGCCCTGAAAATGTACACCAACTACGAAGTTTCCTGGGGTTATGCACTTACAACAGGAAGTTTGTCAAGGGTTTCTCAAATATTGCCGGACCACTCCACAAGCTGGCGGAAGCCAAACAGAAGTTCCTGTGGACAGATGAATGTGAAAAAGCATTCAAGCGACTTAAAGAGGCCTTAAAATCATCGCCTATCTTGACATATCCACAGCCCGACAGACAGTTCATACTTGATACAGATGCCAGCCATGAGAGTGTCGGTGCTATTCTGTCGCAGGAAGTTGATGGTCAAAAACATGTCATTGCCTATTGGAGTAAATGCCTGTCTAAACCGGAGCGAAATTGCTGTACCACCAGGAAAGAGCTACTCGTCATCATAAAAGCCATAGAACATTTCCATCATTACCTCTATCGCAGAAGATTCCTGCTCCGGACTGACCATGCATCTTTAACGTGGTTGCTCCAGTTCAAGAACCCGGAAGGACAGATTGCCAGGTGGATAAACGCCTCCAGGAATATGACTTCGAGATACGTCATCATAAAGGGACTCTACATGGTAATGCAGATGCCTTGTCACGGAAGCCCTGCTCGGAAAGTTGCAAGTACTGCTCTAGAGCCGAACAGAAATAACTGCCGATAAATCCGGTTGCCTGCCAAGTTACTGTCTCAACACCATCAGAACAAGATCCCGATCCCTGGAGTGACGAAGAACTTAGACAAGCCCAGTTGGAAGATCCTGACATAAAGCTAATATTACAGCTGAAGGAGACGACCAGCAACAGACCTACCTGGCAGGACATTTCCAGATTCAGTCCCATTACGAAGAGTTATTGGGCACTTTGGGACTCTCTTCATATCAGAAACGGCGTATTATACAGAAAGTGGGAATCTGATGATGGGAAAAGCTTCAGATGGCAAATTGTTTTACCAAGATCAAGAATTCCAGATGTTTTAGATCAACTGCATAGTAGCTCTACCGGAGGCCATTTTGGGGTAATGAAGACTCTGCAGAAAGTTCGGGAACTCTTCTACTGCTGCAAGGCAAAGGAGGATGTGGAGAAATGGTATAAATCCTGTGATGCTTGCGCAGCACGTAAAGGCCCGCAGAAACTAAGTCGAGGAAGACTGCAACGGTATAACGTGGGAGCACCATTTGAACAGCTTGCAATCGACATCTTGGGTCCTTTGCCACGGACCTCCAGTGGAAATAAATACATCCTCGTCGTGATGGACTATTTCACCAAGTGGCCTGAGGCATATCCCATTCCCGATCAAGAGGCATGCACAGCCGCAGAGGTCCTAGTACAGCAGTGGGTGTCAAGGTACGGCACACTCCTACATCTTCATACCGACCAAGGTAGGAACTTTACCTCTGATGTTTTCAAAGGACTGTGTCAACTACTAGGCATAGACAAAACCCCGACAACACCCTTACATCCCCAGTCGGACGGCATGGTCGAGAGGTTCAACCGTACCATCCTGAATAACCTCTCTCTTCTAGTATCAAGGAACCAGCAAGATTGGGACTTGAAGTTGCCATTGTTCCTGCTGGCTTATCGAAGTGCTGTCCATGAAACCACCGGCTATACTCCAGCCCAGATGCTCTTTGGATGTGAACTTCGTCTCCCATGTGATCTCCTGTTTGATTGTCCACCCGATGCACCTTCATCGCCCGAGGAGTACATCCAAGATCTCCAGGCACGATTTGAGGACGTACACAACTTTGCTCGGGAGCGGATTAACATGGCAGCGGAGAAAATGAAAACAAGGTACGATTTAAAGGCTACACAACATGAGTTCCAGGAAGGAGAGAAGGTCTGGTTGTGGAATCCTGTTTGACACAAAGGACTCTCTCTCAAGTTACAGTGCAACTGGGACGGACCATACAGTCTTAAAAAGGCTGAATGATGTAGTGGTGCGGATCACTAAAACACCTTCATCAAAACCGAAGGTGGTGCACTATAATAGGCTAGCCAAGTACCACAAGTAACAGTAATATTAAAATTAAAAATGTAAATACTGTAAAATTTGCGCATGCGTAATGTAAATATTTCTCACTTGATTTTTGTTTCTATTTTGTCGTTATATGCAACTTAGTTTTTGTATTTGAGATTGTGTTAATTTGGTTAGTTTCGCCTCTTAACCAAGGGTTGCACTGCCCGGGACGTGCAGTCCTTGGGAGGGGGGCAGAGTTACAAAATTGTAAATAATTGTGTTTATTTTTGTATAAATTCTTTCAAAGAGGCTTAGTAAGTTGATAAAGTGCTAATTTTGTGCATTTCTAGTCGTTTTAGCGTTGAAATAGCCTTAATTTCCCTTAAAAACGCATTAAAAAGCCCCTATAAGGCAGGTAATGGATTTGGCGCCAAATTTGGTGACTTTTTCCCACCTTGGCGATTTTTTTGGCGACCTTGGCAAGAAAATCCTTATTAGGGATATACCAAATATGGAAGCTGTAAGTTGATTGGTTGACCACTTTCTAGAGTTTTCTTGAAATATCTGGGTTCCATGGAACAGTATATAAGAAGCGCTTTCTCGCCAAGGCAGTTCAGTTCAGTCTGTGATCAGAGTCGGTCAGCTTGCATTAAGACCAATATATATTGTTTTTATTATTTATTTAAACATTTTATTGATTATTTATACTCTTTTTTTTTTTTTTTTTTTTTTTTTTTTAATAATGAAAAATCTCTTGTAGTTAACTGTATTGTCCATTTGCATACTTACTGGAGATAGATTTATATGTCAGTCTTGAATGTATTACCTATACATTTTTATTTCTACATATTTTAAAGAGTTTTTAAATTTCTAAATTCTTGAAACATATTAATAAGCAAAATTTCTTTTAGAAAACAATGTTTGAAGATTTTCAATCAGCAGGCATGCCTTTTAAAGTTTTAAGGCGTACACTTCCTGTTTCAAGTGCCAGGGTTGATTGGTTGAGGCTTCTTAACTGTAAAATTGAAGAAGCTGATGTGAAAGAATTTGAGTTTAATGTCCCGTTTAATATTCCAGAAGATGCTGAAATTGTATAAGAGAAAAGTATATTCTCTAAAAAGCATATCAATTGCCTTTATGGAAATTGAAAAATGTTCTCATTATTCATCAAGTTTAAGCAAGTTTAATACATGTTTGGTGTGCAATTACTTTATTACACAGTTTTTCTATTTTGATGTTTCTTTCCCCTTTTTTTTTTCTATTATATATTTTTTGTGTTTGAAAATTTTTTGTGTTAATTTTGTATTTTTTGTGTTTGAAATTTTTTTTTATTAATTTTGTATTTTTTGTGTTTGAAAAATTTTTTTGTTAATTTCATTTTTTGTATTTAAGAGATTTTGGTCCTTTTGATATACTTTGTACGAGAAGGTACATTTGTTTGAAATATGTAAGACCAAAAATAAAACTGTTTAAAAAAAATTGCTTTTTAATATCTTAATGGCAAAACTATACCTTTTTTGTTTATCTTAGCTTGCAGCGTAAAGAATGTTTCAGTACATTATATTCAGTACGTGCAGTGAAACTTGAATAATTCAAAATTTTGGATAATTCGAATATTTTACATGGTCCCTTGAATTTTGTATTAAAATAATGTTATAAAAAATCGTGCATAATTCGAATTTTTCATACGATTACCTTTAAAATAATACAGTAAAATTTGTACCCGAGATTTTACTCATCTGAAGTGTATTATCAACTTTTATAGTCTTTCAAAAGAAGGATAAGGAAATACAATAGAAGTCCCTAGCTAGTGCACCAGAAGATATGTTGCATATGTATGAACTTCGAGGTTTTTGTGAATTGAAAGTCATGTGTAATGTAGAAAATTCTATTTTTGTATCAGGTCATATGCTATGCCGCAAAGATTCTACTTAAAAAAGAAATAAAAAATATTTGACTATTTTTTAAAAAGTGTTGAATAATTAAGCTCGTAAAAAATATTGATTTAATGGGGGGAAGGGGTAATGTAGCAGTATACTTAGATATAAAGTTTGTGTTAAATCTCTGATCGTAGAGTTTAAATTTTTTAATATATTTTTCTTTTTTTGATAAAATAGTATATGTTATTCGAATTTTTGGATATTTCAAATTTTTTCCTGGTCCCTTCAACTTTGAATTATCCAACTTCTACTGTATTATATATGTTGTATTAAATACATAATATACAGCAGAAATGACTGAAATAATTTAATACAGTCATTTGCTTCATAGTTTAATGAATTTATGAGCTTACATTGCATCACGTGAAGATGAGCCTTTCTAAACAAAGTCATCTTTATCAGCTGCTAATTAACACAGAACTCTTTTTAAAACTGAACTAATTTTTTTTTTTTTTTTTTCCCCATTTCAAACACGTGTGGTCAGATGATCCTGACTGCCCTGATTGGCTTAGGGGGAATCATATGATACAAGAGAGTAGGGAACAGAAGATTTTAGATTAAAATTATGTTTGAATTGCACAAGATAATAAACAAGTTTTGTTTCATCAGAACATAAGATTGATTTAAAAGTTGAGAATAACTTAATGAATTTGCAAGTACTGAAATATTAGGTGTAAGAGAAAGTTCTGTCATTGTGTGGCACCCAAACTGAGAGTTTGGACATGAAACCAAGCCTTTTAATGTAATCCAAAGCGGTAGTCTGATGAATTCCAAGCTTGAACCCACTACTGTGGAAGAACGTGGTTTGTCCTGATCATACTGTAACACTTCATCATTGACATCTAATGGCCTTCCTGATCTGGGTTCATCTTTCAAAGAAAAATCATCCAAATGAAATGTTGCAAACCATCTTTGGCATATTCGAGCTGTTAATGCGTCCTCTCCAAACACGTCAGGCAAGTTTTTTGTTGCCTCCATCGCATTATTTCCTTTTTTAAACTGATGCAACACATGTCTTAAGTGCACTTTTTCTTCACCCATGATGACAGTTTTACAAGTTTGAAAAAACTGACTAAAATACGTAAAAATATGTGTAAATCATCAATAATACTCTAACCTAACTGTTTAAACTGGTTTCAGTTGATAATTAAAAACGCATCCACGTGATAAAAAATGACAGAATTTTCCCTTACACCTAATATTTAGAAAATGAGTTAACCCATTAACTGCCAAAACTAGAAATAATTTTTTTTCTAAATACAAACAGTAATTTAATTACCTTTAATAATGCTCTGTTAAAACACTAAAGACCTTTCAGGGCGAAATCCACCCCTTCTTCAGTAGTTACATGGTCTGCTTTGGCTGTTGAAACTGATTTCCATCTTCCTTCCTTTCTTTGGGCTGATCCTCCATGATGTGGTGGCACGCTCGATCTAAATCGGCGCGCGATTCGTGCCCGTTACATGCCAATTGGTCTTTAACTATTTCAGTGGTTTCTCGGTAAAACACGTAATCAGGGTTATTATAATTTGCTATTTTTCTTGTTTCGCTAAAATTAATTTCTATGTTGTTTTCTTTATTGACCTTAGTGAGGGCTGTAGTTATTTTCCCATATTTGATGTCATTTTGGTGTTCTTTGATCCTTGTTGCTATTTTCTTTTTGGTTACTCCAATATAATGGCCTCTTTTTTCATTTGTATATTTAAAAGGGATCTGGTATATTCCGGCTGTTTCAAGAGGGGGGGGGGGTTGTGTCTTTATCATTTCGAATTAATTGATAGATGTTAGGATTTGGTTTTATAGGTATATTTATATTATGTTTCTTGGCTATATTTTTAACTTTAATTGAAATTCCCTCATCATATGATATAGAGAATAAGTGAAACTTGGAGAGATTTTTTGATAGTTTGGGATATTGTTGAGTTTACTGATTCTTTTTTTATATAATTTATTAACAAGGTTTTTATTATAGCCTGCTTTAAGAGCCATATTTTTAATGTAATTTATTTCTTTTCTTAAATCGGCGGGGTCGCTAGAGATTAAGATTGCGCGGTTGATGTAGGCTTGTATCTATTAGCAAAAACTTAATTTTACTTTAATTTGATTTATTTTAGCAGAGATTTATAAAGCACAATGAAAGTCCATTTTAATTCAGTTTTAAAACTTAAATATGTGTTCAGAAAACTGTATAATTAAAGACTAACAAAGTTTTTAAAAACAATAACAATGAATTTATTCAACAGAAATCTTAACAATATTTGTAAAAAAATATTAAACATTATAATATAAACATAACTAATATCTATATTGAAAGGCAACTATCTTATACTTTTAATTAATTAAAGCAAGGCAATCTAACTAATGTGTTTAAACTTGGAGTACTACCTGGAGAAAGATAAACAAACATTAAGAAAAACTTTAACGGCTGTATTTTAAACAGCAATCACTGATAAAAATAAGTTATCAGAAAAAACCTCTCTGACATCCAGGCCTGCAATTAATTAATCTATCTCTTTAAAACTTATCCACTTACAGCTTCATAAATAACTTAAAAATAACTAAAGATAAAAACATAAGTAGCCCAAAAAGACTAAGCAACAGATTATACAATCATGCTAAAAACATCTAAAGTGAAGAGAGAGATGGGTGTTTCTTCTTTCTATTTATAATCACTCAGTGGATCAAATTACAGCCAATGACTGATGCACACCTGTCAAATCAGTCACCAGACATCATAAACGAATAATCAATATATCATGACGTCATTATGCAGACAGCTGATACAGTTTCCACCTGGCCTATTGACCCACTTCCGGTTGACTGGAAAACATCGTACTCAAATATAAACAAAGCATCATCACGGCAAATAAATATTAAACTGTAGAAATTTCCCCAATTAAAGATAAATAAAATAAAAGTTCTTTAATGACAGATGAAAGGCCAAGTATCCTAAGAAGTAATGTAAGTAAACATTATCTATATAAAGAGTTTAAGTTTAAAACAAATATCTTTTACTATTTTTTAAAAATGAACTTATCTAACACTTTCCCCATATGTGGGTAGCCTCCATAAATATAATAAAACTTATTAATTTCCCAAACATACAAATTGAAACTGCATGGTACAAAGGAAGCTATTAAAATATTTCCAACAGTATTGCATTAATTTTATATGTGTAGGGAGTTTTACTATGGTTGTTAATTATTTCTTCATTTGCTGTCGGTTTTCTGTAAACTGTGGTATTAATATTATTTTGATAGCGTTTTAGTTTAACGTCAAGATAGTTAATTTCGTTATTTATTTCAGTTTCACAGGTAAATTTTATATTGTGGTCAATTTTATTTAAGACTTCTAAGATCTCATTAGTGTTTTCGCCTTTATCAATAATCGCGAATACGTCATCAACATAATGGACCCAAAAAATTAATTTATCTTTTAATATTTCAAATATTTTAACTGTTAAACACAATTACAACTGGTGTTGAGTGAACGCAACACGAGTGAAAAATGGGTTAATAAAGGATTAAACAGGGCTCTATCAGTGGATTAGTAGGAGGCAGAATCCAGGGTTCCCACGGGTCAGGGAAAACCTGGAAAAGTCAGGGAATTTGAAATTACTAAAAAAAGTCAGGGAAATATCAGGGAAAATTGTAAATATTGCTCAAAAACCTGGAAAAATGATGATACAAACCTGGAAAATGATTTTGAGCATTCAATTAATATCGCAAGTCACGTTACTATGTTGTCTTTTTTGTTGCAAGCTATGTTCTGTTTTATACCGTGAGCTATTTTTCATGTCGCAAACCAAATTTTGTAACTGGAATTTTCTAAAAATATGCCTGGAAAAACTGGAAAAGTCAAAGAATTTTATTTTTGAAATTGAGTGGGAACCCTGAGAATAATTTAAGTTTAAGAAATAGAGCTTTAGTTTTAAGGGAGGCTTTTAATTATACAGTGTATTTCTAAAACAAAATGGTGGTTTTAATGCTTTGTAGTATTTATTAAAATCATAATTAATACATGAAATGAAAGAGCAACTCAAACAGTTCGGTTTGTTAGTACACACATGCACTAGAAAGCCTGTGTGCTTAATGTAGACTAAACTTATTGTCTAGCATTTTTTTTTTTTTTTTTAAGTTTATCGGAGCTATGAATACAGCAGAAGCTTCATTTAGCTCATCTTAACATAAAATCCAGTGTGCAACTTTTTAAATAAAACAGAGTTTTAGTAACAATAACAATGTTTATTTAGCAGTTTAAAACTTAACAAGAGATATTGAAAACATAACAAACTTTAATTTTAAGTTTAATATATACCTTACATAAGCTTTTCATCGTTTTGGCTGATTAATTTCAGTCGCAATCGCGACCATCCTCAGAGCCATGACAGTCGTTTACGTCCTTCTGTTTATAGTTCGGCGGTTTGCTGTGGTTGTTATTTCGCTTCACTTCAGATTCCTCCAAGATGTGTTGCCATGCAGTAGGGATGATGGAATGTTCTCTATTGTTTACAGTGTTGGGGTTAGTAATAATTTCAAGTGCCTCCCGTTTTAGAGCATAATTATGGTTATTGTAAGGTGCTATTTTTTGGATGTTAATGGAGTTAATGTTTATGGGGTTATTATTGTGGGTAGTGGAGAAAGCGGTAGAGGTTTTTCCTAATTTAAGGTCTGCACGGTGTTCTTTTTCTCTATCGGTGATTTTTCGCTTGGTCATCCCAATGTAGCAGGCGTTTTTACCGTTGATATGTTCGAAGTTGATTTTATAAATCCCGGAGGTGGAGTTTGGTGGAATGGGGTCTTTTTCGTTTCGGATATGTTGAAAAATGTTTTTGTCTGGTTTTATTGGAATGTTTAGGTTATTATTTTTAGCTTAATTTTTTATTTTAATGCTGGCGCTTTTACAAAATGGGATTGCAGTGGTGAAAATAGGTTTAGTTTTTTGGGCATTATTGATTTTGTTTAAGGATTTGAGGCGTTTTTTGTATAATTTATTTATAAGAGTTTTGGAGTAATTTGCTTTAGTGGCGATTTTTTTGATATTGTTAAGTTCTGTATTTAGTAATTGTTTGTTAGAGCAGATTAAAATAGCGCGATTGATGTAAGATTGAATGGCAGATAATTTGTAACTGAGGGGGGTTTTACAATTTCTGTTTATAATTTCAGTGTTAGTTGTGGGTTTTCTGTAAACTGTAGTGTCAATAGTGTTATTAGGGTATTTTATTATTTTTATGTCAAGAAAGTTGAGAGTATTGTCAGTTTCCTTTTCGATGGTGAATTTAATATTATTATCCAGGTTATTAAGGTTAGTTAGAAGGTTATCTGGGTTTTCGGTGTCGGGTATAATGGCAAATATGTCGTCAACGTATCGAGTCCAAAGTTTACAATTTTTGATAATATGGTTGGCGGAGTTTTCAATAAGGCGGAGTTCTGCAATGATACCGGAGATAGGGGACCCCATGGGGACGCCTTGAGTTTGATGGTAAGTATTATTGTCAAAGTATGATTCATTAAGGTGGTTATTTTAGTGTTAAACACTAAAATAACCACCATGTTTGGAGATAACAAAATCAGCGAAACTTTAATCAGAGCAAATAACCTACTCCTTAATGAATCATACTTTAACTTTGACAATAATACTTACCATCAAACTCAAGGCGTCCCCATGGGGTCCCCTATCTCCGGTATCATTGCAGAATTGAAACTCCGCCTTATTGAAAACACCGCCAACCATATTATCAAAAATTGTAAACTTTGGACTCGATACGTGGACGACATATTTGCCATTATACCCGACACCGAAAACCCAGATAACCTTCTAACTAACCTTAATAACCTGGATAATAATATTAAATTCACCATCGAAAAGGAAACTGACAATACTCTCAACTTTCTTGACATAAAAATAATAAAATACCCTAATAACACTATTGACACTACAGTTTACAGAAAACCCACAACTAACACTGAAATTATAAACAGAAATTGTAAAACCCCCCTCAGTTACAAATTATCTGCCATTCAATCTTACATCAATCGCGCTATTTTAATCTTCTCTAACAAACAATTACTAAATACAGAACTTAACAATATAAAAAAAATCGCCACTAAAGCAAATTACTCCAAAACTCTTATACATAAATTATACAAAAAACGCCTCAAATCCTTAAACAAAATCAATAATGCCCAAAAAACTAAACCTATTTTCACCACTGCAATCCCATTTTGTAAAGGCGCCAGCATTAAAATAAAAAATAAAGCTAAAAATAATAACCTAAACATTCCAATAAAACCAGACAAAAACATTTTTCAACATATCCGAAACGAAAAAGACCCCATTCCACCAAACTCCACCTCCGGGATTTATAAAATCAACTTCGAACATATCAACGGTAAAAACGCCTGCTACATTGGGATGACCAAGCGAAAAATCACCGATAGAGAAAAAGAACACCGTGCAGACCTTAAATTAGGAAAAACCTCTACCGCTTTCTCCACTACCCACAATAATAACCCCATAAACATTAACTCCATTAACATCCAAAAAATAGCACCTTACAATAACCATAATTATGCTCTAAAACGGGAGGCACTTGAAATTATTACTAACCCCAACACTGTAAACAATAGAGAACATTCCATCATCCCTACTGCATGGCAACACATCTTGGAGGAATCTGAAGTGAAGCGAAATAACAACCACAGCAAACCGCCGAACTATAAACAGAAGGACGTAAACGATTGTCATGGCTCTGAGGATGGTCGCGATTGCGACTGAAATTAATCAGCCAAAACGATGAAAAGCTTGTGTAAGGTATATATTAAACTTAAAATTAAATTAGTAAGCTTTTCTTTAAAAATAAATGAATAACAAACTTTTTAAAAAATATGTATAGTTGCCAGTGATGGTTACGAAAATGATTAAAATTTGAAGTTTTATAATGCCATGAGGGAAAGCTAATCAAAGAAAACAGTTACTGTGATGAAAAAAAAGTTATTTTGCACAGCATTAGCTCAATAAGGATGCTGGCCATAAAACAACTTCAGCAATTACTGCAACTTAAACTTAAATAAAACATTGCCCTCAAACTTTGAGGCAAACTGAAAATAACTTAAAATAAATCTAATGCTTAAAGCAACATAATTGACAAAAAATATGAGAGAGAGAGAAACAATTCAGTACCTCCTTATATATATCCAGCAGGATTCTGAAACAGCCATTCAAAAGGCCACACGTTTTCCCTTTACGCAGGGTTCATACTACTCAGGGAAAACCTGAAATACTCGTGGAATTTGGATTTCGTTAAAAAAAAAGTCGGGGAAAATAAAAATTTTCATTAAAAGTCAGGGAAAATCAATTATTAAACCTGGAAAATCAAATATTTCTTTTCTGTCAAATTATATTTTTCTTGTTTAGCTTCAGGGACATATCCAGAGGGGGGCCAACTTTGCTCATGAAATGTTGTTGCACAACGATTTTCTCGATTGTGTTGTTTTCAGTGATGAATCAACATTTCACATCAGTGGACATGTGAACACTCATAATGCGCATATCTGGAGCTCAGAAAATCCACACGAGATGGTACAATTGCAAGGAGACTCCCCTAAATTGAATGTTTTTTCTACCATATTGCGGCAGAAAATTTATGGACCTTTTTTGGAGAAGCAACTGTATCTGGTACTTCCTACCTTGATGCTCTACAACTATGACTATTTTCCCAATTGGTAAAAGATGAACCAAATAATTTCGTTTGGCAGCAAGATGGTGCACCGCCTCACTGGCACAAAGACACATGCGATTGGTTGAACGTCACTGTACCTGAATGCTGGATTGGTCGCAAAGGGCCCAATGACAGAGCTTGTTTTGCATGGCTTCCACACTCACCCAATCTCATGTCATGATTTCTACCTTTAGGGGTTCATAAAGGATCGTGTATATGTGCCTCCTCTACCAGCTTACCTACCCGACCTAAGAAATAGGATTGAGGCAGCTGTTGCAACAATTACACCACAAATACTAAGCAAGGTTTGGAAAGAACTGGGCTATCGACTTGTGTGCCATGTCACGAAAGGTGCTCACATTGAACACCTGTAAGTTTGTACGTAAAACTATTTGAGTTGCTCTTTCATTTCATGTATTAATTATGGTTTTAAGTAATAAATACTACAAAGCATTAAAACCCCGTCGTTCATTTAGAAACGCCCTGTATTTCAATTTTCCCTGTAAAGAGGGAATGGAATGACTAAGGCTCACTTTTTACATTATTACATTTAATTACACCACACAATTATTTATATTTATATAAAACAAAATGAATATTATAGTACACAAATAATCTATAATCTCTCAAATTATGCCTACTTTTAAGACAAAAATGCATTTTTATAACATACAATTTTACACATAAACCACTGATTACAGAAAGGAGACATGACCAACTTTTAGTGAAAATGAGTTAATGCCACCAGCGTGTTCCTAGCATATAGACACACATTTTCTGTAAAAAGGAAACTCATCCTTCAGCCCTGTACAAGAGAAGAAAAAAAAAATATCCGAAAAATAGTTTTGGGCAGAAAGAGAGTCATGTCCTGGACATGACTCCTTTCTGTTCTCAATGAAATGGGAGTGACAGGCCAATCAGGTTTTTCTTACATCATTTTCTCTGGCTGATGTAACTGTCTTCTATCGAAAGAAGATGCCCCAGAAGTTCAACAACAAATGACCAACGTAAGCCTAAATTAAAATTCATAATGTCATATTCTTGTTCAGCAAATGTGCATAACATTAGCAGGAAACGAGGTGTGTGAATTTCAAACTTACTGACAGAGGGTGAATCACTAAATGATTTAAGAGGTATGACACACAGTGTGAATGCTTTGATTCATGAGCATATTCAATCCTTCCCTTTAAAATAGTCGCAATGTACTTCAAATTAATGAAGTACCTAGCGTCAAACTTCACAGCCAAAACAATGCATGATTTATTTTTGAAAATATATCCCATTTTCAAGGGAAAGTGAAGTATCACTTCTACTGGACTACTTCCATATAAATTTTTCATTGGGCTTCAAGATACCTCCCCAGGTTAGGTGTGCTATGTGTGAGGAGCTAATCAATAACATTAAGCACACCTCATTATATGGAACTGCAAAAGGAGTTGTGGGTGAATTAATTTTGCACAAAAGAAGCTAGAAGTTTTACAACTTTCTTAAAGAAACTGTTCCTTCTTTCTAAACTGAGGGCACCAAAGTTTTAGGACTGTGTTTTGACTTTATGGTGCTTTTGATTTGCCTTGAATACCCATTAATGGCCCTCTTCACTTGCCGGAAGCCCGAGCCAATGTTATTCTATGGGGAAATTTTCTTTACCAATAACTTACTAATACATATTTTTAAATTCTGCTTTCACATTCAGAAAATTCCCAACTGTTAAATTGATGGACCTTTTTTAAAAATGTATTTTTTTTTTATTTTTAATATTTTATTTTGAAATTGCAAAATGAAAAAATTTCACATATTGAAAATTCGTATTTTGCAGCTTCAAAATAAAATATAAAAAATTGAAAAAATAATTTTTTAAAAAGGTCCATCAATTTTAACAGCTGTGAATTTTCAGAATGTGAAAATAGAATTGAAAAATATGTATTAGTTAATAAGTTATTTGTAAAGAAAAATTTCCCATAGAATAACATTAGCTTCAGCTTCCGGCGGAGGTGAGTGAAGAGGGCCCTTAAGGATCTTCATTACTACCAATGGCTTGGTGTCAACAATTTCAATATTCATAATTCATGTACAATACCATGACAAGTTATGTTTATTATGAGGGAGTTGCAAGAAAATATTCTGATATAATATCGTTTGCATGAACTTCAAACTTTCATCGCTCCAAAGTTGAGATCTTTTTTGTGGCAAGTGTGGTGTGCAAAACAAATTTTTGCATTCATTCGGATCATAATAGCATTGGTGAAACTCTAGATTTTTAAGAAAATCAAAGATATTATTTTTTTCCAATGAGAGGTCACTCCTACTTACCTTACAACTGAAAATTTGGATTAATAAAGAGGAACTTAAAAAATATTGATAGAATGTGTACTCCCGACGAGTACATTAATACAGTGGTAAATGCTTCAAATGTAGCTGGAAAATTCAGAGTGATCATTGTCAATTCTTCAATAACTCTTGACTATCAGTACTAGTTTCCCCACTTAATGACTCCATTACTTTATTCAAGAAGCTTGTCCATCAAAGACAGGAAAATATTTTTATTTCTTCGTATAATTATTTTGAATGTTCTTTCAAAAGTACCGGTACTATTTTAACGTCTGAATTTATTGGTGAATTCATCCTCAATCATTTTTGTTTGAGAAAGCATAATAATTCTCATCTTCTCATAAATACCATTCATGAAATTATAACTACAGAATAATCCTATAAACAACAATAAAATGAAAGCCCTTAAAAGTGTAAAACAGTTCATTCCAGAAGAGAAATTATGTGCTGTTTGGATGGAACTTTATGAATAACCAACTCATTAAGAATGTTACCAATCACTGTAATTAAGTATAATTTAGTGTTTTTATGTTTCTTCTACTTATACCATGTTGTATAAAGCTGTACATAGATTTTCAATGAAGAGATTTGAAGTAAAGCAATGATTTTTGGGAATTGCTGGAGTACATGAAGAAAAAGTGTTAAGTGCAATAAGGAGACATGTCCACAATGCAAAAATGATTGCCATGGAAATATGTATTATTGAATTTTGATTAAAATGTAGTATTTGTGATAGGGATAGTAATAAAAATGCTGTAATTTTTTCAGAATTTTAAATTCACGCAAACTTTGTGTAAACTTTTTTTTTGTCTCCTGTAAAATTAGTTTTTGTGACATGTCACGTTTCTGCAATCAGTGATTCACATTTTGTCTTAATTATACTTGAAATAATAGAACTTGAGATTAGAGCATCCAATGAAGTCTTCCTCTCAGGTTTTAGACATTCATGTTGTTCCAAAAATTTTATTGTTTTCCTAACTTTCGATAAAACTAGTTGAGATTAATATTTATTAAATTTTAAAGGGAATCTTATTTAAACCCTTTAGAACATCATCTACACTTCACACAAATGCATGCTTTCATTTATTGGCTGGCTTTATTTATCTTAAATTTATCTGTTCTTAAGTTAAAATTTTCACTAGCACTATAAAATATAAAATCTTTGTTTTGATTACATTCCATTGGCTTTTCCAATTGGGAGAAATGTAGTTCATCACTACTTCCGTACATCTGGCGGGAGTGGGTCATTGACAGACTCATTTGACATCATCAATCATCATCAGTATTTCCCCATGTCCAGACTAACCTTATAGACTCTCACTTGTTCTGACGTCTATTGTCTAAAGTTGGCTATTATGGAAACTGCAGCTCAGTATGAAGGTCGTGGACAATTTATGTTCGCTCTCTTATCTTTGAGATTGCTTCCCATATTTGAAGCATTGTTTATTTTGAAACACCTGGTTGGCATATTCAAAACTTTTTCACGCTGATCGTGATAAGATTTATGGAACTTGTTTTGAATCATTGTCTTCAAGTTTGAGCTATAGTGGTTGTCTGGATGTTCTGATTAAGTATTATTTAACTTAATAAATTAGTAACAGAATGAAGTGATAATTTTTCTTACTAATTTACACACACAAATATTTAAAAGTTTAAAAATTGTATTTTCACTTCTATAACTATGTTGCATGTTTCTCTGCAAATACTAAATATTGTTATATTTTAAGTCATTAATAAAATCTGTTGTTAAATGATTCTGTTGTAATTGCTAAAATACTTTCAGTTAACATTAAAAAAAAAAAAAAAATCTGATGTGGACACCACATGACTTTCTTATATACCTTTAGAAATATATACATAATGTTAAAAAGCATTGTCACTGGACCCAAGAGAGATGGCTAAAAATACTTAACAAATGCATTATCACAGTGTTTTGGGCTTTTCTGAAAGTTTCAAATGTCTAGCTAGTCAGGAAGTTAGTTAAAAATAGATTGCAAGATTTGTACAGGTAACGCTGCCAAAGGCAGCAGGAATCTGAAGCAGTTGGCTGTTCTGAACTATTCTGAAAGTTTCAAATGTCTAGCTAATCGGGAAGTTAGTTAAATAAATTTTTTGTTGAACCATATAAGCATGGCGAAGGCAGCAATGACCCGAAAGAATTTGCTAAAAATATTTTTAAAATGCATTGTCACCATGTTCTGAGCTTTTCTGAAAGTTTCAAATGTCTAGCTAGTCGGGAAGTTAGTTAAAAATCGATTGCAAAATTTGTCCAGGTAACGCTGCCGAAGGCAGCAGGGATCTGAAAGAGTTGATTAAAAGTATTAAAAAAATGTATTTTCGCCATGCTTTGAACTATTTTGAAAGTTTCAAATGTCTAGCTAGTCGGGAAGTTAGTTAAATATTTTTTCGGTTGAATCATATAAACGCTGTTGAAGGCAGCAGGTATCTGAAACAGTTGGCAAAAACTATTTAAAAACTGCATTATCAACGTGTTCTGAGCTTTTCTGAAAGCTTTAAATGTCTAGCTAGTCGGGAAGTCAGTTAAAAATCGTTTGCAAGATTTTTTCAAACCAATTTTGCATTATTTACGTTTTTTGATACATTATGGCCAAAACCTTTGTATTTTTGGTCATTAGGACCTAATTTTTTTAAATATCTCCAAAACCGAAAATCATACGGAGTCCAAAAAAAGAGGTGCACAACTAGATGTTATAACAAACCTATGTACCAATTCACAACTTTCTACGTCCAACCGTTTTTGAGTTACGCGACATACACACACATCAAAAGTCGCTTATATCTCTAAAACGAGAGCTCGTGTTAAGATGATACTTGCAGGTATTCAACTAGACATCATGACAGTCACACATATAAATTGAGAACATTCAGTGATCATTCGTTTTCGAGCAATGTGAAATACAAAATCCATTTCGCAAATCAGGATTACTATACTTCCTTTGAAACCTTTGGATGGCCCCTGCCTGCCTGGGCTTGGCCAAGCTTAACAGGTTGGATGCCGTCCGCCAGATCTCCGCGTGGAAGCTGCTGGGCTGCAATGTAACTAGAACGCCAAAGCTCAGGAATTGCAGGGTATCGACTTCTGCTTTGGAGGGACAGCTCGATTTATACACCACACCCTCCAAGATAGCTACGGTGGAAACGCACAGACATGCTCCAGGATGTTAAGGAATTTGGAATAAGTGCACTTACTAGCTGAGAGTCGAAATAACCGGAATTATGCAAAATTAAAACAATTTTGAATTTAGGCAGGGAGGGAGAAAAAAAAAAATGCTTTGGGAGCCGCTAAAGTTAGTTGTGCACACAATAATTAAAGCCAAAAGAGGAGGCCATTTGAACAGGGGAAGGGGACAACACTTAAGAATTGAGAAAGACAAGTTGAACAAGGAAGGAACAATGAGATTATTAAAAAAAAAATAAATAAATAAATAATAATTACATGAGGCCACTGGAGGATGGAAGATAGTTTTGGGCGCATAGCGAAAATTTTAGAGTTTTTGAAGTGGCAAGGCCTAAATAATCCTAATTGGGAGGGAAATTACTATGTGCAAGGAGGCCGAATGGAGAAGAGAAAGAGGGACCATCGCAATTTTGATCCACCACGGGGGGGATGGTTCCCTGCGTAGGTTGCCCGACGACTGCTAAACGACCCCATCGTGCACTTGACGGTGCAGCACAGATTAACGAGGACCAGACACCGCCACACCCTCGTAAAAAAATAAAATAAAATAATAATAAAGAAAAATAAACTAAAGAAAAAAAAATAATAATATAGAATAAATAAATTAAAGTAAGTAATTAAATTAAAATTTGTGCAGGTCAAAACTTGATGAGTACCAAAAAGAAATGTGACAGGAAATAGTTCTAGGCTTAACAAGGAAAGTATTACCCCTACAATTGAGTAAAGAACTGTGTGTCAAAACTAGATGAGTACCAAAAAGACTAAGTTTCTGGGATTTGTATGCTGTGCGACCTGTTATGTCCTGCACTCTTGATGATATTGTACAAATCCGGTAAAGGTAATTAACATTATGGTTGCTTTTTGACACACATTCAAACCTGTAACATTAAAAGAAGGATTCCTTAAGAAAAGATTCCTTATACTTTGTATAAGGAAGTAAAAATAATAAATAATAATATCATTAAGTGAAATATGAGTCATTCCATGTCGCATCATCCAGGCTATGACACCCACTGACACAGATTTGGATGAAATTTGTTACAGTTATAGAACATTTCATACTGATTCTAGGAATGTCAATTATTTTGAGATCAGTGAAGTAGTTTCAAGCTATCAGCATTGATGTACATGGGGAAAATGGCCGATTAGCCGCCATTTTGAATGGTACATGTAAATATATAAATGTTTGTAACTCCTCTTATTTTTAACATAGAACTTTCAAATTTTTTTCTGTTGTTGTTTATTTAGAATATAACAAGCTTTTATTTACCAAAGTTTTGTTTTCTTAAATCTTTACAATTATTTATAATAGTGACTTTTTGTTGTTTTTCTTCATATGTAATTTAAATAACTTTAGCAGACAATTTCTTTCATTGCCCCTTCAATTTTCACCAAACTTTGTATACAGGCAGACCAAACTATGTTTATATGACTGATAAAAAATTTTTGATGGCAGTTAACAGGATTTTCGTTTAAACAATTTTAACTTAACCTTCCCGACATTACCCCTTCTACAAAAAGATGGTTTCCTATTTCATTCTGATTTTAATATAAATCCCATGCTTTACTATGAGAATTTCTTGTTTTACAACAGAATCTAATTACACAGCTTATTAAATATTGAAAACTAAGAAAATAAAACTTAAGTAGATTTTTTTCTCTGCACTTTCTTTTTTTTTTTTTTCCATAATATTCTGTATGCAAAACCACATTTAATTATACATCATGAAATATCAAATTAACTATGATAAAATTGAAGTATGTAAAATAAAAGTATAATAGTATAAAAATTAAATGCATTATAATAAAGTTATTTTTCACTATTAAGAAGAAAAATATTTTTAACAAATAATATTTCATACATAAACCAAAACACGTCTATCAATGAAAATTAAAAATAAGTATAATAAGGAATATAACTTAGTCAGAGAAATGCAAATAACCATATAAACTCAGTGATGAAACCACTGCTTTAGTGAATTCAAAATGGACAAAATATAATAAACTGGGAAGACTTTAACTTAATAACATATAGTTATTTTCATTTTTCTGACTGTAAGTTACATTCTTTAGTATACTTATGTTATTTTTAATTTCCATTGATAGATATCATGTTTTGGTTTATGTATGAAATATTAATATGAAATTGTTAAAATAATTTTTCTTATTAATAGTGAAAAATAACTATTATAATGCATTCAATTTTTATACTATTATACTTTTATTTTACATACTTTAATTTTATCTTAGTTAATTTAATATTTAATGATGTATAATTAAATGTGGTTTTGCATGCAGAATATTATGCAAAAAAAAGAAAAAGAAAGTGCAAAGAAAAAAATCTGGTTATGTTTTATTTTCTTAGTTTTCAAGTATTTAATAAGCTGTGCAATTAAATTCTGTTGTAAAACAAGAAATTCTCATAGTAAAGCATGGGATTTATATTAAAATCAGAATGAAATAGGATACCATCTTTTTGTGGAAGAGGTAATGTCGGGGAGGTTAAGTTAAAATTGTTTAAACAAAAATCCTGTTAACTGCCCATCAAAAATTTTTTATCAGTCATATAAACATAGTTTGGTCTGCCTGTATACAAAATTTGGTGAAAATTGAAGAAGGGGCAATGGAAGAAATGGTCTGCTAAAGTTACTCAAATTACATATGAAGAAAAACAAGTCACTATTATAAATAATTGTAAAGATTTAAGGAAACAAAACTTTGGTAAATAAAAGCTTGTTATATTCTAAATAAACCAAAAAAAATTTGAAGATTCTATGTTAAAAATGAGTGGAGATACAAGCATTTATATTTTTATATGCAACATTCAACATGGCCGTCAGGCAGGCATTTTGGCATGTATTTAAATGCTGATAATTTGAAAACTACTTCACTGATCTCAAAATAATTGACATTTCTAGAATCAGCATGAAAAGTTCTATAATTGTAAAAAATTTCATCCAAATCGTTGTTGGTGGGTGTCATTTTTTAAAAATTCTGGATGATTTGACATGTATATTGACCCATATATAATATTTATATAGCAAAGTGTAGAAAGTTAGTTGCCTATTTCTCTCTTTTCCATGAATCAGCACCATAGGAGCATATTTGCTTAAAACAAGCTTGATTTTTTTAATTCAATGACATTTTCAACCAGATTTAAGCTTGGAAATCAAATTTGATAAATTTAATATGTTACAAATTTAAAAATTCTTTGATTTCAAAAGTAAAAAAAGAGGTCATTTGCTCAAGAGCAGAAAATTCAACTTTATGAACAATGGTAAATATAAATTTTTATTCCAAGTTTTTTTTTTTTTTTTTTTAAGATTTTTTCTTTATAAACTGCTCATTTTTTAACACCTTGGGGTAAGTATAATAGATACCATTCCATAACTTAGCCATGAATAAAAATTTTCTATTTTTACCAAACACTGAAATTTTCTCTCTCCCACTGGAAAAGCTAGCATCATTAATGTCCATTTTTGGCCCAGAGATTTAAGTTTTTCCTTGGTTTTAAGGAGTACACCCAGGTGGCACATAACATTGTTAAAGTGTTGCAAATGAGTCTGAACAGTGAAAAATTAGTTATAACGTAATGTGCTAGTGGGGCAGAACATCATCAAAAATACAATCGCAGTTATTGAATGAAAGTTTGACAGAACCCTTTCCCTCAATGGGAAAACTGACCCCATCCACCATACCTTCAAGGTTTTCACCCTCTGTGGGAGTATAATTTAAGAAAAGTTCCTTATTTTTGCAGAAATGATGAGGTGCTGTGCTATTGAATGCCCAGCAGTTATCTTCATCGTCAAAACTGCTGTAATGCAATTGAGCTAAATAATGAAAAGCCTTAGGGGATTTCATATGTTTACCCTTGTCGCAGGCTACTAAGTCTTTAACATTCTTGTTCTCATGATTTAATTTTACCCTGCAATCCTTTTTTAAATGAAGGTTTATTACATCAAAAACAAGTATAAGTTCATTTAGGAAAATTTCTTTTACCTTTATACTGTATGTTCTGCACCTCCCAAAGCAATATTCTCCTATCCTCTGCTCTTAAGTTCAATCTTGTTTTCTCGGCAGTTAACTCTGAGGGATGTTATGAAAGTTAGTCTTTGTCTGGCCATGGCCACCACAGGATAAACTGAACAGCCACTTCAAATTTATTGGGGAGAAATCTTAAAACTTGAAAACACACATAGTTTTCTAGAATGGGAGCCCTATATCACACAATTCATCCACAATTTTAGTCAGTTTAGAACTGTACTTATTTATTGTTTCATTCTGTTCAATAATACACTGGCAAAATTTTTAAAAAAAGCATATGTCTGGCCCTGGAGTCTGATATAAAAGCATTTTTTAATAATTTCCATGCTTCAACTGGGCAAAGACAGTCATCTAGGATGTTTCTGTAATCATGTGATATATGTAAATATATGGTGGCTAGTGGAGTATGAGAATGATTTTTAAGAGATTCAATATCTTTTAGTGATTACATTTTCACCTAACACAGGCAACTTCTCAGTATCGTTCACTATATCCCAACAGTTTTTATCCAAAAGGATAAATTTTATATCCTCAACCATGTTGCTTAATTATCTGCACTAAGTTTTTCAGTAGCAGGCAATATGTTACCAGCAATTTTGAAAAACGATCTCAATAGCTAAACTAAAAAAATATATATTTATCAAACAAAATAGGTTACAAACAAAAAAGGCTGGTGAAAAGCAAAGTTAAAACTAATATAAACTTTGGGTTATCGGCTGTATTATAGTGTAAACAATGTTGGAAATTTTAATTCCATTTAAATTTTTATAGCAGAAAATATTAGCGCATTATGGAAGCCAGATATTTTTGTTTTAACTCTGTTTGATTGAAAGTTGTTTAGCAGTTAAAACAAAATCATTTAACAACAGATTTTATTGATGACTTAAAACATAACAATATTTAATATTTGTAGAAAAACATGCAACATGTTTATAAAGGATTAACCATTGATAATATATATATATATATATATATATATATTGTTGGGCAACATGAAAAAGTGACAATACATTTTTAAACTTAACAAAAATGTTGTATTTCATTTAAATATTAGCCTGTGTAGACAAATTATCACTTAATTCTCATAGCTGCCAAGTCTTCTTGATTTTCTGATTTTCCATGTATTTTATCTTTTTTGCTTCCAAAAAAGAAAAAACATATAAATGTATTTATAAATTGTGCACAAAAATCTTATTTACTTTATGTGTGAATTTTTATCGATGAAATTTGTCCCAAATTATTAATATCTTGCAATAATGGCTTCTACAGAGTTCCTGAAAAACTGGGAGTGTGCAAATAGGGCAGTTCTCCCATGTTTGCTTATGAGAACATTTTTTTTTTTTTTTTTTTTTTTTTTTTGTGAATTATATACTTGTTTATCTTGAATAAAATATAAGTATATTTTTATGTAACTTGAAGAATATTCCTTTAAAAAATTAGTGCTGTTAAGAAGCAATATATATGCATACATAATACAATTTACTTTTTTTTTAAAAGTTAAACATAAGTTTGACTTCTTGATTAAGTTCACCTAATGCTTACTGTATTGTTTGTTCCCCAGGTTTTAAATGTTCAAAACTAAGCTTATTGGCTTATTTTAGAACTGATGCCTACAATTTTCTTTAATAAAATAATTATTTCTGCTATACCTACCATATAGAGAAAATCTTCCTGTTTTTTAATGAAATCTTCCTGTTTTTTGAGCTTTATCTTCTTGATTCTTACTACAAGAAGTTGACAGGTATGAATTCTATCACTATCTAGTTTAATAAATTGAATAATATTTAATAAAACATCCAGAGAACCAGGATAGCTCAAACTTGACTATGATTCAAAACATCTATAAATTTTATCACAACCAGTGTGAAATACTTCTGAATCAATAGGCTAACCTGGTGTTTCAAAATAAACAATGCTTCATGATCAGATAGGAGAAGCAATATCAAAAGATAAGAGAGAACAAACATTCTTCACTACCTTTATGCTGAGCCGTGGATTCCATAACAGCTATTGGCAGACAATAGACGTCGCAACAAATTAGTCTACCACGTTAGACTAAACAAGACTGATGACAATTGATAATGTCAAAGAGTCGGTCAATGACCCACTTCCGCCAGATGTGCAGAAGTAACAAGGAACTACTTTTATCCTTGTGAAAAAAGCCGATGGAGTGTAAACAAAAATGTTTTTTTTATTTTATTGTGCTAGTGGAAAATTTTTAACTTAATATTGGTTAAATTTAAGACAAATAAAGTCAGCTAATTTATGAAAACGTGCTGGCTATTTGTAAATAAAGGTGATGTTCTAAAGGATTTAAATAAGATTGCCTTTACAGTTAATAAATATTAATCTCAACCTGTTTTATCGAATTAAGTTAAACAATTAATCTTAAATTTTTTAAACAACATGGCTAAAAATTATTAAAAACTAACAATTACAACCAAAGATTCCTTTTCAAGTTTATCACAGTAACGCTATATTTTAAGCCACCATTTTGTTTCACTAACAGAGTTTTGTAGTTGAGTTTGTTTCTTTCTGTGCAAGGCTGTACATCAGACTCCTTCATTCTTCCCATGTTGTCCAGTGGGATTTTCATTTCTTCATTTTATCTCATTAAAAAATGAAGCTTTTCGAATTCTGTTTTTTGAGTATTACTCTTTAAAATGTTTCATGTTAGCTTAGAAAGAAATTCTTTGAAAAAAAAAAAAAATTGAATATTTCATTTAGATCTAAACTTAGTCCTAAATTTACTTAATATAAAATATTTATTTTTTTTTTCAAAAATTTGCTCACTAAGCTAAAAGGCAAAGAGTAACATTCAAAAAGCAGAATCTGAAAAACTTAATTTTTGTACTGAATTAAAATTTAAATAAACTAAACTTAAAAACTAGCAGAATAACTTCAGTGAAAATTTAAAAATACATGGCTACTAACGTTGATGTGGAAGACTAAATGAAGAAAACTTTTTAAATATAGTAAAACCTTGATAAGTCGTCACTAAAGGGACCAAACATTTTTGACGTCTTAAACGGAGTGGAGAATTTCATAAAAAAAAAAAAAAAAAAAAAACCTTTTGAATTATATATACTATACTACATATTTTCATGAATTGCAGTAGGATTCGGTGACCAAAAACAATATTTTCAGAAATCAATACATGTAAATGAATGAGCGAAAGATAAAAATAAATACAGTATAGTTACAATGTGTATTTTATTTTTTTGCTACATAATAACCCAACAGTGTAGATTGATGAAGGTGCTGGCTACTGGAAATAACTTTCTTTTCTAATACAGTTAAGGCTTTAAATTCTTCGTCTGTTGTACCTTGAATGGATGTAAGGTACTCTCGAACTTTCTCCAGGGCTTCAATTGCTTCCGTCTTGTTGGGTGGGGTTTTATCCACATTCTCGACATCGCTATTTTCACTTGAACTGTTTTGTTTTTCTTTTAAAAATTCAGATGTCAAATCTTTTACAGTCACTTGTGAACAGATTGCAATGTCATTATCAATGTTGACAAAAGCATTAACGTCATTGACCCTGCACCCTTTTTAATTTGCCATTTGCAGCAAAGTCTCTAATGGTTCCACGTCGATGATGTCTTCATTACTGAGGATTTCTTCTGGTTCGGCGTCTGCTACGAACCCTGCATGTCAGAAACAATTCGAAACAGTTTGTGAAGAAACAGAACTCCAACTTTTGTCTGCATAGTTAATTGCATCTAAAACTTAAACTTCCAACTTTTCGTTTCTATCCAATGCTTTTATCAGGTCCTTTACAAGCATTTTTTTTTTTTTTCTTGTACTTTCGTTTAAAGTCACGAATTAACCATTGATCTAAAGGTTGAAGAATTGATGTTACATTTGGAGGAATGAAAACCATCTCGATCGCTTTTGAATTTGCTTCATAATAAACTGGAAAGGATTTAACATTTTTAAAGCAGCATGGCTTTTTGCTTTTGCCTATCACAAGTAGTTTTAGTTTTTCAGTTCCATTCATATTTGCTCCAAGCAGAAGCGTCACGCGTTGTTTGCTTGCTTTTCCAGAAGTACACTTTTCACCTTTAAATGACAGTTTTATCGGGCAAAAGACGGTAAAATAAGCCGGTCTCATCTAGATTAAAAACATTTCATGCATCAAACCTAGATAAATGTCCTTGAGAACACTGTCCTTCCAGTCTTCTACAACATCAACAGCTACTGCTTCTCCGCAAATTGTTTTAAAAGAAAGGCAATGTCTGTCTTTGAAACGTTCCAGGCAACCATTGCTGCAGCCGAAATCTTCAATGTTCAACTCCTTAGCAATTTCCATAGCTTTTTCTTTTAGCATCACGGAAGAAATTGGCACATTCTGGGCTTTGGCATGTTTTAGCCATCGAACTAAAACCTCCTCGATATCGTCAAACTTCGATTTCCTCATTCTCTTTCTTTTGCCTTCGCAGTCAGCTTCTTCAATGACTTGTTTCGATGAAAGAATATCGTTCAACGTAGTCCTGGGAATATGGTGTTCTTTGAAAGCTGTTTTTAAACATTTGATTTTTCAAAAAGTGCAATTAAGTCTTTTTTTTCTTTAAAAGATAAAAAGGTAAGTTTTCGTTTCCCTGACATGTTAAAAGCGTAATCGCACCACGAAATTGCAAGAGAGAAGAATAGCCCTTATAGCGGGGCTTACTTGCTATGAAATGAAGTCAAACTGAGGACAAGTGAAAAAAACGTCGACAAAGTAGCAGCGAGAAGTGTGCTTTGAATGATTAGCAGCGATAAGTACGATGCACGTGCATCGAACATTCCAAGAACTCAACTTCCAAGAAGGGGTATTGTATGGAAAGGAATGCTTAACCTACAGGTGTGTTGCTGAAGTGATAAGCAGGCTTGGCTTTCTTAAAGTGAAGTGGGGGGGGGGACTGAAAAGGAATAGTTAACAACAATAGGGACCAACAGGTTTTGCTGATAAGACGTGCGTAATCGAAAATTCCCGGTAAAGGCTTGTTTTCTTAATTTGATGGGGCGGGGCTGAAAAGACAGCACGGTGGCATGCAAAATCATTGCTGTCAATTTGGGGGAAAAGTCACTAAATTTAAGGGATTTTAAAAGCTTTTAGCAACAAAAAAATGTAAGTTTAGGATTAGCGACTTCTTTAGGGGATTTTTGAATTAGCTTTCGGCCATTTTTGTGGGTGACGAGTTATCCAAGTAGAATGAAATTTGGTGACGGTAAAAGAGGGTTGTTTAGCATTATTGTGTATGAGACCTTGTCGGGACCAAAATAAAACGACTTAAACGGAGTGACGACTTATTGGGGTTATACTGTATTAACGAAAATTTATTTAGGCATGAACATTTATAAATGAGAAAAAGAAAACTTAAACCCAGCATACTTTACTGGTAACTAAAAAGGTCACTGCATATTACAACGTTGAAAAAAAGAAAAGAGAACAAACCACAGATGCAAAAACTTTTTATACATAAACAATCATTTACATCTTGCTGTTGCCATTTGGAATTAGTAAACTAGCTTCTTCAATTGCTATTGGTTGACTGTCTTGCATCACAACACATTGTTTGGTAAGTGAATAGTAACGAGCAACAACTCTAATTCATCTTATTACACAATCACATGTTTACTGTTTAAGTCATTCACAACTGTGGAATGAACTTGAACATAAAGATAAACAGAGATGTGGTCATGAAAGCGATTAAAAAAAAAAAAAAAAAAAAAAAAAATCATATTAAACTAGATTTAATTTAACTACTTTACAATAAAAATGTATAAATAAATACTTTAACAAATTAACTTTAATTCTTAATTACTCTTTATAAAAATTGTAGATATGATTAAATATTTATGATATGACTTACAACAATCTCCTCCTTTTTAATGCTCTCGAGGCAGTGTTTTATGAAAAAGCATTTTAAACATTAAATATATATATATATATATATATATATATAAATCTACCTTAATCAATGCCTGATCACAAAATTAAGTGATCACCCATTGATAAAAAATGATATAACATGTAATAATAATAATGAAAAAAAAAAAAAATCTTACAAAAACTTTAACTAAACAATATCAATACCTGAAAATAATTTCCTACAAAATTTAATTGTTCTTTAACTTGAGGCTTAGTAAAAGTATCTGCTAAATTTAATTTACTAGTTACATGCATTAATTTAAATACTTTATCAAAAACTAAATTCCTTAAAAAATGATGTTTTAGATAAATATGCTTAGTTCTATGATTTTTGAAAGGTGAATTTGAAAAAGAAATTGCTGCCTTGTTATCGCAATATAAAATAAAATTTTCTACATTTAAATTTAAACTAATATTTAACAATACATTTTTAAGCCAGGTTAACAGTTTTGTTGCTTTTGTTAAACTAATATATTCTGTCTCCATTGTTGAGAGACTAACACATTTCTGTTTAAACATTATCCATGATACAGGAGCTTCATCTAAAAATAGTATGTATCCTCCCATAGATATTCTGTCATCTCTATTAGCAGCGAAATCTGAATCAGAATAACATTTCAATTGTAAGTTGTTAACCCTGGACAATTCTAATATATAACTATTTGTATTTTTAAGATAGCCTAATAATTTCAAACACTATGCCAAGATGTTTCATACCTGGATTATATTGGAATTGTGACAAGTTTACAGCAAAAGCAATATCTGGTCTGGTGCGACTAGCTATAAAAACTAAACAAATGATTAAGTTTCTACATGGATAAGATTCCATTTCTTTACCTGATTTTTACCAAAAATAATATCTACATACAACAATAAAATTATAATTATATGTATAAACACAATTACACCAGTCCAGCTTATAAAATTTAAAATTTTTTTAAAACATAATCTACTTCAAAAAACTGAGCTCTACTACTCTGATGAAGTCCATACGATGCTTTTTCCAATTTACAAACTTCACTTTGATCTTTAATGAACCCCTCAGGCTGCTGCATAAAGCTGTTTCATCTAATTTTACATATAAGTAAGCATTAACATCTATTTGTACTTGAAACCAATTAAACATACATAAAAAAAAACTTATAATAGAAAAGTTTACTACCAGACTAAACACTTCATAATTTTCCCCTTTGACCTGATTGAACCCTTTAGCTACTAAACAAGCTTTATATCTTATAATTTCACCTTTTTCATTTTTAAGTGTATACACCCACCTGTTTCTTAAAATTTTCACTCCTTTAGGTGGTTCCACCAGTTCCCAGACTTGGCGATCATACATGACCTGCATCTCTTATTTCATGGCATTATCCCACTCTGAAGTTTCAGAAAAGTTAATAACTTCAAAAAAATTAGGAATTTTAATTCAATCAGATTAGCTTCATCATTAGAATCTGAAGAATTTACAAGTTTACCAGCAGTTAAATTAACATCTTATAACGAATGTAACCTTATATTTTCACCCTCTATTCCATAATATATATCAGTTCTAGTTCCAGTTTTTCGAGATGCAGCTCTATGTATCTATTGAATTGAATCGTACGACATTAAACTAGTAACCCTCCCCGCCCCGCAGATTATCATACAGATAGGACAGTGAAGCTAAAACGCGAACCAGAAATATAGTAGCACCACTAGTGTCAACAGAGGGGAACTACATGTGTTAAGTCTACATGAATAACATCTTTGATTGAAAATTGTTTTTCTAATTTAGTAAACATTTAAAAATACCTTACAAAAACTTTTCATTATAATTTTGGCTGATTAATTTCAGTCACACTGTGACCATCTTCTGAGCCAAGACTAAACGTCGACGTCCTTCTGTTGTTTATCTTGCCGGGGAATGCTTTGGTTGTCACTTCGCTTCACTTCATAATTTCTTAGGATCTGTTGCTAAGCTGCAGGGATGATTGAGTGCTCTCTATCGTTTACTGTGTTATCGTTAGTAATAATTTCGAGGGCCTCCCGTTTTAGTGCATAATTATGGTTATTGTAAGGTGCTATTTTTTTTTATGTTAATGGGATTAATATTTATGGGGTTATTATTGTGGGTGGCGGAGAAAGCAGTAGAGGATTTTCCTAATTTAAGGTCTGCGCGGTGCTCTTTTTCTCTTTCGGCGATTTTTCGTTTGGTCATCCCAATATAGCAGGCTTTATTTCCATTAATGTGTTCAAAGTCAATTTTATATATTCTGGGGGTAGAGTTTTGTGGAATAGGGTCTTTTCCGTTTCGGATGTGTTGAAAAATGTTTTTGTTTGGTTTTATTGGAATGTTTATGTTGTTATTTTTAGCTTTGTTTTTTATTTTAAGGCTGGCCCCGTTACAAAATGGGATGGCGGTGGTGAAATTGGGTTTGGATTTCTGGGCATTATTCATTTTGCTTAAAGATTTTAGGCGTTTTTTATATAATTTATAAGATTTTTAGAATAGTTTGCTTTAGTGGCGATTTTTTTGATATTGTTAAGTTCTTTGTTTAGTAATTGTTTATTGGAGAAGATTAAAATAGCGCGGTTAATATAGGATTGAATAGCTGATAATTTATAAGGGAGGGGGTTTTTACAATTTTTGTTTATAATTTCAGTGTTAGTAGTGGGTTTTCTGTAAACGGTAGTGTCAATAGTGTTATTAGAGTTTTTTATAATTTTTATGTCAAGAAAGTTTAGAGTATTGTTGGTTTCTTTTTCGATGGTGAATTTAATATCGTTATCTAGCTTATTAAGGTTGGTTAGAATGTTGTCTGGGTTTTCGGTGTCGGGTATTATGGCAAAAATGTCGTCTACGTAGCGAGTCCAAAGTTTACAGTTTTTAAAAATATGGTTGGCAGAGTTTTAATTCTGCAATGATTCCGGATATGGGGGACCCCATGGGGATGCCTTGAGTTTGATGGTAGGTGTTATTGTTAAAGCTAAAATAAGATTCATTAAGGAGGAGGTTGTTTGCTCTGATTAAAGTTTCGCTAATTTTATTATCCCCAAAAGTGTTGATTAATTTAGTGTTAATTATATTTGTGATTTCTGGAATATTAATGGAGGGATAGAGGTCTTTTACGTCGAAACTAACGAATTTATCGGTGTATTTTATATTAATATTACGAAGTTTATCAAGAAACATTTCATTTGTGTTTATTGAGTGGATAGACGGTGGGAGAAGTTCCATATAAATATTTTTCATGTATTTTTCCAGTTGGTAAGTTCATCATCCCCGCAGCTTGGCAACAGATCCTAAGAAATTATGAAGTGAAGCGAAGTGACAACCAAAGCATTCCCCGGCAAGATAAACAACAGGACGTCGACGTTTAGTCTTGGCTCTGAAGATGGTCACGGTGTGACCGAAATTAATCAGCCAAAATTATAATGAAAAGTTTTTGTAAGGTATTTTTAAATTTTTACTAAATTAGTATGCCTTTCTTTAGAACTAAATGGAATAAATTGTTTTTCTATTTCGAGAGTAGTTAGTAGCAGGTTAGTATGGGAAGTTTTCTTTTTCTTCACTTTCTATTGTTTTTGAATTCACAAAATTATCCTCAAAACACTCACAGCTATTCTTCTAAGAAATAAAAATTATTTTTTATAATGTTTAAAAATATGCTTTGTGAAACATTCATATTTAAGTACAAATTAAAATTACAAACTGTAATTCTGAAATAGCAGTATGAAATCATTAAATACACTCTGTCACAAAAAAATATATGCACCCAGAAGGAAATGCGCTACAATCACGAAACTTAACATGTGTGTAGTGTATGAAGAGATAAGCAAATGATTAAAAATTCAGAGCAAAAGGTCGTTTTATTAAGAAGTTAGGGCATGAAAAAGGTTACAAATCAGTAAGTAGTAAAACCACCTCTGGCAGCTATACAAGCCGAAACACGGCGTGACATCGAATCAATTAGGTCACCTATATCCCCCTGCGGAATATCATGCCATAATCTTTGCAACTGGGCAGTTAATACATCAGTATTCGGTACGGCTGCAGTTGCCTTCCTAGCACGTCCCAGACGTGCTCTATTGGAGAGAGGTCTGGTGACCTGGCAGGCCATGGGAGTACATCATATCCTTGAAGATATTGTTGGGAGAGTCGAGCAGTATGTGGACGAGCGATATCTTGCTGATAAATGGCACCTGTGCGGCTTGATAGCATAGGCAGCACAACTGGCGTTAAAATGCTGTCCACGTAACTGCGAGCCGTCATAGTGCCTTGAAGGATGACTAGAGGGGATCGTGTGTCCCAACAAATCGCTCCCCACACTGTCACACCTTGTGTAATGGCTGTATGCCACTCGACAACAAATGCCGGACCAGACCGTTGGCCTGGCCCATTCCACATGCGTGTGCGATGGTCATTAGCACTGAGACTGAATCGTAATTTACCACGGACGATCAATGTTAGGTCGGTCACACTCCAGCTTGCTTTGGGTCGACAAAAATCCAGTCGACACTGCTTATGATGTGGGGTGAGGGGTAGGCGTCTCAATGGACGTCGCATACTTCCGGTTTTTTAACGTATCTTCCGGTCTTCCGGACAGATGATGAAATCTTCCGTTTTTAAAAAAGTCTCGGATATCGTTCGTTTTAAAAAGAAAACCTAAATGTTCTACGAAAACTCCTCATTCCCAATCTTTTTCCATCCATAACATAAATGTCAATATTCATTTCAAACTTGCTTTATGAGATTCTAGAACATGTAAAGAAATAGAATTGTTTAATATTTCTTGCTGATGTAATTATTTTTTGCCCTCCCCCCTTTCATTTATCTCAAACTAGTGATCAGCAATCAAATGTTCTGCAGAAGTCTTTTGTTTCCTAATCTTTATCCATCTGCAACATAAATGATAATATTAATATAAAACTTCTTTCATTAGATTTTAGAAGTAGAGTTGTAAGAGTTTAATATTTCTTACTCTGTAATTATTTTTTGTATCCCCCCCCCCTTCCCTAGATTGTGATCAATGATCAATTCTAGAAACAATAAAGCAATGGAAGTGCTCAATATTTCTCACGTATGTAATTATTTTTAGATCTTTATTGCTGAATTTAATGAATCTGTTCATTTTTCCTCAATTAAATATTTGTCATATTTATACCAAATGTGTAAATATGGGGAAAAAAATGAAGAATAATTTTTTCAGGTAGGAAAAATTTTTCCAAATCAATTTAAGAAAATTAATACTGAGTTGGTTTTATGCACGTTTGAAACTGATAATTAGCTACTGCTACTTTTTTTTATATGTATGATTAATGTACATACACAAAAATCATATTCTATTTATTTAAAAAATTAGTTATACTTTAACTTAACTAAGTTTTTTGTCTATTGTTAAATAAATTTCTTACGGATTCTGTTTTGTAGATATTTATATGTTGAAGAGAAATAACTTCATTTAAAACTTTTATATATTTAGTATAATCAGTCTATAGTAAAACGTTTTTATAGATTGCTTCTAAATATTAAAATTGTAATACTGTACTGTTTATTACGTCAAAGAGAAAAAAAAAATCTTCCCTTTTTTTATGAAATCTTCTGGTTTTTCAACAACAATCTTCCCTTTTTTAATTAAAATTGGTTGGCAAGTATGACGTCGGCTGTTTATACTAGCGTCGGCTAGTCGTCTCAGAATGGTTTCCCTTGATACTACTGGATGCCTAGAATGTGGTAAATTGCATTGAATCGAGGCTAATGACGCTGTTAGTGCGGACGTGGTCGCTCTTAGGCCTGCTATACACTGACGAGACATGAGACAAAGTTTGAAGCGACACGCGCATGCTCTAAATACAACTTCATCTCCTGAAAACTGTTTAGAGCATGCGTGTGTCGCATGTCGCTTCAAACTTTGTCTCGTGTCTCTTCAGTGTGTAGTGGGACTTATGATTGCTAGATCCTCGTGTACATTTGCGCTGCTGAGACGTTTTGACCCTCCACAATGGTTGATTCTCCCTTCCGTGACCCACTGTTACCAATCCTGAGCAACTACCATATCGCTCCGAACGAGGTGGCGGCTGATATGTCTGAACGACCAAACTGCTTCTCTGAGGCCTTTTCTACGGCCCCTCTCACTATCCGACAATTGTCTGTACTGCCGCCGGTTACGTCTCAAAGGCATCTCAAGTCACAATACCTTCCATTAAGGTCGACAGATTCGTTTGAATACAGTCGGCTGCAAAATTATTCGAGCACTAGCAATAATCCTTGCCAAAAAAAAGTACACTTAATACAGCTTTGTTAAATAAATCCTTGTCGAGTCATGTTCTTAATCAGTCTAAGAACATGATTCGACAAGGATTTACTTAGCAAAACAGTCTTAAGTGTACTTTTTAAATATAGGAATTATTGGCTAGTGCTCGAATAATTTTGCAGCCGACTGTAGCTCTACGGCGCAGTGTTCGGAATTTCAAAAAAGCTGGCCAAAAGTCGAAAAATTTAGGCGCGTTTTTAGACGTAAGTACCGCGGAAATACCTTCAGAGGGAGCCACTGAATGAAACTGTGAGGTGGAAAATTTATTCTATCTACATATTTCTAAGTGTAGGCTGGCGGAAAACGTGACAATTTTTTCTTTTAATGCATTTTAACAGTTAAACAAATAGTGTTTCTCGGAAAATTTCGCAACAACAACATTCAACAAAATATGGCCGACAATTGTGGAGGTTAGTAGATAATATTTATGCTGTATTTTTTTTCATCAAGTGATCTCCTGAGCGGCTTTTTGAAGTTAACCTCAATTATAACATAACCAAAAGTTTCAAAGTATGGAAACTTTTTTATCTCGCAAGATCCCGCATTGATTCAAAGTGGAGAGTGTTAAGGGATGTCCATTTTATTCAGCCGTTAAAGAATTGGGTGCCCCCGCCTGCCCCTGTATGTGTAAAAGCGTTTTAATTTTTTAATTTTTTGGACTTTGGTCTGCCATATTGGATCCGCCATCTTGTTTTTGAGTGCAAGATCACTATTTTTATAAAAACTGATATCAAATTTGAATTTAGCGCCCTCAAAAACCCTTAAATGTGAAAATTATCCTTCATCTATCAATTTTTTGATTTTTGATCCGCCATCTTGTTTTTGAGTGTAATATCACTTTTTTTATGAAAACTAACGTCAAATTTGAATTCAGTGCCCTCAAAAACCCCTTAATGTAAGAATTATCCATCTTATATTAATTTTTTGTCTGCCATATTGGATCCGCCATCTTGTTTTTGAGTTTGCCTTTGAAGTTTTCAAGAAACCAATGTCAGATTCGGATTCAGCGACCTCGAAAACATATATATACATCACAATTTCACTTGTTTTCTTTAATTTCGACTTTTGGCCAGCTTTTTTGAAATTCCGAACACTGTGCGGCGCGAGAAATCATGCTTTTAAACTCGCCCAGCTGCGCAGTTCAGATGCGAATAACGTACTTAGCCTTGTCTCATTGGCGTTGAAATTTTAATCATTTGCATATCTCTTACCAGACAACATTTGTACCAAGTTTCGTAATTGTGGTTCGATTTCTTATGGGTGCATATATTTTTTTGTGACAGAGTGTATTTAACGTTGCTTGGTTTAAATAATACAAAATGCCTTAAATGAAAAAAAAATGTTTTTATTTTATGTATATTTTCAAAGTTTATTTTCTTAATATTTAGCACTTGCTTCTTAAAATAAATTGCTTTTGACAATCAAGTTTGTAAAGAATAATAAAGTTGCCAACGAAAACGTATGTGCAGTTTTCTTTCCTTTACTTTTTCTACTACTTTTAAATTTACAAAATCAACATTCACAGCTATTTTCTAAGAAATAAAACTAATTTTTATTATGTTTGAAAATAATTTTTTCGAAACACATTCGTGTTCAAGAGTACAAATTAATATAACAAACTGTAATGCTGAAATAGCAGTTTGGTATGAAATCTTTATTATTTAACATTGCTTGGTGTAAATGAAAAAAATATTTCTGGTTTATGTATATTTTCGAAATTTATTTGCTTAATATTTAGTACTTGCTTCTTAAAATAAATTGCTTTCGTCAATCAAATTCGTAAACAATAACAAAGTCCAAACATAGGGAGGCATACTATTGTAACAGTCGCAGCTATCGTAATCGTAGATCACAAGTCCTGGAATTTGCGATCGGCTCACAAATTATGATACTATTGTAACATTTGTGACTATCACAAATGGCAACCCTTCGATCGCAAATTTGTGATTTCCGGTAACTGGCAATTCGATTATTTTAACGATTGGCTTCACTGATTGGCTGATATGTAGGTGTGTCCGGTGTGCCGTGTGCAATACAATGTTTATATTTACAAACATTTGAAAAAAAAAAAAAAATGATATATTTACCAATTTTTAAATACGAATGAAGTGATTGATTACATTTCATTTTTCAGTAAAAAGTGTCTTTTGTGTGATGTATAAGTAGAGAAAAAGTATAAAATAAAACTATATATTAACATCCTAGTTAAACTTACACATATAGTACTTTTCCTATTTTCGTAATAAAAAGTTCATTTAAGAGTGTTTTATTTATAAAATATTTTCTCTTTTATTTATGTATTTTGTAAAAGTCCTACACAAAATGGAAAATAGAGGGGTTAGTCTAATTTTTTCAATATAAATAAAGTGTCAAAAAGTAATTTTGAAGTTGTTTAAAAGCAAGATACTTAAAAATATTTCCTTGTAATCTTTCATTTTCTAACATCAAAAAGCAGCTTTTGAAAAATTGAATCTAATTAATGTCTTTATACATCTGTTATCTAATATATATATATAATTATATAATCACTACAACTATTATTCTACTGATTAGTGTTTCAAAAAGTTATTTTTTTAGCTTGAAGTTGGTTTTTAAAAAGTATGTAGAACATTATTATTAAAGAAAGAACCCAGTCAACACAAATTCATGTAGATTAGGTCAAAGTACATAATATGATATGTCCATATTACAGCTAGATTTAGATTTTTCACCAGATCTTGTAGATATTATATTGAAATGTATTTTTATGTAATAAGTGTCTTTAAGCCAAAATAAATAAACGTGTGAACATAATATAGACATGTCCATTTTAGTGCATATTACATCCAAAAATTATCTATATTATTTAAAGATTTATGTAAACATAGATGATGGGAGAATGAAATCAACAGCGAGTGCTGTTTTTCTTTTCTTTTACTTTACACTGTGACATTACATATTAATCTAGCAGAGCTATGCAGTGGGCAATTGGTAAAATCTACCGAAAGAGCCTAAAAGAAAATTTAAAAGCTTTAAGCTTTATTTATATTAAATATTATAATTTAAAAACTTTATATTTAAAAAATTATCCTGAATTAAGCTAAGGGGAAAAAAAACTTGATTTTTTTCTTTTTTTTGCAAAACATTAAATAAATAGTATTAAATATATTTAGATTTCCTTCTCTGCCAGCACCCATGTACGTAAATCAGTTTTAGGTTGATTTCTTTAGAAATCAAGGTTGATTTAAAGGTAGGTTGATTTCTTTAGAAATCAACCTACTACAATCACTTTTATTTTTTTTAATCTATATATAATAGAAATTTTGTCACCACAGTAACTTCCAAAATAATACTCCAAATCGAACCAAAATTGGACAGCAAACTTATCTTACAAATATCTAGGATGAGTTCATTAACGATGGTTGCTGTGCTATTTTATTTTCAAGAGTTCACTTGAAAATTACAAATCCACATTGTGAAAAGTGTATTTAAGGTTGGATTTGCTTGAATTTTGATATATACATAGGCCATATAAGTGTCTCAACCAAGTTTATTAATGAAATTCATCCGCTCTTTTCTTACAAAAAAAAAAAAAACCCGGATACCTTAACTTAATTAGGGCTAATTGAAAATTTATTATTATAATAACTATTGAAACACTGAATTAATCAGTTCAAGCCAAAGTTGGGTAGTGAACTTATATAAATGTTTTGATGATAAGTTCACTGGGCAACTTGCTCTGCCATTTTGTTTTCAAGTTGCAGTCACTTGAAAATATGCCATCATGATAACTTTTGAAATACTAGGCTGATTTAAACCAACGTTGGAAAGTAAACTTACAGTTCAAATATTTGGAGTAAGTTTGCTGTGCAACTTGTTCTGCAAAGGGATCTTCTCATTCAATATTTGAGTTTACCGTAGCATTCGCATGAAATAGATTTTTCTTTTCTTTATGTAAATACAAATGCAGTATTACATTTTTTTTTTTTCTTTTTAACCATATTACATTTACAGATGGCTAAAAAATTGTAATTTATCTTTTTAAAACTTTTTTTTGTTGTTGTTGTTGCCAGTGAAGAAAATAACACATCTCCTCTCGCTTTTTTTTTCTTCCTTACTACAAAATTTTACATAAAAAAATATTTAACAATTTTTAATTTCTTTCTCACTCATCACACATTTATTTAAATCAGTTATTTTATTGATCGATTCTAAATCAGAATTATTCGCAGATTCTAATCCCCTATACCAACTAAGTTTTCTGGTAAACATCTAAAATATTAACTCGTTAGAAAGATGAAACCTTTTGACCTGTTCGATAAATATAGACACAGTATTTAGTACTTTCTCTTAGGTTTTATTTAATGTTTGCTGGATAAGAATGAACAGTTTCATTATAACTTAACTCTGTGTTTTATTTGTCAGATTACATATTTATAGTCGAGTGCAAGTCAGATATTGATTTGGTAGTAATTTTTAGAACACTGGCAAATTGTGCCATAGGACAAACCTTTATGAAAGGCCACCTCTCTGAAGGGCCAGTTTTCTATAAATCAAGATAAATGTGTGAAAATAATTCGTAGAAAGTTTTCTGAATTTGCTGTAAAATTAGAAACTTCATTTAGAAAGATTGGAGTGTGAGGTTGATTTTTCACGTAGTTGGTATAAAAAAAAAAAAAAAATCAGTCTTCCACTACAATATTTGTAAATGAAATTTCATGGTTGATGTATTATTGAATATCTATATATTAATTTGACACGTGTTTTGTCTGTATCCACTAAATCGAGAGAACAGCTTGGTGTAAAAATTTGGCTGAGGTAAAAACAGGGCAGGAGATAAAAACATGTTTGCGAGCTTAACTTAGCTCCAAATTACTTCACGGTGAAGAAGTTGAACATGGGGGGACTAGACTCGAATACTATAAAATCAATTTCTGTGATTTTGGAATTTTCGATTTTAAACAGGAAAAGTAGATTTTTTTTTTTTTTTTTTTTTTTTTTTGGAGGGGGGGGGGGGGAAATTAGTTTAAGAAGGAAATCCCTTTTAGACACACATGTAGTAGAGATGGGCGTTATTTCACGTAACATAATAAATAATATTATTATTGCATTGTAGCCTATTAGCACTGTAATATATTACAAAAAATATCCTATTAAAAAAATAATATTTTCAACTTTATCTCTGCACGCGAAATAGACAAGAAATAAAACTGATATAATATACCATTATACAAGTAAAAAGCTTGAATTACTTCTTTTATATAATTACTGTTTTATTTTATTTTATTTTATTTACAATACAAAAACAAAATTATGAACGCCGGCTAAAGATTCGCATCAGACTTTTCGCGCAGATGTTCGAATCAATTCGTTACTTCACGTCTGAAAAAAAAAAAAAATAGGTCTGAAATCTCAGTAAGCAATGCAAACGATTTCATGCAATCTGTTACTCTGTGATATTCTGAATCAATAATATCTTTCCATTTCCAAGTTCATAAAATTATCGTTAAAAAAATAATATAGCTGCAGATGTATTATTTTTTTAACGATAATTTTGCAATGATAATATTTTCTAGAATGTATAACGGAATATTCCTTGTGAAATATATTAATCAAAATAATTTTAATAAGCAAGATAATTTTAACGTTTAGGACAAATAGCTTCGTGCTCATATTAATTTAGAAATGATTTTATTTGGTGTTGATTATTTTTTATGGGATAATAAAATCGTTTGAATAAAAAACTTTGATATTACGGTTTAACGAAATAGTGTTAATTTATGCAGCTAGCAGAAAGGTATCGCGTCATAACATCGCCGGAAAAAACATCGCGCGTCAAAACATAGACGACAAAACATCGCCGCAAAAACATCGTTGTGCTAAAATCATCGATGACAAAAACGTAGCCGAATGATAAGTTATTATTTAGGATAGGATGTCTGGTTTTCTAAGCAGCGGAGTCAGAGTTGCAGACAAATTGGCGGCTATTAAAATAGATTATCTGTGAATCTAGATCTCTGAATTTATATTTCATTTTTTTCTCTCTCTCTCTTCTTCTTCTTTTTCTTTTTTTTTTTTTTTTTTTTTTTTTTTATGCATTAATCTAAAATAATAGTTTTTTTTTTTTTTTTTTTTTTTTTTTTTCTGAATTACAGATAATTCTATGATTCTAGCAAATGCTACTAAAATAAATATTTTCAGTTAAAAATTGCACATTTTACAATAATTCAATGAATTTTTAAGAATACTTTGCCATCTTTTTATTTATTTATTATTATTATTATTACTTTCTCTTACCCATAAGGTACAGAAAGTATTGTTTTAGGGTCAAATTTTCGAACGTGAGTTTTTGTTATATTTACACGTTTTGAGGTCCCCTTCCCCTGAATACGAAAATCCTGTTTTTAGCGGTTGGTCTGTGTGTGTTTGTGTATAATATATGTGTGTGTGTATGGGGGGGGGCTGTCTGCGTGCGTGTCTGTCTATTATCAGCATATCTCAAGAAAAAATAGAAGCAGAGATTCCAAACTTGGTATTCTAAATGTATACCACATAAAGATGCTACACTAATCTTTTTGTTGAGATGAAGTGAATCGTTCGTGTACAGGGACACGCAAGAGTATTCAAATACATTACGTCTATGGGGGAAATTGCAGTTAAGTAGAGTTTAACATCTATAGACTGCACTAAACCAAATGAAATGAATGTATATTTTTTATATGCATAAAAACATGCCTCATGTAGAATATGGTATAGAAATCATTCACTGTTCGTTTACAGGGATACTAGATTATAATGCGACAATACTTGAAAATTGATGGAAGTGTATTTCAGGTTGTGCTGTGTGTTATTATATTAATTTAGGATTATATTTATGTGCACCATGTGATGCGTACATAACTTTCGGAAGATATACAGGGCTGCCAATATTTAAGTCATAACATTCTTCTTTATTTGTTAGTGGAAGTGCTTTACTATAATACACTATAACATATAATATTTTACCATCTCTAGGAAAGCTGCTCAAGAATTGAAATTAATTCCTTAAAGTTATATGGTAAATAATGTATTTTTTAAGCTAAATATTCATCGATTGTTTTCTTGTATATTTACACTTTTGAAGCTTCCTGAATACCGAAGTCAAGTTTTATAGTTTGATCTTTGCCCGTGTCTGTGTCTGTTAGAGTAAATTAAAAAATATATATTAATGTCAGGCGATCCAAATGATATATTTTGAAATGAATACATTTGTTACCAGAAAAGTTTGTTCAAGATTGACAAGTTTTAAGGAATGATGCGTGGGAACGTTGTCTAAATAATTTTAAAAGAACTTTTGAACTTAATAACAGATTTGAATTCTCTATAAATGTAGTTACAATAATGAAACGTGGGGTTGAGGGGGGCCGGTAGTCACATCAGATTATTTTCTCTTATTTTTTATCTTGCTTTATGTAAGCTATAAGAGGGCCACTTGTTTACCGATATACACCCAAATTAATTTGGCATCCGTTTTCATAATGGCTATCTCATACATTAAGTTTGATGCATGTATATGTTATAAAAGTTGAGATTTAACATTCCTATTTTTGAGATAAATTGCAGCACATAAGCGTTACCTGTTGGGTGATATGCATCCAAATTGAACTAATAAAGGGTTTCATAATCTTCATTTCTTACATACTAAGTTTTGTGCATTTATATGCAGTAAAATCTAAAATATAGCCTCTCTTTGAAAAAATAAAAATTGTATAGCAGCGCTACCTATTAGTCGATATGCACCCAAATTGAATCAGTATAATGTGTTATAATGACCATCTTACCAAGTTTTGTTTGAATACTCACTACAGAACTTGAGATATAGCCTTCCCTAAATTGGGAAAAATCGCAGTATAGCAGCGCCATCTGTTGAACGATTTGTACCAAAAGTTGATGGCAATTTATGTAAGGTGCAACTACATATAAATTTACATTAAATTTTGCTCTGTAGTTCCTGAGATATAGTTGCCAAAATTTTTTTGTCACATGTACTGGCAGACGGAGAGACAAAGATTTTCTAAAAAAGACTTAATCTTGTTCTGAACCTCTTAAAACGTGTAAATCCATCGAAAAAAGGAAGTTTAAAATGTTTACGAAATCAAAACTTTTTCGATTGAATATGAAGAAAGTAATAAAAAAACCTATGTTGTGGTCATCACAAAAAAAGGTTCTATCTTCTATGTCATTGTTTATAACTGGGTATCTCACCGATTGATATGCACAAAAATGTAATAAACGTAACTTCTCACAAATCATACTTTGCATTGCGTGTCGATGCAGTTTTAACTACTAGATGGTGACATGACTATCTGAAAATACGCAAAAAGTGATAGTAGCACCATCTGTGGACTGATATGCATTCAAATACAATTAGCGTATTTTTTTACAATATGTAGCTCACATAGGAACTTTGGTTCTTTTATATAACATAGAAACTGAAATATAGCCTGCCTGTGAATAGAAACTATGATACAGCATAACAGTGCCACCTGTTCGACCTCTACACACCCAAAGTGAATCAAAATAATTTTACCTAATATACAGTCGGTAGCAAAAGTGTCCGAATACTTGCAAAATTTCGTATGTAAAAAAAGTACACTTCATACGTTTTTGCTAAATAAATCCTTGTCGAATCCTGTTCTTAGTCAGTGTAAGAACACAATTCGATAAAGATTTATTTAACAAAACCGTATCACGTGTACTGTTTTTACATAGGAACTTTTTCTTAAATTGCACCATAGTAGCGCCAGCTATCGGCCCATTTGCATTTAAATCGAATGAGCATTATTTTGCATAACATCCATTCCAATGGCCAAGTTTAGTGCATTTATAGCCCTATAGAAGCTGAGATATAGATTTTCCTTAAAAGAGGGAAAATTACAGCATAGCATTGCCATCTGTTGGCACCCCCCAATATCTAATCAAAATTAAATTTAAGTTAAAGTCTACCAAGTATCAAGTTTGGTTAATTTTTACCAATTATTCCAATCGATACAGCGTCTACAAAATTTTAGAAGTACACAGACATTTTCTAAAGGTGACTTTTAAAAAATATTCAAGATATCTCAAAACGTGTAGATCCATTGAAAACTTGCGATCGGAAGTTTTCATTATTCCTATACTTTTTTTAAACATATATATTTACATTTTTTAGAGCTGAAATTCAAACTTTTTTATGTTTAAAGAAGCGTGTAATAAAAAAGAAAGATGTTAAAAATAGTGTCGTCATGACATAAAAAATAAATCTGACATTTATATTTAATCTATAAATTGTTATAGTTGAACAAACAAACGAAAAAAAAAAAAAAAGAATTTCCTTCTAATGTTTAGTCTATTCAATTGTTATTAACAAAAAAAAAAAAAAAAAAAAAAAAAAACGCTGTTTTCTATCGGCTATGTTATTGTCGAGGCGATGTTATTGACTAGGCGACGTTTTGACAAGCGATGTTTTGACGGCGATGAATTGACGGTCGACGTTATTCCCGGCGATGTTTTGGCGTAGACCCTGGTGATGTTCATACAGAACAGATTGTGCCCCCTGGCGGTGGAAAGTGCAACTAAAAGATTTTACAGTTGATAACACCATGTGACACCTTATTTGAAAGGTCTTGGAAATTCAAGGCAATTGGTGGTTTGTACACAAGATACTGTGCCCCCTGGTGGAGAAAAGTGGATTTTGCAGCGTGTGTGTAGCATGCCTGCTATACAGTGCCACAGCCACAGGCAGCGGAAACACGAGTCAGAGGCTCATTCGGTTCAAGGTTAATTTTTGAGAATTTTTCATGTTATTAGCAGCCCACGTATAAGCTGCTGCAGACATCGGGGTTACGAGCCCTTGTTCTGTTCGGTTTAAGATAATTTTCTTGTTACAGATGATTATTTTTTTAGTGATGCTTTTATTTAAAAATAGAAATTCAAACAAAATAGAGTTAAAGATATCATACAAATTTAAGGTTATTATCATAACATGTAGTCTTACTATTAAACGATATAGAAAATAAAGATAGCTTGTTTTTTTGGAGTCAGTTTGACGTCACACTGACAGTACATTGTAGAAAGTGATGTCATATATAGTATTTCTATTTGTTGGCATTTTTCCAAAAAAATTTTTTAAAGTGAAATGTCGTAAATTTTATTAGACGTTTTAACTTGAAATACATTTAAATAATGAGTTTATTAATAACAGTAATATAACTATTTAAGTTATACAAATAACAGTTTTAATAATTTCACTAAATTAATACACTATCACTATCAATATATCATTACACCAGCACAACGATTCAGCTCCTGGTTGCAAAGCACATGCAAACGAGGAGCTGTCTAGACCAATTCCCTAAAATGGCGCAGCAGTTTAACATCAAGTTGTGAAATATATATGGAGAAAAGTGGTGTAACTTCCCTAATAGTGTATTGATTTAACATGGTGTCTCAAAATGTAGTAAGAGAAGCGAGAATGAAAACGCTGAGAGTTTGCTTATATCGTGAGTGGAATCAGAGCCCGAATCTAGAACCAATTTTTTTTTTTTTCTTAAATTAAGTTTCAAAGTTGAAAACCATGTTGCCAGTTAAAATATACTGGTTGGCTATGGTAACCAGGCGACCGTATTTCATGAGCCAAGATAATACTAAAGTATAAATTGCCAGCATGCGATTAATATGAAAGTACCAAATGGCAATTATAACACTTAAATTAAAGGATTATGTGTCATTCTTGAAACCACTTGGATTCTAAAATATGCAAATATTATGGTGCAAAAGATGTGATTGTGATGCAGAAAAAGACTCTTTTAAAATTGGATGAATTTTTAAACAAAAACAGCTAGTTCCATTAAACTGATCGGCATGAAAGTTGCATCTGACACCATTTCAGTATATTCTTATGTAAAATGACTTCCTGAATTCGAATATGATGCCCATTTTGCCCTATCACCCACCGTTTTTTAGGAATGGCACCCTATTTTTTATCATTTTTCAGTGATTTTATGGCTATGAATTTGATTTCTAGGAGGGGAGAGGATTATTTTAACCATTAAATGCCTTCTGAGGGGTTACAGAGTTGGAAAATTCTAAAACATTGACATTTGCGACAAGGGAAAAATTTTGGGTAGGAAACTGAAATTATGCATTACATATCTTATATTTTTTTTAATCTGTTATTAATGTTATTTTTTAAACTTAATATATTTTTTTTGCTTTTAGGTGTTAAATTATTTTTAATTCTTCAAATCAAATTCATGGTCATAAAATTATCAAACAGGGAAAAAAATCAGAGAGGAGGTGGTGTATCTAGAAAACGGTGGGTGACTAGGCAAAATGGGAGTCACATTCGGATTCAGGAGGTCATTTCACATAAGTTGAGCAAGAATGGTATCAGATGTCGAAAATTTTTTTCTTTTTGCAGAGCAGTGTTCCCCCCTCCCCCCCCAAAAAAAAAAAAAAATCATTTTACACACAAAGTTCAAAATCTTAAAAGTGAAAAACAACTCTTGTGAATCAATTCACCAATAAGTAAATCAAAATTATGCGTGCCCTCTATACAAAGCAAAACCCAAATTTATTTGACTTTTTTTTTTTTTTTTTTGCTTTAAAAGTGTATTGTAACAACAAGTTGTCTTATAAAATGCCAATGCAACAAGTAAAAAAAAAAAAAAAAAAAAAATCTTAATTAACAGCAAGAAAATTCATATCCCCCCCCTCTCCTTAAATCATGAAAAAAAAACACTAATTTAAAATCTTAAATTAAGCAATTTATTAATTAATTGAAACAGTGAGATAGCTGGATTACAAAAATTTTAATTTCAATGTAACTTAAAGCACAATAAATTATTTTATCTCTAAAAGAATAACCCAGAAATATTTCAAAAATAACTCTAAATTTAAACACATAAGATATTATTAGATCCCCTTCTAAGCAAAGCATTTATTTAACTCTGCATTACATGAAGATTTAATTAGAAATAAAAAAAAATTATGTAACATTTTCTTACTCAATGTAGCACCTTTCATAATAAAGTGTTTTAAAATTTAAGTGGGATAGCAGTATCAGAGCCCAAAATTTCAACTTATATTATACTCACTGAAAAAAAAACTACTCGCCACAAAATATGATTATCTTACTCTATTTTTTACGTATAAGGTGATGAGAATTTTTTATTGGTAAAAGAGGAGAAAATATGCAATGTCTTTTATTTTATAAGAAAATAGAAAACATTCAATTTTGAAAAAGAGGTCATTTTAGAGGACACAAAATTGAATGAAAATTATTATAAAAACCAATTCAAAAGCTACTTTGCACAAGTGGTGGAAACATATTTATCTCAAATGATGAATTCGAATCAGTATACCTTAATTTAAATTAATAATATATGGATATGTTTACATTGCTATCTTTAGAAAAGAAAACTTTTGTCAATATCAGTATTGCAAGCATATTTTCAGCATATACAACCTTAAGTAACGATGATGCAGGAGTATAAAATGATTATTTTTCATTCCCTAATTAATAAAATGCAATGTGTACCCAAATTATCCCATGCTTTTAAATCATTACTTACATTAAAACTATTAAACATAAATGTTTCAATTCAATAAAAAAATTAAAGTAGTAAACATAATGTATAGTATATACCTAAATTTAGAAAGTTGAAACTTTAAAGAATATTTCTGAATTTTAATGCTTAAAATATTGTAGGAGTTAAAATATCTCAAGAATGTAGGAGTTACAATAATCTTATAAAAAAGAGACTGTATATAAATTTTGTGAATAAAAAAAAATTACATTAATGAATTTTAGCACTTCATCAACAGCTTAAAAATTCTAGAAAGTAACTCTCTCATAATCTACTTTTAGATATAAAATTAATTCCCCACATATAGAGTTTTTCTTTTTCCTAATAAGAATTTTAACTCTACAATTTAAATAATTTTGATGAAAATCAATTTAGAATTTGGGTTTGTAGTTGTATCAAGCTGCTTTATATTATTTAATGACTTCTGTGATAAATTAGGGGTCAAACTACTTAACATGCAAAATCACTAAAACTTCCTACTTGTCTGCAGAAGGAATGGCGAGGAAAGACTTATTAATAAGTATATCATATATGTATTACTAAAAGAATTCATTTATACCTGTGAATGATATTTAAGGAGTACATAACGCATTCAGTACCATTAGTGTAAAAATATAGTATGACTTTTTTAACAAAGAACAAACGATACAAAATAATATACATACAGTTAATAATAATAGTAATAATTATTATAAAAAATCAGAAATATGCTGTTCATCTCACATTATTATACAAGTTATTGCGATTTTTTAAATAATGAATCATAAATGAACAATATTGGACGTTTTCGTGTTTGTGCGATATCACATTTAATGAAGTAAATCTTGTCATTTTAAAATTATACAAAGGTTTTAATTTCATTTTCTGTATGAATAATAACACTCCACACACAAAAATAAATAAATATTTTATTTCTCATTGATCAACCCCAACCCTAATATCCGCCATCTTACTTGTGAGAGGCTTGTGAGAGCTTACGGGAGAGCGCAGGCAGTCGCAAATTTTTATGTCAACAATCACAACTTTACGATCCAATATGGCCGATGGCGTTACATTTGTATCAAAATTACGACTACGATCCGACTTGTGATCTACGATAGCTGCGATTGTTACAATAGTATGCCTATCATAAACATCAATAAATGGTTAGTCGGTTGGATGTTGGGTTTAACGTTGCATTAATATTACGATATGAACATAGATACAATAAAAATAAGACGAGCGATTGCGTAAGCTGGAGAGCTCGAGAAACTTACAGCCGTTGACAATAGGGTCGTTGCAGTCAAATTCCGGTTACCGAAGAATATACGGGAGTGTCCTATCTGTATAATAATCTGTGCCCCGCCTTCACACGATACTCCGAAGTGTATGCACTTTCACCGTTCTTGGCGCTTATCAGAGGAATCGGGAAAAAGGAGAAAGGTAGCCACTGGTAAACCTGCCTTTGAAATTCCTTTTTGATAACCTAGTAATGTGAAAATTATATACACTTCGCTAGCGTTAGCATGCATTGCTGTTTTGTGTACAATGAATCGTTTCGTTAATCTATATATTAATAGGCAAGCATAAAATTTGTTGTCCCTTTTTAACATACTAATTATGGGAGTAGAGGGTTGAAAATGGTATCATTTGAAAGGTATGGTTAGCCGGAAGGTGCGAATACAAATATTATTTTCTTACGATGTCAAGAAGGTATTTAAAAATACATTTATTTTTTATGCATTTTCCTCCATTTTCCCCTTTTATACACGTATTCCTTCACATTAAAAAATACCTAAAAGTAGAAAGTTGTTAAATCTGGCAATTTCATAAAGCTCAAATAAAACCATAGACACAGTAATTTGTATAATGTAGCATCACTATACGCAAGCGAAGTGATGACGTCACTGTCTGTCCATGGAGCCATGCAAAAGATTTTCTATGTTAATTGTCCATTGAATTTTTTGTAAAAAATTATTAAAAATAACGGAAATTATCTGCCGATTTTAATTCCGATATTTGGGTATAGTTATATATAAGTTACTGTCTACATGCGTTTGATTGAGTTATTTTTTCTGTAAAATTGATAAAATTTTAATTTAAAATCACAAAACTCCAGAAAAAAAAAATGGCAAACTTCCAGTTTCGAATGTAAACATAAACATTTCATTTCAAAGGGTGATATTTAAACAATAAATATTGAACTAATATACTAAATAAAAGGAAAATGGATTTGTTACTAACTGCTGCATGTATAAGTAGACGATACGGAAAAAATTCCGATTTCCGTTTTTTGCTGAATTTACATGTTTTGAGCTTTCTTTACGTTTCAATTAACTGAAATTGGCTACTTATTTTTTAAAAAAGTGTCTTTATTGCTAGCTTTTGTGGGTAGAAGAAGCAAGTAGAAGATACATAAAAACTTTTGATTTCCGGTTTTCGATGAATTTACACGTTTTGAGATTTCCTTGCATTTTAATTAAGTGAAATTGACTACTTATTTTTATTTTTTAAAAAGTGGATTTATTATTCTTTCCTCTGCATATATAAGTAGAAAATATAAGATTCAGAAATGTTTTAGATTTTCCTTTTTCGATAAAGTTACACGTTTTGAAATTTCCCGAACTCAATTCGACCATTTTTGAAAAATATCTTTTTTTTTTTTTTGGTTCAAACACTGTACTTTATGAACCAATCGAATTAATTTAACAGAATTTGATACTTGGTTGGACCTTGGTCTGACACGGTACCTATTAGCTTCTGGGCTGTATCACACAACAAGGGGCGTTTTCACGTTGCGATTTTCTCTCATTTCAGGAAAGGCTAACATCTACAGAGAGAAATAGTTATATTAAGTAAAACTCTGCTGATTCAGTTAGAGTGAATATTGGCAAACAATTGCCGCAGCTGTGTTGCAACTGCATTCCGTTTAGGACAAGGCAATAACTTTGCTTTGCCTCGCTTTGCAAAAAAAAAAAATGGTCGAGTTTCGACCACTGGGCGATACTAGTCTTTATTAAACTATAATTATTCGTTTCTATTTTATTATAGGAAGATAAATAAAGAATGATTCAAATTACATTGTTAATGCTAAGTCAAAACTAGTATGTTGTGGCCACCACAAGACTTTCTTCTATATTTACCTATACATATTCAATCAGTAACAATATTAAAAAAAAAAAAAAAAAAAAAGTACGATTTTTTTTTTCTAAGTTTTTTTTTTTTTTTTTTTTTTTTTGTTAAAAGTGAAAAAAATCGATAACTTTGTTTTAAATTATCACAGATTTATAGTTCAACCATTCGTTTTAAAGGTATTGACGAGACCTTTCGAAAGATACCCATCTTGAAAATTTATCCCCCCCGGGGGGGTACTTCCCCCCCAGGGGGGGAAGCGATGCCCCCCCATGCAGAAATTTTTTTTCCTAGTTATATACTACTATTATCAATAATTCATATTAATTTTACAATCACAAGTTTAAAACAACTCTAATTATGCACATTTATACGAATTTTTGTCCTATTCTGCCATGTTAAAAATTTAGATAAAATGCTATCACAGCGCCACCTGTTGAGCTATTGATCCCCAAACATAATCAGCACCAGTTTATGTCGGGGACCAACTAAATACCAAGTTTGGTTAAATTTCGTTAAAAAAAAAAAAAAAAAAAAAAATTGCGATATTTTTCTGTTTTTTTTTGTTAAAAGTTAAAAAAATCGATAACTTTGGTTTAAATTATCACAGATTTATCGTTCAACCATTCGTTTTAAAGGTATTGACGAGATCTTTCGAAAGATACCCATCTTGAAACTTTGCCCCCCCGGGTGGTAACTTTCCCCCCCCCGGTGGGGGGGCAACCGATGCCCCCACATGCACAAAAATTTTTTCCTAGTTAACTACTACTATTATCAACCTGATCTTTCGAAAGATACCCAATGTGAAAATTTACCCCCCCCTGGGGGGGTATTTCCCCCCTAGGGGGGGGAAGCGATGCCCCCCCATGCAAAAAATTTTTTTCCTAGTTACATACTACTATTATCAATAATTCATATTAATTTTACAATCACAAGTTTAAAACAACTCTAATTATGCACATTTATACGAATTTTTGTCCTATGCTGCCATGTTAAAAATTTAGATAAAATGCTATCACAGCGCCACCTGTTGAGCTATTGAGTTTTTTTTTGTTAAAAGTTAAAAATTCGATAACTTTGGTTTAAATTATCACAGATTTATCGTTCAACCATTCGTTTTAAAGGTATTGACGAGATCTTTCGAAAGATACCCATCTTGAAACTTTGCCCCCCCGGGTGGGAACTTCCCCCCCCCGGTGGGGGGGGGACCGATGCCCCCCCATGCACAAAATTTTTTTCCTAGCTAACTACTACTATTATCAATAATTCATATTAATTTTACAATCACAAGTGTAAAATAACTCTCTTTATGCCCATTTATACGGAATTTTGTCCTATGCTGCCATGTTAAAAATTTGCATAAAATGCGATCACAACGCCACCTATTGAGCGATTGATCCCAAAATCTAATCAGCACCAGTTTATGTCAGGGTGCAACCAAATACCAAGTTTGGTTAAGTTTCATTCATTGGTTCGTGAGATACAGCGTCCACAAAAAAATGATACAGACAGACAGACAGACAGACAGACAGACATTTTTTAAAAACTATTAATTCGTGTTCTCCATATCCCAAAACATGTAAATCCATCAAAAAGTGGACTTCGAAAATTTTCGCGAATCCAATACTTTCTCTATATTACATATAGAAGAAAGTAAAAAGTTATAAAAATTACTAAACTATCATGTAATGCTTATGCTTGCACAATTATGTATTAGTTTTCATGTATTAAGACAGATAAAGATATTTGAATTTCTTAGAACATTTTGTGATTGAGTAGAAAAAACTTCCATTTACCTTTTAATCGTAATATTTATAAACAAACTTTAACTTTAATTTATACAAAATAATAATGAATAAAAAATTTGTAAAACATTAAACGATGTACAGTCGGGGAAAAAAAAACGCAGCACTTGATGATATTTCGTTAATAATTGACGTAGAAAAATTTAATAGACACCATTCAACAGGAAATTAAATGCACTTTCTGAAAATGTCGTCAAATTTTGAATTAGGGGTCATCTACATATTAAAATGAGCGCCAACTTTGATTTTCTCAATAGCAACACCCAGTTTTGACTTCATATTCGAATTTCTGAGAGTCTGGCAGTGCGGAAAAGTATACTATTTGCATACTTTATCTTCAGTATTCATAGAGTTATGATCAAAAATGTGTTAGGGGGTTATCTCTAAATATAGAAAAATAAAATTAAGATCCTACAAGAAATAGACAAAATTACACTGTTTCACACCGGAAATATTTCAAGAAATAAAGATTTATATTAAAAAAAAAAAAAAAAGAAAAAAAAGTATATTTGCAGCACCTTAATTATCATGAATTCAGTTTTTTGGATATGTATATACTTCAGTAGTTTTTTAGATAATTTTAGGTATATTTAAATACATTACACTTACGATCGGTCAGACAATACTCTTTATAAAAGTGCAATATTTTTCAATTAAAAAGTATCTATCATGGATATACTGATCACCAATAAAGCTTAAATTTTCTTTCGTACGTGTAACATAATATACAAACTGAAATAATATACAACAAATACTGAAATAATATATATACAACAACGCATAAACTCAATCTTTTCGGATAAATTATTGTAAGGTTTCATAAAGTAAATATTAAACTAGTATGTTGTGGCCACCACAAGACTTTCTTCTATATTTACCTATACATATTCAATCAGTAACAATATTTAAAAAAAAAAAAAAAAAAAAAAGTACGATTTTTTTTTCTAAGGTTTTTTTTTTTTTTTTTTTTTTTTTTTTGTTAAAAGTGAAAAAAATCGATAACTTTGTTTTAAATTATCACAGATTTATAGTTCAACCATTCGTTTTAAAGGTATTGACGAGACCTTTCGAAAGATACCCATCTTGAAAATTTATCCCCCCGGGGAAAACTCCCCCCCCAGGGGGGGAAGCGATGGCCCCCCATGCAGAAAATTTTTTTCCTAGTTACATACTACTATTATCAATAATTCATATTAATTTTACTATCACAAGTTTAAAACAACTCTTATTATGCACATTTATACGAATTTTTGTCCTATGCTACCATGTTAAAAATTTAGATAAAATGCTATCACAGCGCCAGCTGTTGAGCTATTGATCCCCAAACATAATCAGCACCAGTTAATGTCGGGGACAAACTAAATACCAAGTTTGGTTAAATTTCGTTAAAAAAAAAAAAAAAAAAAAAAAAAATTGCGATATTTTTGTTTTTTTTTTGTTAAAAGTAAAAAAAATCGATAACTTTGGTTTAAATTATCACAGATTTATCGTTCAACCATTCGTTTTAAAGGTATTGACGAGATCTTTCGAAAGATACCCATCTTGAAACTTTGCCCCCCCGGGTGGGAACTTCCCCCCCCCCGGTGGGGGGGGGACCGATGCCCCCACATGCACAAATTTTTTTTCCTAGCTAACTACTACTATTATCAACAATTCATATTAATTTTACAATCACAAGTGTAAAATAACTCTCTTTATGCCCATTTATACGGAATTTTGTCCTTTGCTGCCATGTTAAAAATTTGCATAAAATGCGATCACAACGCCACCTATTGAGCGATTTATCCCAAAATCTAATCAGCACCAGTTTATGTCAGGGTGCAACTAAATACCAAGTTTGGTTAAATTTCATTCATTGGTTCGTGAGATACAGCGTCCACAAAAAAAATGATTCAGACAGACAGACAGACAGACATTTTCTAAAAACTATTAATTCGTGTTCTCCATATCCCAAAACATGTAAATCCATCAAAAAGTGGACTTCGAAAATTTTCGCGAATCCAATACTTTCTCTATATTACATATAGAAGAAAGTAACAATTTCAATAGCACTTACCAATTTTGGGTCAGTTGAACTCTTTGGAACTGTACGATTTGTTTTATAATTTCTATGAAAAATATAATTTCTTAATTACCGCTTTCGCGACTGCTGACGAAGATTCACATCATTTGAAAATCTGTGACTATGCCAGTGGGCGATTCTTTCGTAATTTGTGTGTTACTTATTTCTTAAGTATGTACCCAGTGTTCATATTTTTGCAATAAAATATAGTATGGATAGAAATATATTAATTAGAAAGAATATAATTATAATGTATAGCCATCTGTAATATAATTGTGGTACAGAAAATTTGTTCTGAAATATTTTATTTTGACAGTATTTCAAACAGTAAACCCAGCCTATTTAGTTAATTTTTTTTTTCTAGTGTTCGTTTAAAGGATTCAAAATTTATCACCAGTAATCGATGAAGTAAATACCACTTGTGTATATTTTTGTCAACGTAAAATAAGGGGTTTCACACGAATATTCAAAGTCACATCCACTTTTCGTTTCTGTATTGTTTTGTTTTGAAGAACGATAAAAAGCGGGGCTTTAGAAAACAGGAATTCTTGTTACTAACACTAATGTCTAAAAATCAAAATTTTTGTTTCATTTCTTTGCATTTGATGTTGTTATATAATTTGACCCGTAAATAAAAAATAAAAATATTTTGCTCAATTTTCTCCGTTATTTTTTTAAGATTTGCTTCGTTATCTCATTCAAAAATTTTTCGTTATCTCATTCAAAAATTTTTAAGAGACGGCCCCCTAAACCACTCCAAAAGAAAGATTTATTTATATATCGAAAACTAATAACTGGAATGAGCTGCAAATTTGCACACCCATATTTTTCAGCATTAGGATTCATTTCATGTAAAAATTAATATAGGTCATAATTCATAAAAATTATGAATATGAATTTATTAATATTTTTCAGAATTAAAAATATTTTTCAGAATCAAAAGTAATGAGGGATTATGTTTGGGTTTCTTCACTGTATCTCGTAAAAAAAAAATTATATCGATTAAGTTTTTTTTTGTGACGATATTAATAAAAGTTTGAAATATGAATTTAACATTAGCACCTTCAAACATTGAACGCTTATAACTCTGTGAAAAAATAAGTAAAATATACAACCAATATACTTTTTCGCATTGTCGCGATCCCAGGAATTCAAATATAAAATAAAAATTGGGAATTACCATTGAAAAAATCAAAGTTTGTGTGCGTTTTAATATGTAGACGACCCCCAATTCAAAATTTTTGTTCATTTTCTGAATCTACTCTCAGTTCCCCGTCGAATGATACCTATTACATTTTTGTGCATTGATTAGCAACGGAGTTATATCGAGTGCTGCGTTTTTTTTTTTTTTTTCCCCCGATTGTACAATATAGTTAACAAAATTTGCTAAACTGGGAAATTCCCTTACTTCTGTAAATTAGTAGTTTTCTATTATAGTTATTTTGTTTTTGCTAATGCAATTATTACATAGTACATTATTTTTCAACTTCGTAGTTGATATAATGGTAGAGTATTATCTAAGTTTAAAATACTGTTATTTCTTACTTTATTATTATTATTTTTTTCATAACTGCTTTAATGTTATAGATGAAATTTAATTTTTATACATTTTGGTACTGCTGTTAGTTTTAGCGCCCATATTTAACATAAATTTCAGTTTCGATTTTTATGAAATATCTAGTATTTAAGCTATTCTTTGACTAAAGAATTTAGTAAAGTTGGCACAGATCTGAAACTTCTAAATGTTGTGATATTCTAATTTATCTATTTATATTAAACTTATTTATATGAAAAGAATTACTCGGAATAAGATCATTTTCAGTACCAAATTGGTGGTAAAAATATATTTCAAAATAAAACACCAAAGAAATCTTTTTTTTTTTTTTTTTTTTTTTTTTTTTTTAAAGCCTAATTGTATAATATTATATACACTGCTCGACATTGAAAATGCAACACCAAGAAGGAATGATAATAACGGAATGAAATTTGTTGGACACATACATTATAGTACGAAGAACAATTGATTAAAATTTCAGGAAATTTGGAGTAATATGTATTGAGAAAACAGTACATAAAGCAGCGACCTCTGTGAGCAATAACAGCACATATCTGCCTAAGCATTGAATTGAACAGCGATTGGATGAAATGTACGGGTAGAGCACTTCATGAAGCTTCAACACGATGCCACAATTCAACGACCGAAGTTACTGGTGAGTGGTGGGGTGCCAGTCGTTTTTCAATGATTAAACAGTCATTTTCATTGGTGCGAGATCAGAAGAATGCGCTGGCCAGAGCAACAGTCGAACACATTCTGTATCAAAGAAGGTCCGAACAATACAAACAACTTGCGGTCGTGCATTATCTTGCTTAAATTTTGTGCTATGGAGGCCTCGAATACAGGGTAGAGGGGCGGGCCTTAACTCATAAGAAATTTAATGGCCGCTGTTCAGAGTGCCAGGAATACGAACATGAAGTAATCGAGACGTGTATCCAATGGGAACCCATAATATCATTGCAAATGATGGACAGTATGATGATGTCGAATCCCAGCTGGCAATGTGCATTATTCATAATGCCGTTAAATACGGATAAGGTAATCTTGATGCTGTAAACAGGATTGTGATTTGTCTGAAAAGTGACTTCACGCCATTCCTGTGTCCACGTTCATCGTTGATCACACATTAATGGCGCCCATATCAGTGATGCAGTTTTGAGGGTAATCAGAATTTTGGTAGCCGCATACTGAGTCAACACCTGGATTGATGGTATGTTGTACCATTGGATACACGTCCCGGTCACCTTTTGTTTTCATTCCCGCCACTCTGAATACCAGCCATTACATTTCTGACGAGTTAAGGCCCATAGCTCTGCCCTATGTTAAAGGCCTCCGAAGCAGAACATTTAAGCACGACAATGCACGACCGCAAGTTGTCCATATTGTCTGGGCCTTCATTGATGCCGAATGTGTTCGACTGTTGCTCTGGTCAGCGCGTTCTCCTGATCTTGCACCAATGAAAATGACTGTTTAATCGTTGAAAAGTGACTGCCCCCCCCCCCACCACTCACCAGTAACTTCGATCGATGAATTGTGGCATCGTGTTAAAACTTCATGAAGTGCTCTACCTGTATATGTCATCTAATCGCTGTTCGATTCAATGCCTAGGCAGAGATGTGCTGTTATAGCTCACAGAGGTCGCTGCTTTATGTACTGTTTTCTCAGTACATATTACTCCAAATTTCCTGAAATTTTAATCAATTGTTCTTTCTACTATAATGTATGTGTCCAACAAATTTCATTCCGTTATTATCATTCCTTCTTGGTGTTGCATTTTCAATGTCGAGCAGTGTATATATATATATATATATATATATATACTAAGCGACAAAACAAAAGCCGCACTGCAGAAAAAAATGACTTATACCTTTTTTATTTGTAATAACTTTAAGGGTGGAAACAAATAAAACTGTCTTATTTGCATAATACCAAAGGGATTAAATAATACTTATGTACATTTTCGATTTAATAATTCGCTTTATTGCACTCTACGAAGTACTTTTTAAAAATCTGCATAAAATTTTCTTTTTGAACATAATGTAATAAATAACCATACACTTTGTATTCTATTATGATTTATTATATAAAATAAACAAGTTATATTTTAATGTATGAAATAAAACTATTTATTTGTTAGATCTAAGCCATTTTTTAGTAAAAATATGTATTCTGCATTGGGTTAATTCCGCCTTTATATGGAATTACTGCTTTAATGCACAATGGCATAGTTTTATACAGTGTTTTAATATAAATATCAGAAATTTCAATGTGCCAAATATCACAAATAATTTTTTCTAGTTCTGTCAGAGTTGTAGGCTGCAAATTTCGAATCCTCACCCCTCTCCCCCGCCTTTTTATAGATGAAACCTTTTCGAACGAATCGCGATTAGGACTATTTTCATGTCTGGTGAAGAAGAAATTCTACTATATCTTTTGTGGGATTTAACTTAAAGTGAAAAAAGATATGATTACTTACAGAATTATAGGTTCTCATGGGAATGAATAGGAAATTTTGACAATTTGAACTGAATAAACTTACCACACATGCCGCGTAGTAAGGTGCATTATCTTGAAATGCTGTTTGCGGAAATATCCAAGATACCTCCAAAATAGTCGATCAGGCACCACTTTTATAAAGACTGTGTTTTATTTTGAGTTAATTGATCCCTTGAGCATACAAATTTGCCCAACTGTTTGAAAAGTTATGCACCTCCGTACCATCATGTACGGAGAATGTGTCACTGTTTTAAAAGTACGCTTTTGATAAAGACCATTAGTAAATGGTTAGTCTATTAAGTTTAATATTAAGCAAAGTCCTGCACAATAGACGTTAAACTTTAAGTTTTGGAAATGTAATATGATTAGTGATTAGAAAAATGTTAATCTCAGTAAAAACAAGAAAATTTAAAACTTAACAAATGTATTAATATCAAAAAAACATATGTAAATATATATAACAAGAAACATTTATTCAAATACATTAACATAAAGAAACAGTATGAGCTGGATAGTTACCTTTGAAGAACATTAACTTGACATCATATAAAAGCACTCAGCTTTCGATGAAAATACTTAATACAATAAGCTTGAAAAAGCCCCTTGTCCCAAAGTCCCCTTTTAAACAAAATTTCTATAACACAATTGAAATAAATCTCAAGGTCGCCAGGTTGACCATTGAGAAAATAAAACAATGATACCAACTGAAGAAAACGTAACTAATGCAGATAAACACAAATAAAACTGATAGATGATTTCATATCATACCAATGATCGCCAAGTTGACCATCGGGGAAATAACTCTGAAGATATGCTAACTTCCAAACGGTTGCCAGGCTGACCACTGAGATGAAATAATAAACAAAACTTTATAAAAGAAGAAACTTATTATCTTAAAAAAAAAAAAAAAAAAAAAAAAAAACGGGAGACAAGGACTTATAGCTTAATGTTCAAAAAACTTTAACTTCATACATGATCAGTCATTAGATTTTTTTTTATCTTCGAGAAAACCAGCATCAACTTATATTAAACTTTTAATTTAATAAAAAAAACTTAACTTCATAAATAGATTTCATCTTTAAACTTTTAATTTAATAAAAAACTTTTAACTTCATAAATAGATTTCATCCTTAAAACAATATCAACTCACAAAAAATCTTTTAACTCCACATACGATAAGTCAACGGACTTCATCTCTAAAACAACAGGAGACCAGTTCACTGCAAACACATCAGAACATCTTGTTGCTGTTGCACTGCCCACTACGATGGAATCTGTCGCTTTTATATCATTACCAAATGTCATATTTGCATAAAACCATCAGAAAACATCCATAACGCCACCCTGTGGTCAAAGCCAAAACAGTTAAAATAACGATGACGCCACCTTATGGCTAAAGCTGAAACATTTCACAATTTAAATTAATGAATTAATGTACAATGGCAACAAGGAGAGAAAGTTAAATTAGCAATGCAGAGAATGGCAACAGCACTAAAGTAAACAAACCGCGATGTTTGTCGCGAAACAGCATGCAGTAAACAAGAGATTTAAAAGAGTGAGTTAAACTTTTAATAATAGAAAGTAAAAGATATTTTAAGTTGTATATATAAAAAAATAAGTTTTATATATACAATGTTTTTCCATTAAATGTGAGGACTAAAAGATAACTTCAGTTATCAGCTTTTCATTAAGTCGATCATATTTTCATTATCAGATCTGCTTGTTTTCTTTAGTTCGAAATAAGTTAAACTTGACTCATCAGGGAGAACCAGTTCAGCTCAATAATTTACTAATCATTTTTTAATTTTTTTAGCCATCTGAGGTTTTGCTTTCCTAATTCTCTTCACTAAGAATGGAATTCTTTAAAATTTTCTGTCATTTAGTAGACCTGCTTTGTTTAATAGTTGCTGCACTGTAGTTAAAGAAATTATGCTGCTAAACACTCTTTCTGAATCTCTTTTATGTTCTAAATGTAATACAAACTGATTTTATAAACAATGGCTTTTTAACTTACAGTCATCTCGTTTGGATGAGCAACGTGGCTGCCTAAAGCTAAATTACTACTTTAAACGACCAAAAAATTTTATATCTGGCTAAAAACCATTTTACCAATAATTCGTTAACATTTAATTATTTTGCCATCTCACGTATTAAAATATTTTTTGATTTTTATTCAAAAATTAATACTTTTTGTGGCATCGTTAACTGCCTTATTCTTACCATTTTTGAAATAATTTCTAAAATTACAATTTTCCTGACAATTGCATTTTGTTTTTAACACTGGATTCAATGCTAAAGTGTATGTGGGGGACAACATAATAAAATCTGTTCGAAAATTTGCTTTTTAAACAATAAAATTGGCGGTTGTAGAAGGTAAAAAAAAATATCCAAGTGCGTCTTTTTTTTTTTTTTTTTTTTTTTTTTTTTTTGTTGTTGTTGTTGTTGCTTAGTGTAGGGAAAGATGTCCAAAACGGGGACGTTAACATATCTCTGTCCGCAAAAAAAAATCTATAAATAAGAAAAATTCGGCAAAGCATTTCCTGATTAGAACATGTCTTGGACTATCGGATGGCAAAGTTATTTTTAAAAAAATATCATTAGTATAGGCAGAAAAAACATTTTTCTGAACCGGTTGGGTAAAATGGGGTACTCATAAGAAGTAACGTAAATTCAAGTCCTAATGCGAAATTTTATTAGAAAAACTTGGGTTACAAAGAAAAGGTGAAGTTAATGCAAAATCAAGATGCAGATAAAATATTTTGTTATCTTTTTCAACAGTTACTAGAATGACACAAAAAATAATCAAACACAGACCTCACATATGAAATTGACATCGCTTTTTTCAACACTTGAACAGACTTCATGTGCCCAACTTCGACAGCTGCTACATTGAATCTACCCCTCTTTGTCTTTCGAGTCAGTGTAAAGTTCTTTACAAAAAATAAAAGTGTCCTGATCAGATAATAATATTGGGTCTTATTTTTTTATTTTCTTCTCTTTTTTAGCTTTTGGATACCTAGGATTAGGTTCGGTGGGTTTCTTGACCAATTTTCTCCTGTTCTACAACTTTCAATTTTGCTTTGTAAGGTGATGAAGTGAGTATGACAGTTTTACCCATAGACCTTATATACTAGACCACGCCACGAATAGGACTGACCATTATAGCGAATGTCTTCAACATGAGGGTGTAATCTGATACCTCCATCTTTTGTCCTGAGTCTCGTAAGTCACGTGAACTGGACCTAGGGGTGATTCCTCTGAAATCTGTAAGAAAGCTGTCTTTTTTTCCCCCCTTTCATTTGTATCTTCTTCTTCAGCACTTCTCTGACTGAAGTAAGAATTCAAACGCAATTTTTTCGCTTGCAAAATGATTTATCATAATTTTTTTTTTCTGTGTAATTAATCTATGAAAGTTTAGCTTTCCATCCATGTGTAAATCTAAATGCTAAAATAAAAAGTGCGTGTACTATAAAAATATTAAAAAACACAAAATTCGTTCCTACAGAAAAATAACACAGTGATCATTCTTCACTCTTCCTCCAGGCCAACATCACGTGACCATTTTGCTGGGGAAGCTCCTTTATGATGCAGACAGATAACGAGGGGGGATGCGTGGTCTAGTATATAAGGTCTATGGCTTTACCTCTCCTCATGTCATTCACTTTTATTTTTGCTAACGTTTAGTTCCTTGAGGTAGAGGCATTAATAGGCGAAGTGTTAAAAGCTGCACATTTCTAGGGTTCTATATCTGGAGATATTCGAAATGATGAAGTGGAAGTTTGGGATGTGACGTTTTCACACCTTGATGCTAACTGAGGCTCTAAAGAGTTGTAAGCAGGTTTTTCAGTTGTTTCTGAAGGCGCAAATAAATGTTCAGGGAACACATTTCTGTTAAAGAGATATATGCCTGGTTTTTTTTTAATCCATTCATAGCATTTTGCACAGTAGCTCCGCTGCTCTTAAAAATGCAGTTTCGAAAAGTTTTCTGACCTAGTAAATTGTCACGTAGCGTCCAGGGTGATGTATTAGCCATTTTCTTGTCTCTTATTCGTCCTCTCTACATATGTATTACACACATAAATAAGCATTTATACTCTTTTAAAACATTTTAAAAACGAAATAACAATTATAAATTTATCCTACTTCCATGGCGTCCAAAATGGGGACGACCCCGTTTTGGACTACCGTCAATGTCCCCATTTGAGCCGACCATGACGTATGCTAAAAACGTGGCGTCCCTACGCATACGTGTCAGACAAAACTATAAAACAATATGTGAAAATGTAAATTAAATCTAAACGAATTCATAACATACTTACCAAAATCGAACGTTCGACGGTCACTTGATAAGATCCAATACAGTGTACGGCCACAATCGAAATGAAAATCGCAAAAAATTGAAAACTTTGTAGAAAATAACAGAACCGGCTAAATATGTCAACAACTAGATTCAAACTTGCATATAGCCGAATTAGAATTATCGTAGACTATTGGATTCAAAGAAAACAGCACTAATCAATGAGAAACTGAACGTCCCATTTCACCCGCCGTCCCCGCTTTAGACAACTCTCCCCTATAATTTTTTTTCCCCCAAAAAAATATCTATAATATACTTTGAAGAAAAAAAGGTTATATTGAATATGATTTGTACAGTATATTTCACTTTACTTTTGACTTACTGAAATAATTCAGTTTTATTTTGACTAACTAGCTGTGCCAAAAATGTATTCTCAATTAATACATGCAAAATACTATAATTATGCACTGTTCTACTATTATTATTTTACTAAGCCTAACTATATTTACTATACATAGTTTTTTCCTCATAACAGATTAACATTGCATTATTTTAAAAGAGATTGACACTCAGGGCTGAAACTAGAGGGGGGCGAGCGGGGCATTTGTCCCGGGCACCAGATGGAGAAGGGTGCCGAAAAAGGCTGGTTTGTTGCCTTATTTACATATTAAAAAAAAAAAAAAAAAAAAAAAAAGAAAGTTCTGTGCAAGAAAACAGTAGATCATGCCAGCTTCCAAATTTCGGCAATATTAAGCCACTATTTTTCACCAAAATTAATGCCAGGTTGCCAACTTTCTCGCCAAAGCATTCACTCTGCGACAAGTTGTCATCTACATTGGTGATGAATTTAGTGACATCACGAGATTAGCGATCAAATTTGGCAGAAAATAGTGCAGGATTGCCAAAATCAGCAAGCCCTTTCTCAGTTTTATCGGAGTTAATTTTTTCTATATATTATGCATTGTTTCTCGTAGCTAATTGTTTGTCAAAAAGTGCAAAAGTAGACTATCTGCACAGAAGGGAATTCTGTTGAACTCTAAGCTATACATTTGCCCATGAGAGATTCTGTAAAAAGCTGTAGAATATTACTTCTGAACAAACGATATTCTTATTTTGTGGTGTATATAATCCCATTACCATGAAGTTAGGGGTTCTAATAATAGTCTTCTTGGATTGGTTCCGAGAATATTCATAGACTAGAACCTGCCTTTCTATTTTATTTCCTGAAAAGGATTTTAAAAAAAGATTATCTACAAATGGCACTGCTCTGCATGACATTTTTGCAAATTCTTATGTAAAATAACCTCCTGAATACGATTATGACGCCCATTTCGCCCTATCATCCACCATTATTTGGGGACGCTCCCCTATTTTTATCATTTTCCGGTATTTTTATGGCTATAATTTTGATTTGAAAGGGGTGAAGAGATTGTTTTAACTGTTAAATGTCTTTTGATGGGCTACAGAAATGAAAAATTCTAAAACATGAACATTTGCAGCAAGGGGAAAATTTAGGGGGAGGTGGGGGAGTTGCCATTGAAATTACAAATGTCATTTTTTATATTTTATTAATCAATTATTACTATTATTTATTATAAATTATGTATTTTTTATTTCAAAGAATTAAAATAATTCTTTTTCATTCTCCAAATCAAATAATAAAACTACCATAAAACTACCAAACAGTAACAGAAAGGGTGGCGTTCCGAGAAAACGGTGGGTGATTGGGCAAAATGGGGGGTCATTTTCGGATTCAGGAGATCATTTTACATAAGAATCTGCAGGAATGGTATCAGGGCTCGAAAAAAAAAATTTTTTTTTGAAGTGCAGTGTATTTAGACAGCTAACGGTTAGTTCGCACTTGATAGATATGAGTACTTTTTAGATACTTGTTCCTATCTATTAATTTATGCATCTTAATTATATTAAAACTTAAATATTTGTCTATTTATTTCTCTGCAGTATAGTTGATGTAAAGACTATAATATTCAAAATATCATTTTAAATTCTCTCAAAATGGTGATATTTTCAGTTTTAAAAGTAATTAAATATGAAATTTGCATTCACTTGTTTTAGAATTGTCATTTATGAATACCATTAATTTAAGAGAGAGGGAAAAAAAAAAAAAAAGAAAAGAAACTATCATTAAACCAGTAAAAATAAATAAATAAATAAAAATGATAACTGTAGCTTAATTTAAATCTTTAGTTCGTTTAGAATATGCAAAGTCAACGAGCGTGATCTGGGACTGAATTTGACACTTTCCATCTAACAGCTTTGATCACAGAGCCGCTCGCCCACTGGTGGGACATAGGGTTTGGCTGCCAGCAATTTCAGATGATGCACTTCCACCCCTCTTTCTCATCACATTGACATTACCCGTTTCCTCAAAGTTCCGTACCCACAATTTGATAGCATGCGCCGATGGAACTGGGGCACGACGTGGGAGATTGTAATGAGCACGAAATACACGCTGTGCGGCCACGTAGCTGTCGTTGTTTTGTAAAACGCCTTCACAGCAAAAGCGCGTTGTTCACCGGTCCACGACGCCATCTCAACTGAACACCGATATCAGGGTTAATGACAAAGGTTTGTTGTCCAGATGGCACCACTCTCGTTTTTATATTCCTAACGTAACTTACTATTTCCAGGGTTTCAAAATCGCCCGTTTCACTGCCGCACCTGCTATTTTATTTAATGAATATTCAGCCCGTAGATAGAGCCTGTAATGATATTGATAAAAAAACATCGACATTTTAGCTTGTAGAGAGTAATTCTTTAAGAACTAAGCAAGTTCTAGTCGACGAATGCACTTTATTTAATTAATATTCAGTAAACAGTTAAATAAATCTCTTTTTTGTGCTACAGAAAGTAATATTATTGAAACAATCCTATGAAATGGTCCTTTTTACTACAGAAATCAAATAAACATTGTTAAATACACTGCAGAGCATAAATTTTGCTAAATCAAGAACAATCGAATATTTCGAAGTCTGAATGGAATTTCAATTCATCGAAAGTATTGTGAGTGGTTTATGGAATTTTTAAGGTAGTTTTGCGCGATAAATCAATGCGTCATTGAAAAATGTCCAGAACTAGACTACTATTGAGATAAAGTTTCCATATTTTGTAAGTCCCTTACTACCATTTTTTGCCGCATTTGAATGCTGAATTTGACGATAAGTCAAGGCTCACCTTCGTGGAAATGAAAAACGTTCTTCCATTTTTACTGTAATACCGTGTAGAAAGTAACATGTAAAGATATAGGCAAGTTCTAGTCTACAATCATCAGCAATCACTCTTCTTCTTTTTTTTATAGTCTTGTGAGTCATTTATAGAAATTTCGAAGAATTTAGTTCTGCGAAATAAACCAATGAATTTTTCCAGAATATTCCAGAACTCTGTTATTATTGAAGTTAGAGCTTCCAAACTTTGTCAACCCTAAACTACAAATTTCCTCCAGTTTCATTCGCCAAGTCACCAAATTTGACGCCGAATCGTCAAATTCGATGCCAAGACCACAAATCTACGCAGCCTATACTAATTTGCAATATAGCGAGATTACTGATAAAATTTTGCAGCAAATGTTAAAGTATAGCCAGAAACCTTTTCTCAATTTTAACTGAGTTAATTATTTTGGTAAAATTTATCTTTTCCCGCCACTAACTTTTGCCAAAGAGAACAAAACGGGGCCATCTATTCACGAAAGATTTTCATTGTACTCTAAGCTGTACATTTGCCAATGAGGCATTCTATAACAAGCTCTTGAGTACTATTTAACTATCGTTGAGGATGAAAACTGAGAAAGAGTCATCTTCCATCCAAATTTTTCAGTTAGTCCATTTGCCTATTAAAAATTGTGTTAATATAGAAACCGATTCATGTGTGTGTGGGGGGGGGGGGAGGGGAAGTACAGTATACTTTCTTGTTCCTACCCATCTCTATGCCCCTAATAGTTTTTACACTCATCCATTCTAAGGGGGCACGAAAAATTCCTTAGTTGGGCCCTGGTCTCGGCGGCATATATAATCGCATTATCGTGACGTTTTTGGTTCGAGTAGCAGTTTTTTTATTAAAGAAATGTTTGTGGACTGGAACCTGACTGTTTATTTACGAATCAGTTACCACACATAAAACTGTCAATGTTTTCATAAAAATATGTATATCCCTACTGTTGTATAAGAAAGTCATGTGGTGTCCACATCAGATTTTTTTTTTTTTTGTTTGTTTGTTTGAGATATAAAGGGTTATGTGAAATTACGTGTTATGTATATGAAATAACATTTTACCCCCTCTCCCCCTTTGGGAACAGAATTTCTAAAATACCGGAAATTGGTTTTTAGGTATTTGTGTTACCTATATTTTAGAGCAGGTATCTCTCTTATATCTGCCTTTTTGTTTGAGATATAAAGGATTATGTGAAATCATGTTTTATGCATATGAACTCATATTGGGCGAGGGTATTTTTATAAAATCGCTTCTTAGTGGGTGTCTGTGTTACAGAAGAAATTTTTTCACCAAGTTTCATGTTTCTATGGCCAGGGGTTTGGGCTGGGCACTGATGAATCAGTCACTAACTCACTCACACTCAGGACAAACGATTTCATATCTTATATATTAAAACACGAAGCTATTTTTAGGACCGAATTAGTAGCACCTGAGCATGCACTAAAATTTTTTTGAACCAATAAGGAAAGAAAATACTTTTCTTTTTATATGTACTTACAATACGAACTGCCGAACCGATAGATTTACTAGCAATATCTAATTAAAGCTCGATAATGCGAACAATTCACACAATTAATTAATTCAAACTTCCCAAGTTTTACAAATATAGGAATGAAAAATCAAAACCAAAGTTTAAATACTTTTGCTAAAGGAAATAGAATATGATTTTAAAATGTACTTATTGTCTTGGCAAATTAGAAATAATGATATATTTTGCAACTGAATAAAATCTTTGTCTTTCGTGTCTTTTATAGTAGGTTAATATAATTATAATCTGGTAGTAAACCTTTGTATTCTTTCATTTTGTTCAAGTTATAAACAAAACAAATTCCACAGTAAACTGATCAGATCATGATTTGGTGAGGTAGGAAGGAATTCCATAGTTTGAATAATTTACATGCGTTATGCTTTAGTAAGTATTACCACTAACATAGGTACTATCTCATTTGTTCCATAAATTAAGTCTTTCTTTTAATTACTAACATTATTTTGGCCATTTTTAGAATATTGAAATTTTAGGAAATTTTAGCTTCATAGAAAGCAGTTCTGTAACTGCAAGCTGCTTTCTTTGCCAATGTTATCAAATATTGCCCCGAAACAATTTCAAGTGACTTTAAAAATTTACAAATGAATTCTATCATCTAAATAATTTTTTTCATATTCATGAAATTGAATTGCTGTTTTAGTTATTCTGTAGTTGTTTAAAAATTATACTTTATTGAAGCTAACTTTTGAAATCTAAAATGGAAATAGTATTCTGTAGTTTTGGGGATAGTTTCTATTTAAGCTAGTGTTGGAAACAAATGTACTATAATAATGTGTAATTATCAAGATTTTTAAAAGTGAAAATATTCTGCCAATATATTATAAAAACCACTGAGAAACATAATCTTATGTATTGCATATCCAGTTTAAGTGTATACTTATGGCATTTTAATCAAGAATTTGAATTATTCTATTAAATGCATGGTGCCCCCACATTTGATGCAAAAAATGGGGACATTTCGACATTTATCCCCATTTCAGCATTTAAAAATTTCGTCACCCTATCCTAGAAGTCACTTATAGACAGGAGAAGTGGTTAATCTGGTCACTAGTTTCTCTAGCATCTAATCATTCGACAAAAAAGCAATAGAAAAAAATATATATACAGGCTAAGAAGTAAAATTTTAACTTTTTTTTTTCTCTCTGAGTCAGTTGGTGTACAACATATTTAGATGTTTAGATTTTTGGCATAAATTTGATGAATGTTAAGTAAATGTTGAGTTGACACCATCAACAAGTCATGTTTTCAAGTAAAATTTAATGACGTCAATAAAAAAGAATTATTTGGCCCATTTTTGGCAGTTGATCCACCTGGCTATCGCGAGGTAGCTGGGTGGGCTAATTCTCACCTGCATAAAGGTGTTTGTTGAAAACCAGGATGATGCTTAAAGATTTAATACACTGGCTTCGTTGACTGTTGGACAGCAACAGCCAATGCTAAACTCAGTTTGTGTCCGCATAATATTTAACTTTATTTTTAATAAACAATCATCTCAGTTAAGGATTAGAACTTTGGGAAAAAAAAGTCCTGAATATCTTTAATTACATTTTTATTTATTATTTATTTATTTAGTCTATCATTATCAACTTTCTATATTTTCAGAATAATTGGACGTTCCATACAAAACTAAATTTAATTTAATTAAAATTATTTTAATAATTATATACAATAATATCAGTCAATATAATTATAAACCAAAATAATGTATTTACAAGTAGTTTTCCATTCTTTAGTAAGAGAAAAGAGTCTATAAATGACTGCGTTAATAAACAAGTAAAAATAATACAAAAATGACTGTGTAAAGTTAATATTTAAATGAATATTTAACATAAACTATTAATATGAATAAGTGCTGCTGTACACAAACCAGTTCTTTCAACATACTACATGCAATGTGTTGATCTTAATATCCAGAAGTAACTTTTTCTCTGAAATTATTTGTTAAAATTTAGCCTTTCAACGTCCCACTTTAAATATCCAGAGGTAACTTTCTCTCTGAAATTACTTATAAAATTTATTTTTCCAACATTCCATTTTAAATATCCAGAGGTAACTTTTCCTCTGAAATTATTTATTAGACCTCAATCTTCCAAGCGAAAATATTTCAGGCCTGTTCAAGATCTATGCAATTTATATTTTCTGTTAATCTATCAAAATTGGATTTAAATTGATTAAATCCTTTATATATCTACAATAGCATTCATTCATAAACGAGCAATTAAAAATTTTATAATAGTTTCGAAAAATAAGTTTTAAACATATTTAGAAAATTAATACAGTTGGTTATATTATTACCATTAATACTGTAGACAAATAATTAGCTCTTTTTTTTTTTTTTTTTCTTTCAGCAAAATAAGTGTTATGAATTGAACTAGAAAGTATTTATTTTACATTCTCATTTCAAAGGAAAAATAATATTTATTCTTCAAAAGAAGTAATTAACTTTTTTTAAAAAACAGATACGATGAAGTATTCTGCAATTGTGAATTGTGTATAAAAAGAAAACCTAAAAAAGGAAGAAGAAAAATAAAAATTTCACTATGCTTCTGTAACTGGGAGGAGGGGGAGAATCCTCTCTCCATAAGAATTATTTATTTTTTGTTTTTTAACATATGCCAGTATAGACGAATTTCTTTTTTATTATTTTATTTTTTAATAGAAATGTTGTTATAAATAAGAATTTTTATACAAACAATATTTATTATTTCGAGTGATAATATATAATTATTTTACAGATATCACTTAATATTTTAACGTTTTAATAAATGTACTAAATACTTCCATTAATCTAATCTCAATAAATAAAAAGAAAACAGACTCAAAATTATTAACGAGTATTTAATATTTATGTTATCATTTAAAGAAAATTAAATGTTACTTACGCCGAGTCTTGCTTATGATATAAGAACAAAAACTTGATATTTAATTTTTAAATAAAAATGTTCAATTTTTTTATGATCCACTATTTTTAAGTTCTTAAAAGAATCAAAGATATTACTAATCAAAGATATTTCTGATATTAAAATAATAAATACTTCTTACATCTTTTTTGACACAAAGAATGTTCATTTTATTATGCACTAATTATCAGTTTTCAAAAAGAAAAGGAATACAAGTCTCCAGAAAAATGAAGTGAGAAAATGCATAGATTAACCGGCGTCATAACAGTAAAAAAAAAAAAATATTGTGCAATTAATTGAGATAACATTCGAAATCCAGATATTACCACTTACACAAAGATGAACAGAGCTCAAAAAACTTGGCTGGAATTAGTTTAATGAATAATATCAGTTGCAAGACAATTTCTTCTGGAGCATATTTTGTAATATTGAACACTTTGTTATACTGGTAAAGAGCTAATAACAAAAAGTAATAGAAATAACAGGAACAGTTTAGTTTAGAGCACAGTATCTCGAGGATGTTGTAAAGTACGATCAATAAACACACTTACAGTCTTTAATTTATAATTATGCTTATAATGGAAAAGAGCCAGGGAAAAAAAAAAAAATTCTTTTTTACAACGATATGAAGAACTTGCCTTCAGTCCAGCAATTCCAAATTCCCAAGAAAATCTGATCGCAGTTTAGAAACTCCAATCAAGAATTTTGACATGTTAATATTAAGCTACATTCATAGATCATTTTAACATGTTACGGTGGCTCTGTAACGCCAGATATTCATTTTCGTCACCGTTTACCTATGTACATGGTGTAGTGGTTATCACATCTGCCTAACAGAAAGTCCCAGGTTCGAAACCTGGTGGGTACAACCCAGATCGGGCGAGAATTTTGTATATATTCCCTTTAAAATACTGTTATGATCCATCATTCAAATAGAAAAAAATTGTATTGTTTTACAAAGAAAATAACCCTCGAAATCCAAGATTTTTGACTTTTCTAAAAAATCGATACAAAATAACGGAAAAGAAATATATTTGAAAATATGCACGTTCAATTTCCTTGTAATTTATTTGAAGCGAAGTAAGTCAAAGTTATTCTGCGATTATTAAAAATTTCAAAAACAGATATAAAGTGAAACATTGCTCATCTCAAATAAAAACATTCGATAAAATTTCAAATTGCTTCTCCCAGAGTGATAAGGTCTTATACGAGAAGAGAAACAACGATGAAAGTTTTGGATTCATTCGGTATCGTTAAAAAATCAAAATCATGGGCTCGACGGGATTTGAATCCGTGATCTTTCGCACCCGAAACAAGGATCATACCCCTAGATCATCGAGCCAGAAAATTCATTGTCAAACGCTTCTTGGATCAAGCAGGAAATTATTCATTCAATATGAAAAAGAATTTTGCTGTCATCGGTTTCATCGTGCACCCATGGTGTAGTGGTTATCACATTTGCTATACACGCAGAAGGTCCCAGGTTCCAGACCTGGTGGGTGCAAATCCGCAGCTTGAAAAAAGGGATTGCGGATTTGTGTTTTTGAAAATGAGCGGCAATTTATAGTATGTCTGCGTACAACGGTACGCAGTAAATGCCTTTTCTGCGTGATATATAAATAAAGAGAAGCTTCAATATCAAGAATTAAGAGTAAAAAAATTTCAGGCAATGGACTCGGCCGGAATTTGAACCCGAGACCTCTCGCCCCCAAAGCGAGAATCATACCCCTAGACCACCGAGTCACAACGTAAGAAATGTTGGATTCAGTCCTTAAATAAATCTTTGCTTAATTGGTTGTAAACAACTGGTTATGAAGTTCTGTTTAAATATTTGCAACTTTCGCATTGCATTGCATGACCTAGATATTTTATTAAAAGAAAAGAATCTATTATTTTTTATGGGAGATATCTCCCGTCTTAAAAAATTCATGCTGGACATTGTAAAACTTTCTAGCACATTTACAAAGCTATTTTTAGATGGAAATGTACAAAATGTGCACATATTACCATTGAAATAATTAGAAATTGAATGTTTCTTGTCTTTCAGACCCTCACAGAGTGCACACCACTCAAGTCTAGAACCTTCGAGCAGTCATTTAGCCTCAACTCAAATACCAGACATATATTTTGCATTCTTTCGAAGGCTTTAGAACATGATTAAAAATAGATTCGTCAATATATTGATACATCTTACAATGTTGAACTTCTTCTTCTTTTTTTTTTTCTTCTTTTTTTTTTGTTTTAATTATTTCTTTGGAAAGGCCTTAATCTCAATTAAAATATGGCAGAGCGTAAATGGTAATAGAAACATTTACAGTATTGGACTCCTGATTATCCGCGGCGTTAAATTATATATATTTTTTTGATATTTTGTCTTCGATTTTTTTCCTTCATAGAATTTAATTGTATACCTAATTGTAGTAATAATTATTTTTTAAATCCGTCGTAATTTGTCGTTGCAAAAAGGCCAAGGAAATTGGAAAACCGCGCCACGTATTAACCACTCATGAGTAATCAAGAGTTTACTGTATTTAATTTCGAACTTCCATTATCGAGATAGTACGCAATTTTTCATAGCAATACTTAATTTATGAAACGGAGATATTACACAGGTGTTCAAAATTTAAGCAACAACCTGCTTTCTCATTTTCTTATTTTGCGCATAATTTTTAAACAAATAAACATATGAACATAAAACTTGGTTGGCATGTTCGTTATCATATCATTAACCGAAATTTATATAACTTTAACATAAGTAATATTTTTTAAGCTAATGAATAATCACTTTTTCTGGAAAATAAGCTTTGGAAAAAATGAAATATTTCAACAATTTTAGAAAAGAAAACTTATGAGAAATGGTCATAAGGATGCATTACAGATAGGATAGGTGAAGATGCACATGCATCCATGTGTTAGATTAAAACCGGATCTTTTTACCTGCATTCACTTTTCTGTTTCTTCTTTCTTTTTCGCATGTGAATAACTTTTTAGAAAATATACATACAAACATGAAAATTGGATAAGACGTACATTGTAAAACTATTTTTCGACATTTTTATATTCTGGTGATGCTCATAGTTTACTACAAATTATTAATTATATATTATTTTAAAAAGTCTATCATAAAAGTAAAAGTCAATACAGAAAGAAAAATTGAGGTTTAGAGTAACATTTCAAGGCATGTGTGTCTTTATCTATCTGTAATGCATCCTTAACACCGTTTTCATTAGATTTTTTTTTTTGTCTAAAATTGTTGAAATTTTTCCTTTTTTCCAAAGTATACTTTCGAAAAACTAATGAATAATTATTAGTTTAAAAATTATTATTCATTCTAAAATTATATAAAATTCGATTAATGGTATGAAAACGAACATGTCATCTAAATTTTATGTTCATATGTTTATTTGTTTAAGAAGAAAACGAGAAAACAGGTTGTTGTTTAAGTTTTGAACCCCAGTGTACTTACTTTGTCGATTAATAAATGAAATAAATAAATAATAATAATAAATCAATCTTTAATAAAGATTTAGATAATCCGCCAAATAACACTACGCAAAAAATTATATTCTAATAGATAATGGATTAAACAAGACAAAATTAACAGCTTATCAGTTACAACATAGATTTACTGTTTTCAGTTCGCTTTATCAGTAGTCAGATAATTCTGCTTTCGATATGAATGTTTGCGTTTTGCCTTTGAAAGGAGTAACGTGTTCTGATAAAGCCATTTATCAATTATTACCAAAGCAATTTCTAAAAGTTTTTTAATTCGTTTAGTTTACTAGACAGCACCCTACTAGATCTCATTAGTTCTCATTAGAAATATAAAAAATCTAATGTTCATATGATTTGCTTAAAGAGTATTATTAAGAGAAATATGACTTGGATATCGGTTGTGCATTAAACGAAATCAGAATTTGAACATGCTGTTGTAAAATCAAGATAAAAAAGTAAGTTGGTATTTATTTTAGATTTATTCTTGTCTTTTGAATGTATTATAATTGAATGCTCGGATATTAAATTCATGAAATATGTATTTAAAAGGGAATCTACAATTTTTGGCACCATGGGCAATTTTTTTAATTTTCGTGTTTATATCAGTTTATATGTGACCACAGATACTTACCTTTTGCACTTAAAAGCATATATATCTTTTCGAATCATGTCCAGTTTGAAATTAATGGCACTATAAATTTAACTTTTAAAATTAATAAAGCGCGTCAAACTGACGTTAAGCTTCATTATTCGCATTATACTACAAAATAGTTTCTAGATTTAAGGCATACTAGAATCTTTATGTACTGTCTAATGTATGACGAGTGGGGGTGGGGGGGAGTGGCGAGCGCAGAAGATGTTTGCGTCAATGTTATCTTGTTTATGATATTCAATTTGAATATGATATAGAATTTTTTCCCTGAGGTAATGAACATAAATTAATTTTTGTTTAAATTTCGAAATGCTTTAAACAAACCTCTTACTGGTGCCATAAACCTTTTTTTTTCACTCTGCAATTTTGTATAATCTCCAAATTTATAGACTACTTGGCTTTAAAGAAATTTGGATGCGGATGTCTGTGCTTGTACATTTAAGTCAAAGATTTGCATTGTTTTTGTAACAAATTTAAACAATTTTTAATCGAGAGCCGACAAACAATCCCATCGCTTTTAATTCTTGATAACGTCCGGGACAATCAATATTTTACACGTAAAAGGTAATCATTTTTCTTTCTGGTTTTCTTTTAGACGCTCTCCTTTTTTCATTTGACATTTTACTCTTTCCAACTAACTACCTACTTATCGTCACTAGAAGCCAAAGCCCATGTCATTGTATGAGAAAATTTGTTTGCAGAGTTACGCATTACCTAATTTATTTTTTTTAATTCCGTTTTCACGTTCTGAAAATCCACACCCTTTAAATTTGTGTGAAAACAGAATTTAAAAAATACATTAAGGAGTGAGTGGATTTTACGTCGTACTAGTACTACACTAAGGGCAGTTGGCGACGGTCTTGGACACACCCCTAAGGGCTATCAGGTAATGAGTAATTCTATAAACAAATTTCCCATAGAATTACATGGGATTTGGTGATCGCAGTTGGAGAAATCGTAAGAGGAAGAGAGAAGCCGGTTATACCAATTCATTAAACCGGTACCTGCGGTGTAGGATACATTCCAAAACATTACTAATATCGATCCGAGATTTGAACTAAAATAAAATAAAATAAGAGATTTAGCATAAAAACATGACGTCACTTTTGCATCTGGCTGTAAACTGCTAGATTTTAGGCATTGTAAGACTATATTTTAATTCCTTGGCATCAATGATCAAGTGTTAATGTAATTTGGCTATGATTTTTTCGTTATTTGACTTTCAAAACGTAAAATGTCACAATTTTTTACTGGCTTATGTGCTGCAGTTCAGCAGCTAAAATTTTTACCGGTGAACTAAGTACAATGTGCAGTTCCACAGCAAAAGTATTGCTAGCGCTCGAATAATTTTGCTGCCGACTGTAAACTAATTTCTTTAATTTTTTCAAGAGCAATTAGCACTTGAAAAAATTCCCTTGTTAGTCACCTTGTTCGAATAGAATCGGAAAAAATCAAAATTTTGTTGAGATAAAAATTGCTGCTCTAGTCTTTCCTTTATTATCTCACATCCCCAACCCCTCTCTCACATATACACACACATACTCTTTATATAACAAGAACCTAAAAATATTCTACAAGTACCAAGTTTATGTAGAATTGCACTCAAACTTTTTCTGTAACTTCTCACGTTTGTAGAAAATGTTCTAACAAGCTTTAACGTTTAAATTCCCATCTAAAGTAACAATAATAAAACCTTAACATACTTAAACGACTGTTAATTTAAGCTAAAATTTTCTAAAAATTATTTTTTCCGAATAGTATACCATACGCTTCATTTAATCTATTGTTAAATAAGGCAACTGTTCTATTCACAATAAGCAGTATGTTTTGAATAAACACAGCGCAGTGTTTTCAGCCCAAATTGATAACACTGTATCAAATTGTTATAGATCTAAACTGTACAATAAGTGCATTTTTATTAGATTAAAAATGTATGACTTTCTTTTTATTTTAGGGTGTAAATAATCATCATGTTTATTGTTCTGCAGAACAAAAGTACAATGTTATATAAAGTTATTGCCAAGATTCTCGGCATTATTCAAACGAATTTTCCAAAATGAACTTACTTAGGAAAGTTTTTAAGTGAATGTACACATTTCATTGTTGCAGTAAAATTTCAAAACATATTGCAAGTGTACATATATTATGAATTATTAAGAATAAGTTCACCTTTTCAAAAACTCTAATATTGCTCAAAAGAAAGAAGGAAAATTAGTAATAAGTTTTATCAAAGTTCTTCAGAATAAGGCAATGAAAATAAGAATAAGAAATAAGAAAGTTTGTAAAAGTCACTTCAGCCTAAGAAAAGTGTATCAACGGTGAAATAACTAAATTAAATGTTTATTATTTGATATAACTATAAGGATATTAAAGTACTACAACCAATCATGAACCAAGGAAGAGAAAGTTTGTAAAAGTCACTTCAGCCTAAGAAAAGTGTATCAACGGTGAAATAACTAAATTAAATGTTTATTATGTGATATAACTATAAGGATATTAAAGTACTACAACCAATCATGAACCAAGGAAGAGAATTATCCGATTCTCCATTAATATCGAGTGGTACAATTAATAGGACTAATGTAAAAAATACTACCAATGAATTTTGTGTTAATATAAAGAAGATACATTTAGCAGCTTTGGCTGCTCTTTTAAATATTGTGGCACTGGGAATGGTTTCTGCATTTACTTCACCAGCAACGGTTGATATGAAGCAGCCAGGAAGTAAATTTTCAAACATTACAAGTAGCCAAATATCATGGATTGTGTCTCTTCCAGGAATTTCGGCTATTTTTGGAAACCTTTTTGCAGGTAAATATTCAAAATGTAATTTATTAGATAACAGATCATTTTCATTTATTACCTGTTAAAGAAGCTAATTAATTAACTGATCAGTATATTGACATATCGCGCCCTGGCAAGAAAAGTGATACAACTCAAAAATGCAGTAGTTGAAAAAAAAATCAGTTTAAAGATAACGATAAAGCATAACTGTCTCTCAGATGTATAATTTTCGAGGACGCTTTTTGAGCACGTTGATGCACTTCATACACATTTTTCACTGACATAAACTCAAAATTCCCATTTTCTGATTTGTGTCACTTTTCTTACCGGGGTGCGATATGTATAAACTAAAAATTCGTTCTTGAACGTAATTTAAATTTTATCTATACTTTTTAATTATTTATACTTGGGGGCCAGCGAAGAATGCAGAAGTAAAGGAATTACCTTCCCCTTTAAAAGGGTTATCTCAAAATTTCGTTTATCTTTAGTCTATTTGAAAAGAAGGTATTTACTTTTTCAAGTATTTTAATGCTACTAAACACTGGAAATACAACATTGCGATAAAAGATAAAAATATTTTTATTTATCATAATAGGAAAACATCGGCTTATATATAAATATATCACAAAACTTTCTTAAAAATTGTATTTTCCTCTCTTGTTCCTATACTATCCTTACGATATGACTTTTATAATGTGTTTGCATCAGCTTAGAGCAGTAAGATACAGTGCAGCCACATATCTTAAAACTAGCAGGGAGGACGCGTCCAAAATGTTGGAGGGATGCCAGCTTGACCGACAGTTTGAAATTTGGAAAACATACAGTAATTCCGCACTCTGTGTTATTGCTCATCTTCTCTGAGTCAGATGACTGTCACCCCTATTTTAGCATTGGGCTGGTTGAGTCAGCACTTGCACAGATGCTTCCATGGTTTCATGAAATGTGGTCAAAGAATAGTTAACATTTTGGCATTCTGAATGCAGTATGTTGTGTCTAATGTAGTATGCCAAATTTTCTAAACATATCTTTGCCCTGGGTTCAATACCCTACGTGTTGTAATTAAAAAAAAGTGGAATTTTTTTTTTCATTTAAACATATATATATATATATATATCTTCATGTATATATGTAGTAGCCTCATAAAAATTTATACAGACAATGAGAAAAAATCCTCATAAATCACATGCTACAGCTACAGTCAAAACGCATTTAAAGCATTACTTTTCACGGGGTGATCGAAAACATTTTGTTTTTTTGTTTAATTTTTTAATGGCCCCCTTTTCCTTTTCAAAATACAACTTTTGCTGAAATATATGAGGTATAACATTTCTTTACGCTACCAAAGTTTCAAGATGATTCCTAAAGAACTTCTTTAGATCTTTGACAAAACGTCTAAATTAGAAAGTGTCCAAATACTTATTGGTAGATAGTGTACTAAGGAGAGTCACCACGTTTAAGAACATAAGTCGCCAATATTTTCTGGAGGAAAAAGAGGATAAATGGAATAATCAACATAAAAATTTGAAGTGTAAATCAGGCATAGTTATCGCTTTGAATTTCTGATCTGCAGTTGATACTTGACGAGGAATCGTTTTAAATTTATCATAATATTCGAATTCTTCAAAGGTATAAAATGTACTTCAAAGTATAATTTCCCACTAAACTTTAATAATCAAATAATATGATATAGGATAGGTGCTTCAGTGACTGGCATGTTCAGTAATTAACATCTATCCCGAAATAATTAATAAATAAGAAAAATAATAAAATCATATATGTTACATATAAGAATTTTAACATTTTATGTCAAACACTGGAGCATAGGGTGCTAATAACTGGTAAAATGAATAACTAGCAGTGTCAGACACTGAAACATAGGGGTCCAATTACTGATAAAATGAAAAACTAGCAGTGTCCATTACTGGAACATTGAGTGGGTGTCAAATATAAATTCATAAAAAAAAAATAATTGTTATCAAATGTATATGTTTTAACATATGTGGTTCCGAATGTCTTTCATACCATATGTACTAACTTAAGATTTCTAAAAATATTTTCTGATGACTAGAACATTAAAAACATCAGAGATTGCTCTAAAAGTGTCAATCACTGGTGCACTTACCCTACATATTACTAGATTTAGTAAATTCAGTTTTATGAGGAAATAGCAATTTATCACTGTAATTAAATATTTTGTTTGAGTTTCTTATAATATGAAAGCAATATAAAATGTTCGCGTTCTCTATAATTGGTTAGTTATGTAAAAAGTAACTTTTAAGCATTGCTGTTATGATTAAAAAAGTATTTACAATTTTTTTTTTTTTAATAAAAAAAAGAATTTATAATTTTTTTTATTAAATAGGTTTATTTCTAATTTAAAACGGGCATTCTCTGAATATTATTTGAAAACTATATTTATTTTTTTAATCAATCATATTAGTGGTCCGTGGAGTTCTAAATTGTAATTTTGCAGTCCGTGAAGTCGAACAAAAGGTTGTCCACTGCTGCTGAGATATTGTGCAATTTGAGCCACATTTCAAACGTAATTTACATTATCTTATCCATTATATATTTTAAAGATTACATTAGTATAAACATAAAAAAAAAAAGAAAGAAAGAAAGAAAAATTATGCAGTACGCATTGATTAGTAACACTTTCCAACTGTACGTAATTGTTGTATCGAATAACTTTTAATATTCTTTGCCTACGTTATCACAGAACAGACAGAAGGACTGAAAAATATACAGACAGACTAATTGATTTTAAAATTAGACTTAGGCAATTTGGAAAGTGTTAAAAAGGCTTAACGCAAAAGAAAATGCAGCCATTAGATTATAATTACAGCTTTTAATCTCTCTGAATATTTTAGTGTAGCCCTGTAAATCAGAAAGTTAACCATATCATATTCTATACAAAACATTATTTTAGAATATTAATAATACATTTCAATATTTTTATGATTTTTACAGTAGAAAATTTTTTAAATATAACTTTCAAAAAATTCTTTCCTAAAACGTAATGCATTGTCATTTTTTTTTTTTTTTTTTTTTTGTCCCTGTAAACAAACTAGTTATACAGGACCTATTAATGTCATTTTAAATGGGGAACATTCTATACGGAAAATATTTATAAAAATAACACTCATAGAACACAATGCTTTCGAATGCTTTTGGGTGTCCCTGTACGCAAACCAGAAGAGATATTCACTCCATTTTCAATATGGAACATCCGATAGTGAACTTCAATAACATATATCAGTTTCGAGAAATTCCATAAATATTTACGGGAGTTAGAGCGCGGGCAGACAGACAGACAGACAGATGGACAGATACACAAACTGAAATCATATTCACGCTTAAAAATGTTTGAAAGTGTTAAAAACGCTTAATGTCAATGAAAGTACAATTCTAGCAATTTTTTAATTATAATAGCTCTTAATATAAGTGTCTTCTTCACTCTATGACAACTGATGACAGCACTAGACAATCTCCCCAGTTGCAGAAGTTTAAATTAATTTATAAAAAATAATAGAAAATTTGAAAATCAGGCTTCGAGGTGCATCAGGAGAGGTCAAGCGGACCTAAATGCAAAATTTTGTAGCCGTGTGATCAGCCGTTTGCTTACAAAGTGACCAAAACGCCTCTAAGTTTAACTTTTTTTTTTTTTTTTTTTTTTTTTTTTGCCAGTTTCTCGCCATGTATATGGTTTAGGAAACTGTAAAGACATTGGAAGATTTTTTTTATCAACTGATAATTGATACCTTTTCTATTAATTATATGCAAAAAGTAATACACTGATATTTAGAGAATCGAATATACGTCCTTCGCGTTATTATAGCAGGACGTTCTAACCAGCAACTGACCTAATTGGCCACGGAAAGACATTTTATATTTACGATTCTATCTCTAGAATCGATCATTTCTGAAATTTATGTATTTTAAATTAATTTAAAAAAAAAAAGTTTCATAAAAGTTTCCACTTCCCTAGGTTACACTTGCTCCCCTCCCCTCCCCCTTTTTTTTTAGGTGGCACATTGTTAATTTTTAAAAAGCTCATATAATTCTAAAGGCAATTAGTTCTAGTTTATGTCTAAACATTATCTGAATCAACTGCGCAATACGAGGTCAAAGTAAAACCAGGCCAAAACGTTGTTATACTTATTCCACTTTACCCTATATTCAATTTTCTTTGTGAAATATCTAAATTCTTCATATCCATATTATAGAGTTCCTTATCTCAGTTTTTCTCTATTTATCACAAAAGAGTGATATGCCTGTATTTTAAATAAAGGGATGAAGTAATATAAATAAATAAACAATGATAATAAACGCATTACTAATATTTAAAATCGTAATTCATATACAGTCGAACCTCGTTAACGTGAATCTCAAAGAGGATAAAATATTTGTTCATGTTATCAGTATTTCATGCTATCAGTAACTCAGAAACTAATCTTCCTTTTGATGGGGATTGCGGACACAGATCATGTGAAAAGTAATTTACGTTAAGCGTGTTCACTCACGTTAGCGATGTTTGACTGTATTATGATCTATGTAAAAATCTTTTATTTTTTTATACTTTTATTTTATTGAATACGAATTTTACGACAATGCCCATTTAATCAAAAATATATAATGTGCGAATTTATTTGATAGTTATTAAAGATTTGTGAAGTAAATTTTTACAAACCATTCAATCCATTTAACGATGCTCATAAATAAAGTCTAATTATACAGCAAAATATTTTTAAAGGTAAATCCGTAAATTGTAAGATGTACCATGCAGTGTGCGATGAAGTATTTCCATAAAATTTTAAATGTAACAATAAGTCTTTATGCCTCATGTAAACGGAGGTACTTCTGTTAAAAATAAGTCTAATTGTTTTATTATTATTATTATTATTTGTATTTGTATATAACATTGTTTTTATAAATTACATCTCAAGGTTTTCTTTCTAGGTTATTTATCCAACAAGTTTGGAAGAAAAACAGTTCTCATGTTTGTTTCTGTACCATTCTTATCTAGCTGGCTTCTTATTGCTTATTCACCAACAATTGCTTGGATTTACGCAGGTCGTCTGCTTGCTGGTTTAAGCTGTGGGATATGTTCAGTTACTGTTCCAGCATATGTTATAGAAATAGCTTCTATAGATATTCGAGGACTTTTAGGTTCATGCTATCACTTGTCATATACATTTGGAGTCTTACTTACCATGACATTTGGAATATTTTTTAGATGGACTTGGTTGGCAATATTAGGAGGTTTATTTAATGTATTTGCAACTATTTTAATGTTTTTCATGCCAGAATCTCCCCCATGGCTAATTTCAGAAGGTGAATATGCTGAAGTTTATTCAGCGTTTCGTTTTCTAAAAGGTAAGAATACAGATACATCGAAGGAGTATAACGCCGCTTTGGATCATTTAATTTGCCAACCGCAAAGGACACTTCCCTTTTCTCAATTCAAAGAACCTGAACTATACAAACCTATAGCATTGTCAATTGGCTTAATGTTTTTTCAGCAGTTTTCTGGAATAAGCGCTCTGACAGCTTATACAGTCGAAATCTTTGAAGATGCTGAAAGTTTTTTGGACCCCGCAATATGTGCAGCCATTGTAGCTGTTGTTCAGTTTTTTGCAACAATGATAGGAAGTGTCTTAATGGATAAAGCTGGACGCAGAACTTTGTATATTGTATCTGGAGCATTTGTCACTATCGGTCTTATTATATTAGGAATATATGGCATTCTCTTAGAAAAACAAATATTTTCTTCAACTGCATACAATTGGATACCATTGATTGGCTTCACAATTTTTGTAGCTTCATTTTCATTAGGTTTAGGTCCCATTCCCTATCTTATGACACCCGAATTTGTTCCTTTACAAAGTAGGAGCATAGTGTTAGGAATTGCTGGCATATTTTCTTCATTGTTTCTATTTATTGTCACGAAAACATTTGATGATTTGAGATCCATCGTTTCTTACTATGGAGTATATTGGGTATACGGAACTTTTTCTATTTTAGGATGTTTGTTCTGTTGGTTTTGTATCCCTGAAACTAAAAAGAAAACTATAAGTGATATCCAGCATTCCTTTAAAGTTAATAATAACTATACATCATATGAAGAAATTTGAAGAGTTAAATTTTTCAGTATTCATCTAAATAATAAATTAATCATATTTGAAATATATCCTTTTTAAAAACACATGCCTTTTAAAATGATCTTTTTCAGCAATGAAATTATAGGTGAAGAGAAAGGGGGATTATTTTTTATATTATAGGCTGAATTTTTATTTAGAGTTTTGTCTTGCTTAAACTTATCAATAACACTGCTCTGCAAAGCTCTGCAAAAAAAAAAAAAAAAAAATTCGAGATCTGATACCAATATTGCTGATTCTTATGTAAAATGACCTCTTGAATCCAAATATGACTCCCGTTTTGCCCAGTCACCTACCGTTTTCTAGATACACCACCCCCCTCCCTCAATTTCTTTCCCTGTTCGATAATTTTATGACCATGAATTTGATTTGAAGAATGAAAAATAATTAAAAGCTAAAAACAAAAAAATATAAAGTTTAAAAAATAACATTAATAAGATTAAAAAATATAAGATACGTAATGCATAATTTCAGTGGCAACCCCCCCCCCCCCCAAAAAAAAAAAAAAAAAAAAAAAAAAAAACTTGTCGTAAAAGTCCATGCTTTAGAATTTTCTAACTCTTTAATCCCTCAAAAAATATTTAACAGTTAAAATAATCATCCCTCTCTCCTAAAAAATCAAATTTATAGCCATAAAATCACCGAAAATGATAAAAATAAGTGGCCATTCCTAAAAAACAGTGGGTGATAGGGCAAAATGGGCGTCATATTTGGATTCAGGAGGTCATTTTTTCAACAAAGTATGTAGAATGTTCTTAAAATGTATATAAAAGATGACTTGTCTCATTATCACACTTAAAACACAATTTTAATTTCAAGACGGACACACATGATTAAACACAACATACAGAAGAAGTAACTATTTACAAAAGAAATGATACTGGTTAAGTTTAAAATTTTCGGTTAATCGGCTAGAGCAGGGGTGGCCAACCCGCGGCCCGCGGGCCGCATGCGGCCCACCACGTAGTTTCTTGCGGCCCGCGAGGAGACTAACGATATTTAAAGTTTAGCAACTTTGGTTAACGAATCAAAATTAATCAATACGTTCTGACTTTTCGAAGTGAAAATACCTTTCAACGATTATGGTAGAGAGATAAGGAACTGTTGTAATGGAATGTTATTAGATCCATTATTCATTCTATTTATTATAGTTATAATATATAGTCGTAATTTTTTTTTTACAATTCTATTGTTAATTTATGAATGAAAATAATTTAAGTTAATGTATTCTTCTCCGAATTTTCACCCTGCCCTTCTCCGAAAAAAGTATATACATACATGAATCATATACTCACAAACATATATACACATATGCATATGTACAGTCATAAAATAATAATGATAATAATAGTAATAATTTCCTCCCCGACTAATTTCGCCGTAGATCATCGTAGAAACTAGCAGATGATGCCTAACGATTGGTAATGACATCTAATTTTTAATCCAAAAAGCTTGTCGAAATTGCGGATTGCCTTAAAAAAAAAAAAAAAAAAAAAAAAAAAAATGAAGTTGATGCCAGTTTTAATATGTATACATCCTTTAAGCAAAATCTAACTAAACCGTCTAAACTAGGCCTTATTACTAATCGATTGGCACCAGTCGCAAGTCTCTACATTAATTTACGGCGGAATTAGTCGGTAAAGCAGGGGGGAGGGATTTTTTTATGACTGTACATACAGTGTGGCCCGAATGAATAAAATATATTTCTAATGCGGCCCACCAAGTGTTTTGGGTTGGACAGGCCTGGGCTAGAGAGCCACTGCTACATCTTTGCACAACGCAACACCTACAATTCTAACTGAAAAAACAAAAGTTAATCATAGCTCTCTTTTTTGAGTGAGTCACGTGACATCGTTCGATGGGAAGGGGGGAATTCACAAATAGTATTACGCAATACTCGGAGCTTTGAAAAGTTTGTTTTAACAGTCAATGTTAAAGAAGAAAAGTATAAATCTGATGTATCAGTTTTTTTTTTTTTTTCTTTACAATTTTACATAAGAATATGCTGAAATGGTGTCAGAGGCAATTTTCATGCCGAGAAGTGTAATCCCAGTAATTTTGCAAATTTTCAGAATATTTCTTCGACTTATTATTATTATAGCACAGTGAAGACAAAGACAGCCCTTGACTCTGCTTTCTTCTACCTGAGAAAATATATATATATATATATGTATCGGTTAAGTTTCATTTTTATTTTCGAAATTAGGAGATGACAAAGAAGAGGAAATTTCGAGACTACACATAGCTTATTCCCTAAAAATGGTTTTCGATACTTAGTTGAATTCTGTTGAATATTTCTTTAATTTTAAACATTTTTTGATGTCAGTGTGCATTTAAATAAATCTGTCATCTTGATATTCTAAATATACTTAGATTTTAACGATTTCATGAAATAAATAGCTGCGTTATTTTTTACTTTTATATTTTATATGCTTCTTAAAAGAGTGATTCCGATTATTATTATTATTATTTTTTTAATGCTAATTAAAAATGTCGTTGCTTCTAAAGTTTCATGTCAGTGGTAGAGAAAACGTTTATTAAATTCACAAAATAACTTTAAACTTCGACATTTTAATTTGTTTGACACTAATTCAATATTTCTCAGAAATGCATAAATGCCCAGGCATTTTTGGACTTTGCGTATTTGCTCAGACTTATAAATGCCTGGAAATTGTACTTCACTAAATTGCAGATTGTTCAGAAATGTTAAGCGACTTATGAAAACAGTCAGCGATTTTTTATTTATTACCATGTTTTTATTAACTTCGATTCTTGTTTGTTTGTTTGTGTGTTTGCTTGTCAGGGACAAATCTTGCAATCGATTTTTAACTAACTTCCCGACTAGCTAGATATTTGAAATTTTCAGGACAGCTCACAACACGGTGACAATACATTTTTCTAATAATTTTAGTCAACTATTTCAAGTCCCACTGCCTTCGGCAGCGCTCATATGATTCGACAGAAAATTTATTTAACTAACTTCCCGACTAGCTATACATTTGAAACTTTCAGAATAGTTCAGAACACGATGAAAATGCATTTTCTTAATACCTTTAGCCAACTGTTTCGGGTTCCTGCTGCCTTCGGCAGCGTTATCAGTACTAAGCTTGCAATCGATTTTTCACTAACTTTCCGACTAGCTAAATATTTGAAACTTTCAGGACAGCTCACAACACGGTGACAATACATTTTTCTAATAATTTTAGTCAACTGTTTCAGGTCCCGCTGATTTCGGCAGCGCTTATATTATTCGACAGAACATTTATTTAACTAACTTCCCGAATAGCTAGACATTTGAAATTTTCAGAATAGTTCAGAACACGGTGAAAATGCATTTTTTAAATACCTTTAGCCAACTGTTTCGGGTTCCTGCTGCCTGCGGCAGCGTTATCAGTACTAAGCTTGCAATCGATTTTTCACTAAATTTCCGACTATCTGGATATTTGAAACTTTTAGGACAGCTCATAACACGGTGACAATACATTTTTCTAATAATTTTAGTCAACTATTTCAGGTCCCACTGTCTTCGGCAGCGCTTATATTATTCGACAGAAAATTTATTTAACTAACTTCCCGACTAGCTAGACATTTGAAACTTTCGGAATAGTTCAGAATACGGTGAAAATGCTTTTTAAAAATATTTTTATCCAATTGCTTCGGGACCCTGCTGCCTTCGGCAGCGTTTCCAGTAGAAAGCTTGCAATCAACTTTTAACTAACTTCCCGGCTAGATAGCCATTTGAAACTTTTATAATAGCTCAAAAGACGATAGCAAGGAATTTTTTTAATACTTTTATCCAATTGCTGGGGCCTTCAGTAGCGTTTATATGATTCAACAGAAAATTTAAAAACATGGTTTACAAAAATTTTTTTATCTTATAATTATTTATTTATTTTTTTAATTTTTTTCCAAACATAAAAATATAGGTCCTCCAACAAAATTTTATAACGTAGGTTTACTGCATCCTTCCACAAATTATATATTACCTATATGCCAAAAACACAAATCTGGAAAATCATAGATTTAACTCATTTAAAAATGATCAAATGATACTCATTTAAAAATGATCAAAAATGATCAAATGCAGTGTCAGTAAAACTGGTCCCTAATATAATAATCATACACTGATAACCTTTGAATCAAGTTTCGATTTTTTTTCCGAATCGTCAAATCTTTGATTGTAATTTTGTCACAACTATGAATTTTGCAGATTTTTCGTGTTTGACACATGGTGATGGTGATATGGCCCTTTGCACTCAAGGCCTTTTCTACTCCGACGAAACAGAAACTCGAGACGATTTTCCGCATATTTGGTGAATTACTTACCATTAACACAAAATTATTTCATACAATTTAAAGTTTAAAACTTTTATTTCACCATTTCATGTATCTTTATACTTCAAAGAAGGACATTTGTTAAACATGTCAAATCAAGTGGTGACCGAGAGTCAGCTTTTGAGTGCAAAGGGTTAACAACTAGATTCAAAGAATTAGTATATGATCTAAAAATGTAAGATATTTTAAATCATAAAAACAAGTTACAAATATATATTTATTTCGAAAGTTTATTTTGCAATCATTACATGACAAAATTATTTTTCTTTTGTGTTTTACAGAAGAAAGATGTCGACCTTCAAAATGATACAAATTTCTGTATAAAAATAGTGGTAGCAAAATGCGCGAAAATTTCTCAGCCTTGAGATTGTCATAAAAAAAATAGAGATTTCGAGCTCTAGATATAATACCACGAATATTTCATTTTTCATATTAATTAATAAAAACTATAGAAGTATATAAAATATGCTATGAAATCGCATGTAAGTCTATGGTGAAATTTGTTTATAGAATTGGTCCTCCTTACATAATTCATATTTTTAAATTCCGTTTTCACATTCTGAAAATTCCCAACCGTTAAATGAGTACCTATTTTCCAAAAAAATTGAATTTTTGAAATTTTAATATTCCATTTTACACCTCAAAAATGAGAAAAATGCAATTAGTGAAAATTTGCATTTTTAAACTCAAAATTCAAAAAAAAAAAAAAAAAAAAATGGAAAATGGGTAGTAATTTAACGGTTGTGTATTTTCAGAATATGAAAACGGAATTTGAAAACAATAATTAGGTAATGTGTAATTCTATAAACACATTTCACCATAGAATAACATGGGCTTTGGAGGACCGTGACGATCCGTGATGTACCCCCTTAAAGACTGTTATAAATGTTGTTACTTGCGCAGAAAGACAGCAACAGAGATGTATAAGATTTACTCGAAATAAGACATAAATTAAAAATGTTAAAAACTTGCTTATCCCAAAATATATGAATTATTTCATACATAAATGCCATAGATCCATTTATGTCTTCAGTATGTTAGGAATTATTAAACAGCAGAATACGTCAGAACTTTTACAGTAACCCTGTACTTTAACTATTATTACTAAACACCATTCCGAGTTAACGACCCACATTTTTGAGTAAAAGGGATTTACGGAAATTTTCTGAAGAAAAAATATTTATAAGTATAATTTTATAAAAAGTAATTTTAATGAGGTCTTTAACGTTCATTGCATATTATCTTTTGAAAACTGCTAAATTGTTTTCAAAAATGGCTATTAAACACATATGTAATCTTAAATATGTAAAAAGAAATATTTAATATTTTTAATTTTCGAGAAATTTTTGGATTGAAACAACTATTTGTTAACCTGATTAAATTCAAATAACAATTAATTTAATATATAAATAACTTTATAATTTAATACTATAAATTCAAGTAAATAAAATATTGTAAGAGTTGTTTCAGGTCAAAATAATAGAACGGCCCTTCAACAAGTAAAAAAAAAAAAAAAAATAGGCACGAATGCATCATTAAAGAAGCAACTAAGAAATTTCAAATGACCTACTATGAAATTTCAAATTACTTCTGCATATGGCTTCCTCTGAAACATCTTTTGTTATTTTTTGGACTACTGCAGCTATCTAATGAACAGAGAAGGGCAAAAAAGTTTAAAAATCAATTAAAAAAAAAAAAAAAAAAAAAAAAAAGATCCATAAAGATATGTTAAATTTGGTAGTGGGATGAAACCACGGAAAGTTTCAAAAAGTTAAAGTTTTATGGAGAAAATGATAATTATATTCTTCAGAAAAAAAGTAGAACTCGTTTTAAAATATCAATGCACAGATTAACAAACTAAAACTTACTCGAAAACTACAGACAGACAGACCCATCAAATCGTGACTTTTCCTCACAATTTCTTACATAATTATGAGAAGTGTTGAATAATTTTAAAAAGTGATAGTTGATATACATAATAGACGATTAATCTTCGAAATGATTAGGCAAATGTTACAATTAAAAGTTATTGGTGATTATTGAATAAAAAATCCACCAGATCTGGCAACACTGAATAAAAGCAGTAATGACTCCTTCAACTAAGAATAAGATTCTTGCTTCCAATTTTAACTATTAATAAAGTACTAATAAAAACTTTTTCAAGCTTCAAATTTTATAGAATAATTAATTCATGAAATTAAAAAAATAATAATAATACCAAAAAGTAATATTTCCCTTAAATTTTAATATAAAATACTGATTAACTTTAATGAATTTAATGGACAAATACATTATTCTTAAGACTTATTATTCATGTAATTATAAAGAAAGAAAAAAAGAGAGAGGGAGAGAAAAATAGATTTCCAATGCTGTTTTAAAATTGATGCTTCGAAAGATAAAAAAAAATATCATCTTCTCTCAGTTCTATTTAAAAAGTTTGTTATATTTATTAAAATAAATTTTAACTTTTTTGTTTTAGTTTTATATTTATCAAGAATTATTAGTATATACATATATATATATATATAATAAGACATGAGTAACATAAAACTTTAAAATAAACGAATATAATCATTATTCAATGTATTTAAAATGTTGACATTAGATGGCGCCACTGAAATTTAGAGTAACCGCTGAATATTTTAGAATTTCAGTTCAAAGTTAAGAGTAATATTTTATTTATTTATTTTTTCCTTAATGCAAGGTACGGAGACATGCCATCCCACTTTGAACCTCATCGAAGGAGATTGCTTTGCCTTTAGAGAAGTTATTTTAATTTCATGTCAATAAAGAAAGGTACTTGCGCAAAAAGACAACAACAGAGATGCATAAGATTTACTCCTAATAAGAAATAAATTAAAAAATTTAAAAACTTGCTTATCTCAAAATATATAAATTATTCTGTACATAAATACCATAGGTTTGTTTATATCATCATTATTTTATGAATTATTAAACAGCAGAATACATTAGTAGTTATAGTAACCTTGTACTATAACTACTATTACTAAACACTATTCCGAGTTAACAACATACATTTTTGAGTAAAAGGGATTTACGAGTATAAAAAGAAAATTTTCTGAAGAAAAAATATATATAAGTATAATTTTATAAAAAATAATTTTAATAACTAATGTGCTAACGCTTTAACGTTCACTACATATTATCTTTTGAGAATTGCTAAACTGTTTTGAGAAATGGCTATTAAACACATGGATGATCATAAACGTGTAAAAAAAAAATATATTTAAAATTTTTAGTTTTCGTAAAATTTTCGGTTTGAAACAACTATTTATTAACCTGATTAAATAAAAATAATAATTAATTTAATAAATTAAGAGCTTTGTAATTTAATACTATGAATTACAAAAAAAAAAAAAAAAAAAAAAAAAAAACCTCACAACAGTTGTTTCAAATCAAAATAATAGGACGACCCTTCATCAGGTGGAAAAAACTAAGCACGAGTGCGTCATTAAAGCAGCTAAGAAATTTCAAGTGACTTTTGCATTTGGCGGAAACACAATTTATTGAATTTTGTCGATTAAAATATGGAAAAAATATCGAAAGTTGATGCATAAAATATGTTAAATGTGTGGATTCGGGGCGAAACAAATGAGCGTTCGTTAAAGGTTAAAGGTTTATGGTGAAAATGATAATTATATTCATCAGAAAAAAGTAGGACTCGTTTTAAAATAGCATTTCTTGTACTGGTAAGAACGTTATTGAATATCATTATTCCGCTTTAAAATCTGCTGTAGTCATACGAAGTAAAAGGTTTTTGTGGCGGAGCAGAATGGAGAAATACGTAGATTGAACTTACTTTACGGAGAGTTTATGATGATTACTTCAAGAGAAATAGTATGAAATTCTACGAAAATTAAATTTAGTAGGCATAGATGATTGGTTGTAGTGTTTAAGGCCGATTGACTACGCTAGGGACCTAGGCCTATGGGTGGAATGCCCGCCGTGGGGGGTCTTTATAAGAAGTCCTAGCCCGCATTGTAAAAAATAGGTTCTTAAAAATAAGTATATATTGTCTAAAAATAGCCCCGAAACAATATATATTTAAATTTGAAAACCCGTGTACTCCGTTTTGAGTATATTGGCATGTCAAACATGGTGATATTGGGATTCTTATTGGTCAACCCCATTTTTGAGCATGTCAATATACTCAAAAATGAGTACATGGGTTTTCAAATTTAAGTATATATTGTTTCGGGGCTATTTTGAGACAATATATACTTATTTTTAAGAACCTGTTTTTTACAGTGCGTATTTACGCGAGTTTCGCAGAAAACCACGGAAAATTCTGAACGGCTAGGTCGATGAGCGCGACCTGGGATCGAACCTGGCACTCCCCATCTACCAGCTTTGATTGCTAAACCGCTCGGTCGCACAGTGGATCGAAGTATAGGCAGTGGCGAACATAGGAAGGTTATGGTGTTATTATTATCTATGTATGATGTTTTTTGTCACATTTCGATTTAAATATGTATATATATATATGATACTAAAAGCGATTTTATGTTTTTTTTAACCCTTTATGAGGCCACAGGAATATTTCCCCCACCAAATTCATTGTTTTATTCAACTGGCACCATTTTTTTTTTTTTTTAATAATGATTCCTGTGTATCATTTCTCTAGAAAAATATGTATAAATATTATTTTTATAATATTGGTGTGAAAAAAACATAAAAAAATAGTCATTTGTGGCAATTCTGCTTATGCTAATATAATGGGTCGTGAGAAGTTTGCGACTAACTAAGAGAATAATGTGTCAAAATTAAAATTGATTATTTCTAATAAGCTAAATGCGTGTTTTTCTTTACATCAATTTTTATTCGTGAAATTAGTTTAATGTGCCATTTGAGGAAAAATTGGCATTATAAAGGGGTTAAACGGTATCATATTTTTCTGCTGCAGACAGGTATTTAGAAGCCTACCTGATAAAGAAACAAATGTTGCAAAAAAAGAACAGAATAAAAGGAAATAAATAAAAATTTCGTGAAGTAAATCTATATTTATAACACAATTAATTTAGCACACAATGTTAAATATGCCATCACATTACTGCTTCTTTTTTCTTTCTTTTTTTATACAGTATTTCAATAGAATACTCATGCAAGCATTTACTGACTAACTCTATGAAAAATTCACATTTGTCTTTATTTTTATTGCACAGAAACTTTTACTTTAAATCGTAATATGAATTATAATACTTAATTTTAACATTTAGTAATTTACCATTGAAAATTTATTTAATTTTAACATTTTATGACATATCACAGCAACCATTTACATTTCCCCCGTTTTTTGGGGTCCAACGGTACTTTTCAGTACCTTTAAAGTAAAATTAATTATTTTATAAAATATTTAAAAAAAATAAGAAATAATTTTTGATTTATTAAATCTATTTTAATCATCTAATTTCTATAATATTTTCACTATAAAACGTTTAATATATTTTCTGTCATTAATGAATACAGTTATTCAGATAAATTTCTCGATTGATAATTTGGGGGTAATCAGAATAAAAATTTATTTTTCTCTAAAAGTGGCGATTTGTGGCGAAAATCCTTTTCACAGATCAAAATGTACATTTTTGGGAGTAGTAAAATGTATTTGAAATTTTGGACAAAAAAAGTTACACAACTTATAAATTCAATTTTTTTTATAATTTTATATTCACATTTCATGCGTGAATCCCAACATAAAAAAAACCAAAAAAACGTTGACAGAAGTACCTTAAACTTTTATTAGAACATTATTAAAAGTATTTTTATTTCGTATTTTTTCATAGTCATCTTAAGTGCCACTTGATGGCTATTCAAATAAAGTCACTGAAATTCATCGAAAAATCTTATTTCTGAAAGTTTTCGTTTTGAACTTATTTATATATAATAAAACTTCGTATAATTGAAGAAATAACCGTATACTTGTATTTTTTAGACACTCTTCTAAATTATTTCACTGCAAAATATCAGTTATTTAGAGATTGATTTTTGGGCCTATGTTCGTATCTTAACATTGTTCGATCCACTGTGGGCCGCTGATGGGCCTGTTGGCATTGATGGATTCTGCTGACTGCTGACTTTCTCATCCTATCTTTGTACTCATAAATTTCTGTTGTAGCCCATACTTCCCATACTATATTCATTAGATCAATGAACTCGGCTGATGGCATGGGCCAGTCGGAGATTGAAATGGCCCTCCGACCATTTTCAGTATGTTTAAATTATAGTAAATTACTGTGTAATTTCGTAGGTTTCTGTACGGTAATTACACCGTAATTAATTTTTTATGGAATTCTATGTAATTTCGAATAACTTAAGAAATTTTCGAATTAGAATGTTGTAATATACCCGTACTCTAAATGATATTTAAAAACTGGTCCGACTTCTCTACACACATCCATTCTTGAAATAAAGTCTATACACAGACTAACAAATATACTCGAAAATTACAGACGGTCAGCTCAGCCCCACCAAATCGTGATTATTTATTTTTGTATTCCTCATAATTTCTTGAATAATTCTCGAAAGTAAAAGTAGTATTGACTAAGAACAAGATTCTACTTTTAATTTTAACTGTTAATAAAGTACTAATAAAAACTTTTTCAAACTTTAAGTTTTAAGGAATAATTAATTATTTAAGTTTTAAAGAATAATAGTAAAAAATGATATCCCTTAAAACTTTTTATAAAATGTCGATTAAATTTAATGAATTTAATGAACATTATTCTTAAGACTTATTATTTATGTAGTTATTTTAAAAAAAAAAAAAAAAAAAAAAAAAAAAAAAATGAAGAAGAAGAAGAAACAGAAAGAAAGAAATAGATTTCTAATACTTTTTTTTTTTTTTTTTTTTTTTAATTGATGCTTGGAAATTAAAAAAAAAATCATCGTTTCAATTTTATTTTAAAAATTTGTTACACTTATCAGAAATTATCAGTGTATATACATATATATATTTAAGAGTAAGTAAAATAAAACTATAAAATATTTAAAAATAAACGTATATAATCATTATTCAATGTATTCAAAATGACGACAGTAGATGGCGCCACTAAAATTTAGAGCAGAATAATCTAGTTGTATTTATACAATGCAAGATACGGAGACGTAAAGTTATTGTAACTATAGATCTCAAAGCCGTCAAATTAATGTCCTATGCCATCTCAATCTGAACCTCATCTAAAGAAATGGCTTTGGCAATCCCCTAGGGATATTATTTTAAACTCATGTCAATAAATAAAAGGATACTTGCCCTTGTGTAAAAGACAGCAACAGAGATGCATAAGATTTACTCTTAAAAACACATAAATAATTTTTTTTAAACGTGCTTATCTCAAAATGTACTGTAAAGTCAAATTCAGCGGGTGTGAATAATATACAACCATGCGAAATTCCGGTTCAATCAGATGATAGGAAACAGGTTAAAATTATTAAAAAAAAAAAAGTTAATTAGAGTTCGGAGTCTCGCTACTACTTGAGCAAATATGCAAAATTTCAGGTTAATCGGATGATAGGAAGTGGGTAAAAAATTAATCCTTAGATTTGACCTATCCATTATATATCACATATATAAACAACATATCACACATAAATAAGCTTCCCAGCGGCCGAGTGCTTCTGTGCCCAAAGCTGGTAGATAGAAAGTGCCGGGTTCGATCTCATGTCGCGCTCATCGACCTAACCGTTCGGTGGTTTTCTCCGAAACTTGCGTAAATACGGGCTAGGATCCTTTGAAAGACCCTCACGGAGGACATTCTACTAATAGGCTTAGAACCTTAAGCGCAGTCAATCGACCTTCAACCCACCACACACAAAAAAAAACAACATACCGAGTTAAATAAAAGCGTGTAATAATAAGTGAAAAAAAAAAAAACATAGGATATTTATAGTTTCTCGAAAGTAAAGAAAATGCTATTAAGTGTGTACAGAAGAAGAGAATTTGCGCAAGAAGTATACACCAGATCATCATAATGAATGAATGGGATGTCCTATTAATGTAAAAAGTGACTTGTCGCTTCTTTGGTACCAAGTTTTCTCTATGCAAATCAGAAATAATAATAATAATAATACGTACTCACCAGATAATAGTCATAAATGGTTACAGATTTGTGTACAGAAAGGGGGGGGGGATGTGTCTTTTGACAGACTAAGGCGAAATTTTATTTTAAATTTCTGTACAGTTTTTTTTTTTTTCTTTGTAGAAAAGTTACAGGAATTTTCTGTTTTTTTTTTTTTTTTTTTCCCCTCTCATTGTATTGCTTTTAGAATTATAATTATTATCACTGAAACTCTGCATGCGAAATGTAAAAATTATGTCGCAAATGAAAATGTATCTAAAAATCGGACTTTTCAATGAAAAAAAAAAAAAAAAAAAGGAGTACCTAGGGTTTTTTCTTCCTCTTATATTTCCTCTGAGTCTGGTTACGGAATCTTATGTAACTCTATGGAAAATTTTTTTTATAGAATTACTCATTACTTTATGTATTTTATTACCATGTTTTTATTAACTCGCTTTCTTGTTTGTTTGTTTGTCCAGTACAAATCTTGCAATCGATTTTTAACGAACTTCCAAGCTAGGTAGACATTTGAAACTTTTAGAATAGCTCAGAACACGATGACAATGCATTCGTTTAATACTTTTATTCAATTAATAAATTTTTGAAAATTTCTTATAATTGCTCTCTTTATTACGCATTTGATCATTTTCTTTCAAGTTGATGAGATAGTTCATTAAAAAAAATTTTTTTTAAGTATTTATTAATACATAGAATTATCAACTTTATATGATTTAACAGAAAATTTTAAAACGTGGTATATAAAAAGTTCTTTTTAACTTGCAATTATTTAAATTTCGTTTTCATAATTTTAAAAATTGCAACCGTTCAATTGATACTCGTTTTCCAAAAAATTATTTTTTAATTTTTTAGCATTTCATTTTGCAGCTAAAAAATCAGACAAAAGCACTTAGTTAATTTTTCACATTTTTAACCTCAAAAATCAATTTAACAATTGTGAATTTTCAGAATGCGAAAACGGAATTTAAAAATATGAATTAGGTAATGTGTTATTCTATAAACAATTTCCCCCATAGAATAACTAGGACTTTGACTGATCTTAATGATCTGCGATTGTTACTGTATTAGGATTAAGGACAAATCTTTTAAAAAACATTCTAGTACAAAATAAATAAAATCTGTATATTTCTTTTGATAAGTATTTTAATTCATTTCTGTCATTTATAAATATGTATATTTGGCAAATATAATTTATTAAATAGATAAATATGAATCATAATATAGTTATTATTATTATTTTTTTTTCTGTTATTTTTTGATCATATCTGCCACATATGATCTCATCCACCAATTTTTCAGAAAAAATTCATATTAATTTTTAAAATATCTTTTAACTTGTATAAGGCTTCAGTTTTATATGTGGTTCTTTGTTTATTAATTCAATCTTCCTTTCTGGTGTTTGGTCATTGTAATGATGAATTATATATATATGGGTGATTGCCAATCTAAAGGGTAGAAAACGAAGACTAATTTGAAAATATAAAAATTTTACCAAAAAAATTTGAAAAAATTCCTTAATTCCTTTTTGACAACTATGAATCTAAATTACTTGATGAGCTATCTCGTTAGCTATTTTTTGGTTGGTAATTAATTAATTTCAAAATTAATGTGTCAACGGAGCGGACATCACTGACCACGGAGTGGACACTTATAAATATCCAAACCTGAAAGTTATTTTGCAGCTGTATCTTTTCATCCTTATTGTTTTACTTGTGTTTTAGAAAATAATCAACAAATATTTTTACTTTAATTCTTTTGAAAAATGAAAATAACAGGAAAATAATTGTTGGTTCCGCATATTCTTTCTTTCTTTCTTTCTCTTTTTTATGTGATTGATCTAATAAGTTGAAGACACTTGTATTTCCCCGCTATTTTTCCTGTTAAAACTTCGAAGATTTCTTTAAGTTTCTTCTTTGATTTTGCGCCTTTAAAACTTTCTTTTATTGGCTTTTTTATAACCTCGCCAAAAATAATACATATCTCAATTTCTTTTGAATTTGCTTCTGTGATAATTTTTTTCACTTTTCTCTTGGGTTTTTCAGAATCAGTAGTATTATTTTTTGACTTCACATCCTTAGATCTTTGCGCATACTTTTTGTGTTTTTCAAGCTTCCTAACCAATTTTTTGTTTTCGTCACAAAGCCTTTCACTGTTCTTTTTCGACCTTTTTCTTCCACTTTCTAGTCTGCTAGATGATGATACAGATGGTTTTGTTTTCAGAGATGGATTAATTTGTGGTAGTGTGATGTTTATGGCTGCTGAACGAGGTGTCTCAGGAGGTGTATCATCACTGAGATGTTCTTCAAAGATTATTCTGTTTCTTCAATCTCTCCCTTTGATTTCTGTTTTGGTTCTTCCATTTTTTCCTAACACTTCATTTCATTTGCTCAAACATTTTAACTTCAGTATTCTTCTTTCTGTGATATATTTATCTTTCTTTAGCTTTTCCTTCTTCATGTCTTGCGGGATCATTTCTTATGCTCTTATAATACACAAAGATGTTTCACGCGACTTTTATTTCATCCAATTTTTGCTCCAATTTTCGAAAGCTGTAAACCGAAAGAAGGTTACAATAGTTGAATCAAAAATTGTTCGAAAAACTGGTTTACACGGTGTACAGTACATGTCAAGGCACACCTATTTATCTCTGTTTTAACGGGGACGACATGGGAGAGCGAAGAGGAAAACGGTGAATGAATTCCCGCCGGCGCTGTCATTTCTCGGTACATAAAGAGCTTTCTTCACACTGGTTTATCACAGTCTCACTTGCCAGGAAAAATTGATCGTATTCCCAATTCCTATTACACTGGGCATTGACGTGATTTGAGCCAAATTTACAATTATCTCAAAAGTTGTGTGAAAACGTGCTGTGTGTAATAGGAGCATTAGTCTGTCTCTTGCTCTCAGCATACTTTTTCTTTTTTATTCTTTACGTTTTTCTGTAGTTTGGCTGGGAAGTTTCCTTTTCTTGTTATTTTTCTTATCTTTTTGATTTTCAACTCCACCTAATTTTCTTTTTGACTGAGTTTGAACGGAGGTTTGTGCACATTTGTTTGTCCTGCATTGGGTTACATGCGAATTTCCATTTTTCTTGAACAGCATAATAAATTTCTGCAAAGAAAATAAATATATATTTTAAGTATTGTTTATATGTATATATATATATATATAAAAGTTATTCAATTAATAAAAATACAAAACAATTTTAGTTTTGCTGTAAAAAAAAATATATTTTTATTTATTTTTTCTTCTGAAACTAAATTTAATTATATTTTTGCAATTATTTTTCTAAAGTGTTATGTCACCTTTTCTACATTTTACCTTTAAAATTAAAAAGAAAAAAAAAAAAAAGGACATAGAGTATACATCATCCTTTTGCATTACTCTGTAAACAACACTCATAAAACTGTTCTTAAAATTATAGTAATACGAATTCTGTTGTTACATTTAAACCATGAAGAGAAATGCTTAAGAGTTCAGTAAAAAATAGCAAATACTGTTTTAAAGACGTTGAAATGACATTTTTAGAAAATCACGAATAAAAATATAAAATTTATAATATATTTCCATTGCACCTTAAGCAATCAGTAGGCTAACAAAAAAAAAAAAAAATAATAATAATAATAATAAATAAAGGGGTAAAATTTATTTATCAAATTTATTTAGATTATTTTTCAAATGTATCTATTTTTAAGATTAATTTTGAAAGTATCCACTCCGTGGAAAGAAGTGTCCACTTCGTGATCAAATGATGTCCACGGAGTGGAAGTCCACGGAGTGGACAGAATGTCTGATTTTGAATTTTAAGGAACAAAGCAACAACGTCAGGAACAATTTAACTTTAGTGTTGAATTAAGTCTTATAATCATTAATTGTAATAATAATTAGATAATAAATAATCCTTATAATTACTTGTATACTTCTGACCACGGAGTGGACTGATGAGATAGCCAAACAGAGGTATCACAGATGAAATCTATTTTAACAGAACGAAATAAAGCATTGAGTTCAGCACATGTAGGTAAAAACAAAGGTGGCTTCCCCCTCTTTCTTCTCAGTTACACACTGGTGACAGACAGTGCCATCTACTGAACTTTATGGGAAATTAAATAGTTGTCCACGGAGTGGACGCATTTTATTAGGGACATTTGTTATAAATTAATTAAAAAAACAAGATTCATTTTATAACTCTAAAATTTAATAAATATATTTTTAAGGATAATTATTTCCTGCTTAAATCAAAATGTAATTAAAAAACATTAATATTAAGCTTGAAAATAATGCTATATTCTGCAGACTTCCCTTGGGGACAGTCCACGGAGTGGACATTCCAGGTTTTATCGATCGAGTTCTAAGAAAAATAAATAACATTAAAAACTTTTATAATAATATTCAACTAGAGAAAATCGAAAGAAATAGCCTAGTTGTAAATTTTTTTCTGATTGAAAATATTTTCTATTTTTGAGGGCTAAGGGACATGGTTTCTACCCCTTATGTTGGCAATGACCCATATATATATATATATATATATATATATATACATATACATATACATATCAATACAAAAAAACCCTTAACGGGTTAAAAGTTTGTGACGCAGCACTGTGTTTCGCAGCACTGTACTTTATGGCTATAAGAATTAGAAATACGGGTCTTAAAAATAATGATATCAAATTTTCTGTGACGCTTTGCTATTAATTAAAAATTACATAGATTTTCTTATTTGAATTTGCTTTTTTCTTCTATTTATTTTTACAGTGTAAACGTTATTTTCAACATAAAATAATATATAACATTTACTCACCGATACCTTTTCATTCACATCTCTTATAATATTAAAATATGTGTTTTAAAAGAAATGATATGAAATTCCAGCAACGCAGTGAATTTACACTAAATGATTTGTTTTTAAATTCCACTGCAATTATTTTGTTTTGCATATTAAAGTATATTTGCACATTGAAATATTGCTTTTAATTTTCTAATACCCAGTCAAATATATCACTTTCATTAAGTTTATATTATGTACTGAAATGTATTTATTTCAATGAATTATTTTATCTTTTTCGTCCCGCCATCCAAAACCACAATTAAAAATTTCGCAAATGTTTTCTTTGCAGCACACTATCTATTTGCAATTAATTTGGATAAGATGGCACAAAATAAACATTTTCATAAATTTTACTTACAGTTTTGGATAGCGTGACGCAAAAGATAAAATAATTCATTGAAATAAATACATTTCAGTACATAATATAAACTTAATGAAAGTGATATGTTTGACTGGGTATTAGAAAATTAAAAGCAATATTTCAATGTGCAAATATACTTTAATATGCAAAACAAAATAATTGCAGTGGAATTTAAAAACAAATCATTTAGTGTAAATTCACTGCGTTGCTGGAATTTCATATCATTTCTTTTAAAACACATATTTTAATATTATAAGAGATGTGAATGAAAAGGTATCGGTGAGTAAATGTTATATATTATTTTATGTTGAAAATAACGTTTACACTGTAAAAATAAATAGAAGAAAAAAGCAAATTCAAATAAGAAAATCTATGTAATTTTTAATTAATAGCAAAGCGTCACAGAAAATTTGATATCATTATTTTTAAGACCCGTATTTCTAATTCTTATAGCCATAAAGTACAGTGCTGCGAAACACAGTGCTGCGTCACAAACTTTTAACCCGTTAAGGGTTTTTTTGTATTTATATCATTACTTTTTAGGGGTTAATGATTAAAATGTAAAATTAAAGGAGAATGGCAATGAGTTTATAACCCTGTATAAAAAGTGCAGTTTCATAGGTCACACCATATTACATTTTACTTCGAGCAAAATAACAAACTAAATGAAATTTTAAAATTTTATGAAAAGTGATAAATAAAAAACTTTAAGAAAGACTATTTCTTGTGTGGTGGAAACACGCAACATTACAAAGGCATAATATAGTATATTTTTAAAATGACAAACAAATTCTACAAAAAAAAAAAAAAAAAAAAAAAAAAAAAAAAAGAGAGAGAGAGATTTATTTTATTTTACTTAATGTTCAATTTCTTTGGTTCAACGGTTCATCTATTTCCAAACAAAACAACGATTCTTCAAACTCATTAAGCCCTCTCTCCTTTTTTTTTTTAGGCTTTTAGAATTCCCAAGGTGCTCTCGAGACACGAGGGGGAGGGGGACTTTAAACGAAAAATTTTCTTTCATATTTTTCTAACGAATAATTATAGAGAAAAACATTTTTTGTTAAAATGTTGTTTTGAAAAGGTCTTTCCATCAAACAAACAGAATATTCCCCCTTCTCCCCAATTTTCACATTTACAAAATTAAAATTTGCCCATGTCTGACTCCTTGTGCCCCCTTCCCCCACCATACACATTTGTTTTCTTCTGAACTAAACAAAGTCCCGTAAAAATTGTCGAAGACGTGTTTTACAGTTTTTAGAAATTCCGAAAATTAGTAGATATAGAAAAACAAACAGAATCTTGAAAAACAGTGTCGAATACGAATTGTATTCGACACTGTTTTTCAAGATTTTGTATTAACTTCGGAAACACACTTTTCTAAAATCAATTCAATTAAATTAATGAAAAAATGAACAACTTGATTAGCTTTTCATATAATACAAAATGAATTTAAATCAGTTTGATTTAAAGTTGTTTTCCTAAAAGAATTTGCGATTTTTATAATCTAATGCAAACACAAGTTCCTGTAACAATCTTTGTGTTATCAGTAATTTTAAGCACGGCAAAATCATTTAATTTAGTATAAGTAATAATCGTTATTGTTGCTGGTTTGGTTATCAATCGTTGTTATTGTTGGTCGACTTTTAAGTTTTTAAACTGATTAACCCCTTAACGCGCGGCGTCCTCGCTGCGAGGACGCAAAATTTAAGATCCAGCTGTAAAAATTCATCCCGGAAATTTTTTAGCAAAAATTTACGTTTAGAACATACCAGAAAAGGCCGATTTTTTTAGCCTTAAAATTTAAAATTTCTTTTAGTTTAACTTAGTTCATGAATCCCGGTGACGTTATAATTTAAATGATACGAATTGTCTTGCGCCGCAAAGGGTTAATTGATTAGTTTTGCAAAGTGTAAACAATTACTTACTGTAATTTTACTTAATTTTTTGTGTTTTAGTTAAAAAATTAAAATTACCTCAATTTACAGTCAGCAGTTTACCTCGTAACACTTTTAATGTTTTATGGATATTGTGTAGGAATACTATATTAAAAAAAAAAAAAAAAAAAAAAAAAAAAAATGTGAAAGTTAAAAAAAAAAAAATAATAATAATAATTAAAGGGAAAAAAAAATCCTCCTTTGTAATGGAAATAAACATCCTTGAATCCCATTTGAACCTCAATGTCATTTAGTAGTTTGAATAATATAATTCACCAAAAAAATATCCCTGAAAATGTTATGACATATTTTTTAGAGTAGTGTATACAAAATTTACAATGTATTATTAATTTTTTATTTAAAGGTTGCAGATGCATGGTAATTTAATTTTATATCAATATTATATGTAAGAAATAAGTTTATACAAGTTAAGGAGAATTTTTTTTCTTCTTTCTTCTTCTAGAGTAGCTTCTATTGTTATATTCATGCCTCCTCCCTACTGTTAAATTTAAGAAAGAAAGAAAGAAAGAAACAATTATTATTATTTAGGTATAGATTTGATTTAAAAGAAAAAAATAAATAAAAATAAATAAAAATAGAAAAATCTTTAAAATGTGAAACTTTTATACTGGTAAATATTTAAATAGCATAGTGTTTTAATAGAAATTTAATGAACAGAATAATTTATCAAATAATAGACTATATAATTATTAATTATTTTACCAGTATGTTTTGCAGAAATATATTATTTTGTAAAATTAAGTATTATAATGCGGAGAAAAAAAAATAATTAATTAATATTTTAAAAAATATATTATGGGTTTAAATTGAAGTCAAATAAAGATGTATTTTACTTTATTTTATTTTAATACTTATTTTACTAATTTTAATTCTGTTTTCAGAGTTTTTGCAATGCATTTTAGTGTTTGGTAACCGAGTTCTTTTTTTTTTTTTTTTTTTTTTTTATTACAATTTTATTACAATATATAAAGGTAAAAAATAAATAAATAAATAAATAACAGAAAACATGAAATTTTAGATTTGGATTTGATATAATTATAATTATTATAATCTTTGTAAAATATTTCATACTATATTATAGGAATTTAACTTTAAAAAAATCTTAATCTATTCAAATTTTTTTACAGCTCAACATTTTGTAATATGTATATATATATATATATATATATATATATATATATATATATATATATTAGAAATTTAATGAGCAAATTAATCAATTAATTATTCCTTCCTTTTTTTTTTCAGGGTTTTTTTATTCATACTTTAAGTGATTTATCAATTAGTTTAAAAAAAATTACATATATTTGCATATGATTATATTATCTATCATTTTTATGAAAGTAAAGAAAAAAGTTTTTGCTGTTGCAATCACTTTTTAAAATAAAACCAATTTTGAAAGTTAACGACGTATCAACTTGAAAACAATGCGAATTGAATGAATATTTTTGATAAAATTATTATATAAAACACAAATACCTAACTAAATAACTCATTTAATATATATATTAAAGAAAGAAAAATATTTTATTTTTGTATTAAGTTTATTTTTTACACTAACTGCCGATAGATGGAGCCAAATTACCTATCTGAGATTGAATATTTCAAATGGAGCGAAGTCTGTATTGTATGCATCCGCGAACATTCTAGACCGGATTACATTCTTTTCTTTTGAGTGATGCGAAAGATAAGAGTGTAATCCGCGAGGTAATATAGTTCCATTTTTAAAGTGAAATATATAAAAAACAAGAGTTTTTTGGGAAAAACGGAGCACGTGACGATTCTGAGACAAAAGAAATTAATATCATATAACAATTTCATGAAATTTGTCCGAGCGGTTTTCGAGAAAAAAAAGTTACACAATTACCATTTTTCCTTTCAAGTCTTAAATTGCAATTCCAGATCTCAAAATATATAGAATGTGGAAGTGTGAAACTTTCAGGATAGCATCAGACAGAAGATAAAAGATTATTCTGAAAATATTAGATCAGAATATTTCCAATTTGCTGAGATATTAAGTGTCGGCGTTTCCAAATTCCCTTCATGTTAAATTAGCTGTATATATGGTGTCGCAGGTAAGCTTCGTTTGAGTTTTGCTGCGTCACGGAGACACGGCCGTGTCTCATGATATTTATAATATTCCTTATGTAAAAATATTTATGTAAAAAAATAAAATAAATAATTAAATAAAAAGATAAGTAAATAAAGGATTAAAGAAAATAGTTGTCCTACTTTTTGAGGGAGCAGGTCTATCATCAGCTTCTACGCTACTGGTTAGTTGGTCGGTTGTGTGGCTTAAGGCCATTTGACTACGCTAGGATCTAGGCCTGTAGGTGAAATGCCCTCCGTGTGGGGTCTTTATAAGGCGTTCTAACCCGTATTTACCGAGTTTCCGAGGAAACCACTTTGGAGCCACTGAAAAATGTTTATGATATACAAAATCTATCTTTTCCTCTTAATATAATTGTTACTTTTTTATTGATGAAAGTTTCTTAAGAAAAGCAGTTCTTCTTCCTGTGAGGTAAGTAATTGTTTTTTGGCTGTATACCGAACAGATATTTATTATTTTAATAATATACATTCACAAAAAGAAAAAAAAAGTTCTTTGATAGGTTACTGATGAAAAATGACGATCAAGACCAAATATTTATTACATTTCAAAACCCACGAAACTCAGAAGATGAAACAAATTCCAAGATTAAAAAATATCCAAAAAAGTAAAAACATTAATTAATAATAAAAAATAAAAAATAATAAAAATAACGAAAAGAAAGAAACTTAGTGTAACTTAATATTTAGTTTTACTGTTATTGATTTTAGTAAATATTGGTGAGTTTATTTACCTTCATTCTAAACCTTTAAGTACTGCTAGAGAAATTGATTCCTCTCGATTTCATTATCCAAATCAACATAACTTTTTTTTAAAAATCATAAAAATTTGCTTGTAGCATTTCATTGCTCATGCACGAGAAATAATATAGCTTTTGTTCAACCATAAATCTCTCATTGATCAAATTTCACTTAGAGATATAATAATAATAATACATTAACAACTAGACGAACAGAGTGCATTTAATTTTAGGAGACATTGTATATGCTGATTTATTTATTTGGTTGGTTATACGATTTAAGACCGATTGACTACGGTGGAGTCCTAGGTCTATAGATGGGATTCTTTTCCGTGGAGGTCTTTCTCAGGGGTCCTAACCCGTATTTACTTAAGTTTAGGAGAAAACCACGAATAACTCCGAACGGCTAGGTTAATGAGCGCGACCTGGGATCAAATCCGGCCCTTCTCATCTACCAGCTTTGAGCACAGAACCGCTCGGCCGCTGATGGGCTTATTTATTTATTTATTTAATCTAATGTTATTTTCGAAATCCTACAACAAATATAAAAAGGGGATTTTAATTTACAGCAATACTTTTTTTTTTTTTTTTTTTTTTTTTTTTTTTAATCATTCTACATTCTACGTCGAAATTCTGTATTTCAATTCAGTTACAAATTTCTTGTAAGCTAAAATTAGAAAGTTCTCCAAGGCGACTAATATTTTCATTCGATTTTTTTTTATAATAATGAAGATATTACACGGTTATTTTCATCAGAATATTTTCGCCCGTTTGAGATATGACTGGTTCACGAAAGTTTTGGAAGTATAAACTAAGGGCAATAATATGCTCTGATAACTATATGCAACATCTTGTTTCATATTGTTTTGGCCCAGGTAATGTTGATCTGCGATACTACTTGCGATATCCTTACGTTTTGAACAAAGCAAAATAAATGTATTGAAAGTATCGTTAAAACATTTTCACGTAATTATTATAATGCGACCTGGATATTATGGTATATTCATGCTGGTGTATATTACACCTCTTTCTCTCTCTTTATTTTTTTCTGTTGTAAGTGTTAAAAGAAATGAAACATCGAAATTTAAAATATATAAATATCTATTTTTATCTATTTTCTACGTTATGAAATTTGAAAAATTATGCTGCAGTGATAAATTATTAAAGATTTTTAAACTTTCATTAATAATAATATCAATGATGGAGAAAAAAAAACAAAACCTGATGAATAAATTTATTGAAATGCGTTAATTTATTTCTGACGATGGCGTCAATCTTTCTTTTTAAATTGTTCTTTCAAACGGCTTTTAAATTCTAATTAAGGAAGTATTACTTTTTAATAAGAGCTGCGTTGACGCCTATTCTTAAAGGAAGGAAAAAATTCGATGCATTAATGGGATTGCCCGAGATTGTTACTCGTTATGTAACGCATAATTCAACTGCTTGATTTGATAAATTACATCCCTACCTACGTTCAAGCAGTGCTGAAAGCAACGTCGATGATCTAGTGTTAATTTGCCATCACATGTTGATTCAGTTAGCCTGTGGGATGTTGGGGAAAATGAGGGTCCATGAATTATACAGTTAATGTAGTATGGTAACCCGGATATTAATGCTTAGTGATTCTTCATCAAATTACAGATTTAATAACTTTATCAGTAACTTCTTTGAGTATCGTTCTTAAAATGGTAAAATTTGTTTTAAAAAATGCGTTTAGTGACGCTTCTTGGGGGAACGTATATTAATTGCAATAATCTTTTTATCGCATGCTAATGGAAGAAAATATATGAGTTTGTTAGGTGGAGAATGCAATAGTAATAAATCCAATAAAGAAAAAAAAAAGTGAGGTATCGGAATATACTTTCACGATATGATTAGAAATGTAAATTATTTCAGCAGTAGGCTATTTTGTAACGTTCACATCATTATTATAAACTTCGTGATTTAATAATGTTGCATATATAGATAATATATTTTACAATGCCTGCATCATACTACGATGTGATGTGATGTATATACACTCCGTATTTTTGTAATCTAATTTTGTAAGATATTAAAATTTTAAGCTTTTAAAATAATGCATAATACGTAATTGTTACGTGATCTTTGAATTAAAAAAACAAAGATAAAGCAAACAAATATTGACATATTTCTCCATGATCTTACAGTTGGATGCTTTAGAAATGTGTCTATATTGGTACGACTTATGCTGTTTCATGATTTTATTACATACGACTGTTCCAGATGCAAAAATGTAAGTGGATGTCGTGGATGTCTAACCCTCACGATCGTACGGTCTGGGTCGGAAAGGGATAAGTTACGAGTGAAATTAATTATTATTGTAAAGATAATTTGCAAGTTGCTTTTGTCTTATTCAGACAAATTTGCTTTTGCCTTTTATTTTTAATTTTTCCAAGTAGATGGCAGCACAGCAGTCTATTGAAGTAACCGCAGTTGTCTCTCTAGAAATATAAAATCTGTAAGTTGGATATAGCCTTTTTAAAATTAAATAATTGGTCTGTAATAATTAATAAATATTCATTATGCAAATAACTAATCCTTGATTAATATTATCAGTTCAGTAAGTGAAATTAAGATTAATCATAGTTTTTTTATTGTAAATTAAATCAATAGTGATAGTTCTTAAGTTATACTGAAAAGTTCAACTAAATTTCATGTTTTGCTTGGATATTTCATACTGCTTACGATTAGAGTGGCTTTTAACGTGTGTTTCATGAATTTATTTCTGATGAAGCTCTGTTTATTCTGATTGCAAATTATAATCTATCTTTTTTTTCCCTTTGAAAGTAATATTTTAATTGCAAGGTTGAGTCATCTTTTGCGTATTTTGCTTAGCATCGCTTGCCAAAAAATGAAACCTTGCATATTTTAGCTCAGTGTGGAGGTGGTGACTCCTGAGGTATTACATCTACATTCTGAGCCGTTTATTTCATTATTTATTCAATTATTTGTGCCCTGTTCCATAAATTCACCTTTTCTCATTTTTTTTTTTTTTTTTTTTTAAATTCATTTTGTTATTGTCAATTCGAATAAAAGACTTTTGATTACAATCATTAAAAAACTCTCTCTATTACGTTTCTATATGTTTTATATTCTTATCGGAATTATTTTATAGTGAGTATTCTTCTTCTTTTTTCAAATACGTAAATTAAAAAGGAATCTGGTAAAATTATAAAAAAAAAAACAATAATTAAGTTAACTAATTACCAAATTGGCTTTTTTTGGGTTGTTGTGGCGAATTATCCATCTGTTTATTTTTCATTATTTTTCTTATTGTTATCATAATATACATACATATATATATATATATATATATATATATATATATATATATATATATATATATATGCATAAATGCTGTAATAAAGTAGTAGAATTTAGAATAACAGACGGTAAAATGCCACCGAAATCCTCAATAACCAAAATGAATTAAAGAGTACCCGTGGTTTTTCTTATTACCCTTAAATCTGACGGATGTGGCAACTATTCTAACACTGAAGTAATTGTTTGAAGTTTGAACCTTGTTTAAGCGTAAGAGACAATTTCTAACACTGTTGGACTGTTGCAACTTTATTTGTGAGATAAAAAAGAAATGGAGACGCACAGAGTTTCTTAATCCTGTGATAATTTTATTTTTGGAAAACATAATTTAATTCAATTTTTTTACATTATCATTCCTTACAGAAAATGTTCGCCATTTTGAATGCAAACATGAACACGTCAAACCAAGTTTTTTGACACACTTCGCAGCATTGTTGGTGTTATTGACGAGATTTCTTCAGTCATGATCTGTTTTAATTCATCGATGTTTGCAAGACTTCTCTGGAAAACCCTGTGAAATGATAATGTAAAATTGATAATAGTAATGTAAAAAATTTGAATTAAATTTTGTTTTTCATAAATAAAATTATCACAGGATTAAATATTGTGTGTCTCCATTTCTGTTTTACCTCACAAATAAAGTTGTAACAATCCAACAGTGTTGGAAATTGTCTCCCACACTCAAAAATTATACTTCAGTGTTAAAATAGTTGCCACATCCGTCATATTTAAGGGTAATAAGAAAAACCAACGGGTACTCTTTTAAATTGATCACCCTGTAATATATATACATATGCATAGATGCCAACATTTTAATTTATTCCGGAGTATTTTTAGCCCCGCCTTATTTTTCATACCACTTATTTTTTAAGGATAAATTTTTCTTGTTCTGTCGAAGTTATATATTGGAGCAATTTTTTCTGTAAATAAAGTGGTGCGAAAATAAGGCGGGACTAAAAATACTCCGGAATAAATTAAAATATTGGCATCTATGTAAATGTAGTAACGAATTAGACAGAGAGAGAGCTTATTAGAAAAAGCGTATACGAATCTCCTTTTTTCTTCTTCTTCTTTTCGTTCAACAATATTTTTATTAATGATATTTTCAGTACCCAATATTTTATTGACAAGCTTTTCAAATATGCTCTCCAGGCAAGACATTTTTCACCTTTTATTATATTATTTACTTTAAGAGGTACAACATATCATGAAAATTCATTTACGTGACGATAAATGACCGAATGTGGTTCAGGTAGAGAGATGTGAGCTTTAGTAAATGGGAGGAGCCTTTTAGGATGGATTGATGAGACCCACCCGTATCTCTTGACTGCTGTTTGCTCAACGTTTCTTTAATCGACATTGATCATCGTTACTGTCTATTTGTTCAAAATTGAGCTTCTGCTGATTGCGATCATGAATGAAGAAAATGAGAATCAAGTAGTTGATGGAAATTTTGAGACGCTTATCTTCACACTAAGTTTATGGGTAGAGCACTCTCGTCAAGATAACTCAAATGAGTCCACAATCCCGAAATTACATCGTTACATCTGTGGTTAATACGTTTTTTATAAACGCGTATTGTTTAGGGATGACGTTTTCTTATCATGAGATGATTAATATGCTCTAGTCTCAGAGAAAGTGAGGAAAATGAAATATTTTACATATGAGCAGACAGTCTATTATACGCGCTTCTGAAAGTTTGTTTCTTTTGAATTGCAGAGGCGGATTCAATTTAATAGAACCTATAAATATTAATGCTTATGCTTGCAGAAGTTAAAAGAGTTATTTTTCGATTTAAATTGTTTAAAATGATATGAGCTAATGTATTTCAAGCTTTTGATCGGTGGGGTATCATAATTGTGATGACATTTCTCCGGACCGCATATTTAGGAACACTCAACCGCGCAGAGCCTTGGCGATAACCTATATATAGTCAAACACGCTTTCGACAGAAACGAGTCTACGGTAAGCATGAGTTTTGGAATGCGTTGAAGGAAAGGCAAGATACTTACAATTGTTTAAACATAGTCATTTCGTTTTATTTTCAGTGATATTTAGGCATGCAGAATGCAAATTTGTTTAATACCAATTTCTTCAAAAAACAAAATTGTAATACAGTCGGTGGCAAAAGTATCTGAGCACTAGCGAAAATTCCTATCGATAAAAAAGTACACTTAATAATGTTTTGTTAAATAAATCCTTGTCGGAACATATTCTTAGTCAGTCTAAGAACATGATTCGACAAGGATTTATTTAACAAAGCAGTATTAAGTGTACTTTTTTTTAATAGGAATTTTTGCTAGTGCTTGGATACTTTTGCTGCCAACTGTACATATAGCTTTGAAAGATCTTTATTTTGATCATGTCACGAAACGAAGTTTATTTTGAAATAAATTTATAAATTTTCATTTCTTTTAAGCTTTATCAATTTTCTTTCTCTTTTATACACATTATTAATTTTGTTTCAGTAAATTTTATTTTATAAATCTAAAAAATATTGAAATAAAGTATACGATTTTTAATATTAACTGAAATATATACAGTCGGCAGCATAATTTTTCGAGCACTAGCCAATAATTCCTATGTTAAAAAAGTACACTTAAGACTGTTATGTTAAATAAATCCTTGTCGAATCATGTTCTTAGAGAACATGACTCGATAAGGATTTATTTAACAAAGCAGTATTAAGTGTACTTTTTTTAGACAGGTATTATTGCTAGTGCTCGAATAATTTTGCAGCCGACTGTATATATATATATATAGAAAAATAATAAAAATGACTACAGCTTTCTATATTTAAACTTATAGATAAAGATAAAATACATCAGGTATAGGAGCATAGCTAAGGGATTCCTCTCATACCTTCCTAAAGGACAGAAAAGAAAAAACATATTTATTAAAGAACAGGCTTAGAAAGTACCGAAATGATTACGATTATGATTATTTATTTATTTTATTTTTTTTTTTTTTTGTAAATCTTGAGTCCCGAGATTTAAAAGTAAGTCAAAGAAATATAGATTAAACAAAACATCAACATCAACAACAACAACAACAACAAAAAAAAAAAAAAAGGAAGTGAGAGAGAATTGATTTCAGAAATAAATATGTCTTACTTTTGGTTAATTTGATTAAAAATGCAATGAAAGTTTTTATAAAGCCTAGTAATAATAAACCAATTCTATTTCGTAAGTAAGTTAGGTAAGTATCCTAGTAAGACCAATTCTATTTAGATGTTTTCTTTAGATATTGGATAACATCATTCCATTTTATTTACAGTCGGTAACAAACGTGTCCGAACACTAGCAAAAATTCCTATATAAAAAAAGTACGGGTACGCTTAATACAGTTTGGCTAAATAAATCCTTCTAGAATCCTGTTCTTAGACTGACTAAGAACAGGATTCGACAAGGATTTATTTAACAAAACAGTATTAAGTGTACATTTTTTTTACACAGGAATTTTTGCTAGTGTTCGGACACTTTTGTTACCGAATGTATGTTAATACAGTAGAGCGCCGGTTATCCGAACACGTCGGGACAGACCCTAGTTCGGATAAGCAAAAGTTCGGATAATCGGACAGACAATTTAAGGGATATTGTGACAATGGGAAAACCTACACACTTTATCCAGGCTTAGGGCTGACATCACCAATTTGTGCTGGTGTGTTTAAAAGTGTTTTTTTTTTTTTTTTTACTCTAGATTTTATAATTATAATTTAAGCAAAAAAGCTTTAGATTGCTGCTTGCTTCAAAGAAGACGTCGCTCTGCCGTTCGAATAATTTCATAGCTGTTTCCAAACATTCAAAGGCTTCGTCATGTGATGGACCTGGGTCATTTTCAAAGCATTCGTTTTCATTTTCTTCTTCTTCTTTTTTTTTTTTTTTTTTTTTTTTCACCTTGAATCTCATCCACAATATCATTATCATTTAAAATTGGTTATCCAGGGTCATGTACGGCACTATTTAACTGTTCGTTAATTTCATTTTCTTCATAACTTAGGATTCTTCCCATCTCCTTTATTGTTTTACATTCCTCATTTTCTTTACTAGATTATTCTACTCCACTATCATTTTTTTTTCTTTCTTTATTTAAAATTGTATTCCAAGCCTTTTTTAATGTTGAGGATTTTTCTAGATTCCAAGAATCAGCAGCCATAATGCAACAATCTTTCAAATCAGTTTTCGTATGTTGGGAATCAGGAATTTGGATAATTGGAAGTTCGGATAAAGAAAAATAAATAGAGAAATAAGCTGTTCGGATAATTGGAAGTTCGGTTAACTGGAGTTCGGATAATCGGCGATCTACTGTATAAAATTATGTTTATTTTGATAGAGGTTTTCCTCGTTTTTAACCTTTATCAAACTGTTTTTTTTTTTTTTTCCTTCACACTGATATACACACAGTTGGCAGCAAAATTATTCGAGCGCTAGCAATAATTCCTATCTAAAAAATGTACACTTAATACTGCTTTGTTAAATAAATCCTTGTTGAATCATATTCTTAGACTGATTAAGCACACGACTCGACAAGGATTTATTTAACAAAGCAATATTAAGTGTATTTTTTTGAGATAGGAATTATTGCTAACGCTCGAATAATTTTATATTAAACGAATAAAAGAAATTACGAAGAAAAAAAATATTGTAACTGTGTAGTTAATGTAATATAACGTAGATCTATTTATCACTTAAAAATTTTATATTCCTATTTGTTGTTCTGTCAGGTAAAAAAAATAAATGGGTCAAACAACTGCTGAGAATAAAAAATGTTAAATTACATTAGTTTTCAAATAACTCTAAAATACTTTTAGAAGAAATTTTCTATAAAATATATTTATAAAATAGTTATGAAAGTATCATGTAATTTAATAACATGAAAATAATATGTACTTTTCATTAAAGCAATTTTTGTAATAATTAATTTTCGAAAGTCTAATTTTTACGAATTTAAATTATGCATTAAGTTTTAGTTTCTCTAAGAAATTGTTTTTGTATGTCAATCTTTATAATCGAAATCTTTTTTAATTTTGATAATGAAATAAAATTAAGATATCTGAAATTAATACATAAGGAATGCATATAACATATACAGTAGTACTTGTAAAAAGGATTTTATTAATGTAATTTTTCAATAACGTTTCATTTGCTGTAGGTGGTAAATTCCAGAAAGAAAACATTTTTAAAATGTAATGAAAATATTAATACCCTGTTTTAATCTAACAGAAAAAATCCTCTGTCACACACAAATTTACCGATATACCTACATACTGTTATCATCAGTATCAATAACAACTGTTACGCTGTTATCGCAAACATTATTATTATTATTTTGCTCTTTTACAAATATAAATCGAAATTGTTTGACTTCCCTATTTTCAAGGCCGTAGCCAGAAAAAAATTTCGGGGGGGGGGGGGGGAGGTCAAGCTTTGTTAGTAATATTGAGTGTTAAAAAGTGATGAATAACTTTAAAAAATTCTACAAATTTGCAAGTTTCGGAAGGGGGGTTAAACCTCCAAAACTTCCCCTAAGCTATGACCATATACCTGCTGCATTTTATCATTACGCATCAGTTTAAATGCAGAAAGCTCTAAATATTTTTATCATTTTTAAAATACATGTGAGTTAATCTTAAAATTCGTATCCTTTCTATCAATACTTTTTGTATTTATTGAATAAAATTTTCGAAAGCAAAATTATTATTAATAATAAAAGAAAGATAGTTTGATAAAGTAATAATGAAGTAATGATAAAGTAATTTGATAATAGTTTGATAAAGAATAAAAGAAATGAAAATTTATAAATTTATTTCAAAATAAACTTCGTTTGTGACATGATCAAAATAAAGATCTTTCAAAGCTATATTAAAATTTTATTTTTTGAAGAAATTGATATTAAAAAAATATGCATTCTGCATGCCTAAATATCACTGCAAATAAAACGAAATAACTATGCTTAAACAATCTCACAGTAAAAAGCGTTATCTTTTCTTTTCTTCAAAGCATTTCTAAATTCATGTTTACCGATGACAAATTTCTGGAGAAAGCATGTTTGACTACATAAGTTATTGCCAAGGCTAGACCACAAAGCCTAGAATACATAGTGGAGAAAGCGACGACCAAATCAGAGGCCAGTGCGATCGAGTTTATTGCTTGAAAACCCAAACTAATGTATTTATTGGTTATTTATGTGCTTAGATCCCGTGACCGAAGAGGCGAAAATGGGAAAAGCCATTCAATTCTTATGCAATGTTTACAACTGGAGCAAAATAACACCACTATTTCTATAACATAAAATTTATAATAAATTTATGCAGGCAAAGTGCCGATTTACCGGTGAAAATTTATTATAAATTTTATTTTGTGGAAATAGTGATACGAAAAAATATAAAAAGAAGTCGCCTGAGGCAGCCCTGAAAATGTTACCCACTCTTTTTTAATTGCATGCAATCACAGATATTGGGAGCGCGGCCTCCGCCAAAGGACCTATGATGCCTACAGCTTCTTTGATTCAATTGTTGTCACTGTCCAACGAAATTTCATTGAAGATAGGGCTTTAAGAACGTATAATCCTAATTTTGCAGACAGCCACAGCCTATTTTATTTTATGGGGAAGTTTGTTTCCAATATAACTCATTGTTTAATGTTTAATGTTTTATTTAATTTTTATTTTTATTTCGTTTTCATATTCAGAAAATTACTTTATTATTATTATTATTATTATTATTTTTAATTTTATTTTTGAGAAAAAGAAAAGGGGGGGGGAACCTAAAAATTTACTTTTTTTATGCTGGAAAATAAAATGTGAACGATGTAAAAGAGAAAGGAAAAAAAAAAATCAATGTTTGGAAAACGAGTACTAATTTAACAATCGTGAATTTTCTAAATGTGAAAATGGAATTAAAAAAGAAAATTGGGTAATGAGTAATTGTGGACACAAATTTTCCCAAAGAATAACGTTGGCTGTGACTGTTAGGTATTGTATGCTTTTAAACGGACAGTTCAGAGAAATGTTTAGTGAAGATTATACAATTAAAATCAACTCAAGCGGTAAGAGGATACACGTTCTCGCGCTCGTGCTGAAATATTACCTCCCGAATACTATATAAATTTGAATTTATAGCTGCCTTATTTAAGTTTGATAGAATACTATACTAGCATAATATGAATCGCTATGATAAGCTACGACTTCCAAGATTTTGACACTCTCAGGGTGTCGAACGTTGAGTTTTGAGTGGGTTTTACATTAGTACTACGCTATGGGTCATTGGCGATGGTCTGGGACTCACTCGTAAGGGTGATTCGGAGAAATGGCATTACAGTTTATTTTCAGGTGGGAAAGCAGCGGTAAGTCGGGGGGCGGGGGGGGGGGGGTTATATCTTACATAAAACTGACTCTAGTGCCTGTCGTGCACGCAGTACTGGAATGTTTACTTGAGAATAAGGTTTGAATTTAAAATATACATTTAGAGCATAAAAATAAATTAAATATTTGCTGATATATGAAATCATATGCAATACGCCAAAGCCAGGTTAGTCACTATTCGCCATAGGACGTCATTTGAGAAGGTGAATATCTTTATAATGTGATAGGATACTGACATACAGCGCCATCTGTTGGTGAATGTCTAATTAATATGTTTTTCATATATATAAAAAAAATACCATGCATTTCTGCGCTCTTTAATGAAAACCGCATAGGGATACAGTCAATACTTTTTGAATAATATACATTTTATTTTTTCTGTGATTTTTGGATCACCCGGTTTATTTATATTCTTCTACCACTTTCATGAAACCATAAAAGCCTCTGCGCAAGTGCTGATTCAACGAGTCCAGTGTTAAAATAGGGGTGACAGTCATCTGATTCAGAGAAAATAAGCGATAACAGACCGCAGAATTACTGGATGTTTTCCAAATCCCAACCTGTCGGTCAAGTTGGCACCCCTCCAACTTTTTGGGCTCATCCTTACTGCTAGTTTTAGGAAATGAGGCTTCACTACATGGTGTTTTTCTTTTATTAATTACGATTTAGAACCATTTTGAGATAAATTTTATTTTCATGCTGTTCTAATATTTTGATTTCACGCTGTTATTATGTTATTATGTATTATTATTATGTATTATAATACCAATTACAGACTACAGTGAGTTAATCTATAACTTGTTATAATATGTTTAATATAGCTATGCATTGTATGTGTTTCTTTGAATTTGTTAAACTAATTTGTTTTCTTACACTTTTTATGTTTTTACAATGCTATTACAGGGTGTCGACACTCGAAAAATTTTCCCTGATTCTTCCACCAGTGTATATTTATATAATAATTAATTACTTAATCGTGCAAACATACTACTAAATATTCCTAAAGAAAAATACTGGTGGAAGAATCAGGGAAAAAATTTCGACTGTCGACACCCTGTATTAACAGCAGATCCGTGCTATTTAGATACTACTCATAATTATTTGAGGCGGTTTTAATTGAATTACACATACAGTTTTCTGTATAACAGGTATCATTAAAAATAAATAAATAATAAACATAGTGACGCCAGGAAAATGTTGCAGCATATCAAAAATAAAAACTAATACATGGAATTTTTAAAATAAGATTTGTACTATACATCGTTTCTTCTCTCTCACAAAAATCGATGTTTTAATGGCCAAAGTCAGAGTTGTTGAAAAAATTATGAAAATAAATTAATTAAGTTCAGAAATAATAATGATAGTTTAAATCATTTGAATGTGTTTCATCAATAATAATTTGCTAGACTGTTTTTCTAACATTTTAATAAGCTGTCTCTAAACGCGTTAACGTTTTGAAATAATTAAAACAAAATAATATTCGTCTATTTGGTGAAAATAAACTGATTGAAGATCTATGAAGCAGTAATTAAAGCTATTGTTTCCATCTCACGAAACGCATATTATTCTTTGAAGCCTACGAATATATTTCCTTAAAAAAAAAAAAAAAAAAAACAGAAACTGCTGTTGAACCTGGGGGCTGTTTCCCTTAAAAAAAAAAAAAAAAAAAAAAAAAAAAAAAAAAAAAGAGAGAGAGAATCACTTGTCAGTTTTCGAAAATAAACTCATTTAATGAACAAATGTGGCGAAATTATCTTATTATTTGTTCTCATTCAGCAATGAGTTTCTCTTATAGGTGTTATTCTGGTTAAACTTCGCTCTTAAGTAAATGAAAAGGGGAGATGCTTAAAAGAAAAAGCGTTTCGATTTTGCTCTGATGTAATGAGTAATGGTCTTTGATAGGGAGAGTGTGCTCACTAGATAATTAAATTGCAGTATTTGCTGAAGGAACTTACGCATCTCTAAATCAAGGATGAAAATGAATTACCAGTTACCTACGGGGCAAAATATGGCATCCCCCTGTTAGAATGTTCTCATTCCCGGGGCTGGGCCTGCGTGCGTTCAGCATTTTGGATCTGCATTGGCCTTCGACCCCCATCGGCTTGGCCAACTAATTGGACTGTCGAAACGTTCTGTAATGGTGAGGCCATGAACACGTTCAGCCGGAAAAATATTCTTGTTTTCAGTCCCCGACTGCGTTTCGTTGGCGTTAACGCATCGGTTATCTAAACTATGATTGGCAGCGGACAATCACTATTTATCACTGTACAAATACCTGGACACCTTACGGTGTCAGCATGGACAGAAAGTCACCGTTTTTTATTCAGTCAGAAAGCGAATTATGTGCCACTCTTTAACCTTTAAAAGATATATTTGTATGGTAACTGTATCCATTCTTTTGATGACTGGAGAATCGCTTACATTTTGACAGATGTAAATTATTACCTAAAGGAAAAGAAACAAAGTATGAAATGTTACATTATAGCAATGTCATTCATTAGATTTTATTATATTATTAGAAGCAGGGATTGTTCAAAAGATATTCAGGACTCCTTTGTGTTATGCATACTGATTTTTTTATTATTATTATTATTATTATTATTATTATTATTATAACTATTATTTTTAATGTATGTTTATTTTATTTTATTTTTTAAATTTTCACCAATTTTTAAAATTTAGAATCAAAACTAAAAATTCAGGGGTTCGTTGAAAATTAATTATATTGCTTACATCACCACTTTTGAACTCTAATTTCCATCTGAACTTATTTCAAGATGTGAGCTGTAACATAACACATAATAATTTAAATGATTTCTTTATGTACTTCCTCTCAATAAATGTTTTATAACTTAAATAAATGTATTTAGTGCAAGATAAATGTAACACTATTTTCGATTAAGAACTTCCTATACAAATAAAATATAAATACTATAAAAGTAAAAAGTAATTTTATATATCATTAGATATATCTTAACAATAGTGATGTTTAGTATCGTTAGATTTTGTTATTGATACTTCTTTTTTGGACTCCTTTAAAAGTAGTAATTGTGACTATGAGACAGGGTCTGCCTAGAAAGTGCTTATTAAAAAAAAAAAAAAAAAAAAAAAAAAAAAAAACATTCTTTTTGTATTGTGGTGTGGTAGAGGATGGCTACAAGGGGAAGTGATGGACAAGAGGGTGGAATGAAAGATAGCGTGTGACGCCATGCCATGTCGACTCTTTTGTAATTAATTTCTAAGATATATATATAGAGATTGAAAACATTTTCAAACATTGCAGCAGATGTAACCAAGTATCACATTAAGAACTAGAAAAAAAAAAAAAAAATAAAATAAAATAAAATAAAATAAATAAATAAATAATAAATAATAAATAAATAAATAAATAATATATATATATATGAATAAAGATGACTAAAAACTGAGCAATCTGATATTGAAACATACAACATCATTACGTTTTCAAGGGCATAGAATGAATGTTGCATGTAAATAGGGCGTTATTTCAGTAATGCTCTATGCATTTTGCTAAAAATTTAGTAAATGTGCAATTCAAAAGTAACATGCAAAGGTAGAAGGTTTTTTTTTTTTTCTCTATAGATGCAAAAGAACAAGACAGGGAGGAATATTAGCGCCCTCTGTTAGAATGAAATAAAAAAAATAAGGTAATATCCCAGATTTTTTTTAATTGCTTAATGAAATCTAAACAAATGGTAGCTTTTTAATTATCCTATTAGAGAATCGGACATTTAATAAAAAACACCATGCAGTATGTAATTAAAAGTTTAAAATAAAAGTTATTAATAAAAACTCAAAATCTGAGAAAATTTCTTTAAAAAACTGGACTAATTAATAATATTATTATTATTATTATTTAATTTCTATATAAAGTTTTTGATATTTATTACGAATTTTAATTTTAAAATCTTAAAAGTTGTTTAGATTTAAATGTTAAAATTAAATTTAGAATCTATAAAGCAAATTTAGAATCCATAAAGCAGTAACTTTTTTTTTTTTTTCTTTTTCATGCGTGTATGAGTGTGTGTAATAAGCAAACATCAAACCAAGGATTAGAAGAAATTAGAAAAAAGATTCAATTATTGAATTTACTAGAAATTTAGGATAACCATAAAGTCTAGCCTGAAAATAGATAGATTTAACGTTTTTACTTTTATATTTATCAGAACATAGATGTTTTAATCTATATAGGAAATTAATGAGAATATTTTTGTAAATAGTTTTATGTAAACATGATTTGTAGTGAGTAAATAAATTAACTTTAAAAGAAAATTCTTTTCTCTTATCAAAAATATCAAAATCTAAGTTATCATTGTCATTATATATTTTTAAATCTAGAAAGTTTATTTCTTTATTTATCATTTCATTTTTAGCTAATGAAAGACTATTGGGATAATTATCTATGAAGGTGTTAGTACTGCTATCATTAAAGTAAAAAAACGATATCATCATCAATATATCTGTAGAACATTAAGTCATTATATAAAGAGAAGTTTCTTTCATAACAATAAAGATATAAATCGGATAATAAACTACTAGAAGAACCACCTCGGGGAATACCTTTAATACTTTGATAAATATTGTAATTGTATAGAATAAGATTATGATGTAATGTGAAATTTAGTAAAGTTTTAAATTAATGAAGTGATATTTTTTCTTTAATACTGTGTTTATGTTCATTAGCCCTTTGACTGCCATATTTATCATATGTGTTAGCCAGTGATGTTTCCGCTGGCGGCACTGGCTATCAGATATGATAGCACACATCAACACTTCAGTCCTTGGCTATAAAAACCACATCAGCCACATGAAAATCGTTCTGGAGTTTGATTGTTGGAGGATGAGAATCTCCCCGTGTATTGCAAAATGAATCAGAATGAAAAAAAAAATATTTTATACATAATTTTATGTTGAAAAAAAATGCGAATTACACAAAAGAATTTTCTGGCACCGTGGTAAACATTTGCAATTTTGGCTTAGCAGTCAAAGTGTTAAAAAAAAATTAACACAGTGTTATGTAAGTCATGAATGTCTACATTATTGAATAAATCATTAAAATCAAATGTTTGTAATATGTTTGAAATTTTTAATTCTATGAAGAAGTTGAAAACTATTTTTAACACAATGCTTATTATCATAGTTTAAAGTTAAGCTATGGATTTCTTTTAAAAATTTTAATAAAAGATTATAAGCAACATTATTATAAGCATTACAACCAATAGTTACAGTGCGAAATTTTACAGGAGTTTTATGAATATGTATATAGTATATATGTCATTATTGTTATATTAAATATGTGTGTGTCCTAAAAAGAGTGTTTCATAGCCTGTTAATTTGTGGTTATGAGTTATTTTAACTAGTGTTTTGCAATAATAATGGTAATATTGCCCGAATAATGGAAGAAATACTTAAAAACGTTTTAGATAAAAGGTGAGTTATGTATTCATTTGGTTAGATTCTCATTCTACTGCGTGATATTTCTAAAAATTTTAAGTTCTAATGGTTTCTAAAATTTTTAGTTGGTTCTTTTCTTATAGCATCTGAAAACAAGGCAAATACTTCGAGAATCTTGAGAAATTCTGATATTTTATTATGTTGTATCACAAATTTTGTAAACGTTTCAGAAGTAAAAAAAAATAATAATAATAAAAATAAAAATAAATAAATAAAACAAAATAAAATAAATATTTTGCCTTATTTATGCTTTGCCATGTCGTGCCTAAATTAAACTAATTGATTAATCTTACCTTTTTTTTTTTTTTTTTTTAAATAAATTCTTCGAATGTTAAGCTATATCTTTTATTTGGTTTGAAAGTATTTGGATGTGAAGTCAAAAGTATTTGCATTGATTATATACGCTTTAATAATCGATATGTATCAACTGCTCAACTAAACCGAAACCTATCTAAACGAATACATATGTAGCTGCCAATTGCTGGAGTTTTTGGATACTACTATTTTTTTTTTCCCTTAGATATTTTTTATAAGTTTTTTTTAGCAGTTTTCTATGATTAAATAAGGTGAAAATGTTTACTCGGAAAAAGTTGTATTAAAAATACGTAGTATTTGGCGACTATGCGAATGTAATTTAACAAAGAGACATGTGGACGGCTCATTGTAAAAGTGGTGTAACTCCATATTTTTTAAATATGAATATTTTTGCTTAATTGTATCACATTTTGTCACATCTTTAGTTATAAAAAATAAAAAACTCCAATAATTACATTAAAATCCCATAAATGGCACCACATGTTTTTCTCAGAAAACTAAAACTTCTAAATATTCATCATAAAAATGAAGTTTCTAAGTTACTTCAAATTACTTTTAATATAATTTATAAATTCTTATAACTATGATTTAAATTAAATACAAAAATCGATAACATTTACGGAATCTTGACTTACTTTCCTACGCATAAAAAAAAAAAAAAAACTCGTTATTTCAAAACCAATTTCCAAGGAGATAATTCATTTTTACAATGAAAGACCCATATACCGGTAATGAATAAATTGTAATGCAATTATTACGACGCAATAGTTCAATTTGTTGGCATTAAGTTCTGTCTGCTTCTTGATTTATTTTTAAGTTAGAATAATTCTTCTTCTTTTTTTTTTCTTTGTCCACTATCTTCCTGCATCCTTTTCTTTTTTAAAAAATAGCTAGTATTTTCAGCTCATTGTTTTCAGGAAGGATGATTATAAATACAAAATTTTATAATGCTCTTGAAATCTCAGCCGTATCCCATCTTAAGTGGTATTTAATGCCCCAATGAGAGTGCCAAATCTTGTTCTTTTGATAATAACGGGATAATATTTTCTTGAGGGACATCTCGTAAACACTCGGAAGCAGGAAGTCCAGAAAAAGTATCTGGATCATGTTTCATAATAGTTTGGAAGTAGTGCTATAATGGAATTAATATCACTTATTTCATTCTAAGGTTTGTATCCTTGTTTTGAAATTTGGATGTTATTTTTATAAACTGGCTGTATTCCAATGAGTGAGATAAAATAAATTAAAGCTGTATTGCTTTCATGAAACTCGACTTCAAGTTGATTTAAATCAAAATATTTTATTAAGTGACGATTAGGAAAATTACTTATGAATACACTGAGAAAAATTTTATCTGTTAAAATTCCAATTTTTGAGTGGATTAATTACCCTTATTTGTTGAGATTTAAAATACGAGCCATTTCATGAAATGGAAAACCTGTCACCAAATTAAAAAAATAATTTTAGGAAAATGAATAGCAAAAATATTTCCCTATTGAATATAATGTAGGAAGCTAAGATATTACACTAAAGCAATAGCAAAACATCTATGTTTTTTTCCCCCTATTTTATTTAATTTAATGATTAATTTTTAAAATTTTGTGACGGGCGTGACACTTCATGAAATAGTCTATATGGACACACACACGAAAGTTTAGTTGGGACAACAAAATTTTTATTAAATCGACCAATTTTTTTCTTTTTCTTTTTCTTTCTTCTTCTTCTTTTTTTTTTTTTTTTTGGTAGATATAACCTCAACAAAAAATTTGTTGCTAGAATAGAAAGACGCACTTCGCTCGCTCATTAAACTGTTTACAGAGAGATCTATAACATAATTTATCGTACTATCCAGTGACAGTGACTTCTTCAATCCTAATCTTTTGGTCAATCGGAGAAAGTTGGTTTGGTCAAGTGTACAAAATTATTGTTAAAATAAAGAATAAATTTACAAAATCTGTCAATAAAATTAGATTTTCGCCAATAAGCATTTATTCGGTTATAGTATTGTGAAAGAAAACAAGAAATATGGGAAGCTTTTGACCAAAATTTAATTAATTCTAATGGGTTATCTTTCTAAAGAAAACCACAATTTCTGGCTAAATTGCTTTTGAATTAACTGTAAACAACTGATAACTATAAATATTAAAGATGACAAAGCATTTTTTTTTTTTTTTTTGAGAAATGTCGGAAGAAATATAAATTAAAATTTTACATGAATCATATTTAGGGGTATGTACATCTTAATTTTTTCGATATGTAATATATTTCGATATGTTATCATTTAAATAAAATTGATCTTTTAATTCATAGATATATTTTTTTTAACTTTATAAAAATGAAAAACATATCAATGAAAAGATTTCTCATATGCTGAAATCCAAATTTAAAAATTGTAGCTTCAAGTTCAGTAACTTTAAGGAATAAAACACAATAAAAATTATTTAATTATTTTTATTTACCATTGATTAAAGGAATATTGTTTAACAATGAAGGAGGAAGTAAGCAAATAATAAAATTTATTTATTTAATTATTTTCATTTACCTTTGCTTAATACAAGAAACAAACTTTTTATTTACGTTTATTTCTTTAGGTGAATAAATGAAGGTTAAGACGCAGTATGAGCGAACGATTAATCTATATTAATAAAATCAGACTTTTTTTTGTAAATTTCTTAGAATAAAAAAAATTTGCGATATCTTCACGTTTCACACATCGCCAGAGCCAAAACCAAAAGTGGTTTTAGAAAAATTTCTATGTGTGTGTCTTTGTGTCTGTATGTCTGTTACGCTATTTTTTTTGTCTGGGTATCACGTGTGAACGACTGGACTGTATTCAACGACACTTGACAGGCATTTAGGTCTGTACCCAACTTAAAATTATATCAATCGAACGTTTCAAAATCATAATTAGATTTAGAGATATGGGTAAAATTGCATAAGCATGCATGCACTATAAGGCGTCAACAAAACGTTTCGAATGGAAAAAAAAAAAAAAAAAAAGTTGGCGTTATCTTTACGTTTTAGACATCAGAGAACACCAAAATGATTTCAGAGTATTTTGTCTGTGTACGTGGGAAGGGTGGAGGTATGTATAGAATGTTTTTTATTCGACTGAGTATGACTTGAAAACGTCTGAACGGAATTCAATAACACTTGGCTGAGGGGTAGGTTTGCACCTAACTTAAAATAATATTCATCAAACATTTCAAAATGTTAATTAGATTTACAGATATAAGCAAAAAACGCTTCTATAATCAATTGAAAATTATATCTAAGTATTTAGATACGTTAAAATGACTATATATGACAAAAAACTCGACCTTTTATTTGTTGTTTTTTGGTGTAAACTCAGCGTTCTCTTACACAGAGGATATCTTTCCTTAATTTTGAAAATTCTTTTTAGAATTTGTATTTCCCTTTAAAAGTTAGATTGTCTTGTATATAAAACATATTTTATCGCAAGCAATGGTAATTAGATGATTTGTAAAAAGCTGTAAAGTAAGTTATGTAAAAGGCGGATCAGTTAATTCATCACAAAGAACAGTGTTCTTTAAATTACTTGGGTATAGTTTTAGTGCAACTGCTGACACTTAAAATTCAGTCCCAATTTTGACGATGAATTAAAATGGTTATCCCATTTACGTTAGAAAATATTTTGGCGAGAAACGACTGGGTCACTTTGGTGCTAAATTTCCAATTTCGCCAAGTGGAGCTACTAAAGTTGCTCTAAAATATAATTATTTCCTCTATTTTATAACGTATGTAAAATAAGCGATTCCCTGTTACCGATACCGGATTCAAATATCACCATATATTCAGCATTTGATTAAAATTCAATGCAGAAACAATTAGTACATTTTCAAAGCAGTTGAATATTGAAGAAAAGTTACAGCTTTAGTATAGAACCCTCTTGGCGACTTTTTATTTACTAGCTATTGCAGCCATTTTTCTTAACGTAAATGGCAATAGAATTTATGTTTTTTGGGGATTGAGAAAATTTATGTGTAAATCAGTGGACAAACAATTACGCAAATTAAAAGCAATATACACGAGTGAAAATTTACAAATTTTAGTATAAATTTACAAATTTATAATAATTTATTCTCTATCTTCATCAGCATAGTAAGCTTCCAACTAAGATAAATATATATATACTTTTAATAATATACTGTGAATAATAACTAAATTCCTGTGCGAAGAACGGTCACAATAGCTAGTTTATTTAATAAAGTTATTTATTTTTGGCAACCCAATTTCCTATAAAAATAAAAAAGAAAGAAAGAAGAGGACGAAAAAGCAAATGAATGAAAAAATATTTTTATGAGAAATATTTCATTCAATCGAAAATAAGTACGGTCACGAGTCCATTTTCAACTACTAAAAGTCATTTTATATCAGGGTTTTTTAAAGTTACAGTAACTATATTAAAAATAAAAGCAATTTTATATATTATTAGATTACAGTTTATTTTTAATGGATGGTAACGTTACAAATATGCTTTGTATTAGAAAAATTATTTAAATTTAATATAATAAAATCATAAATTATTCATGCTTTGAATTTTTTTTTTTTTTTTTTTAATTCTTTCTGCTAACTAACTTTTAGCCCCCCCCCTTCCCCCCCACTAATCCTATATCTTACATTATCGCAGTTTAACACTAAATTCTAAACGTATTTCGGTATTGCTTTGTGGGCTCATTGATAAGTTAATATTTTAAAAATATTTGTATTTTGATTAATATATATATTATTTTTAATTAACTTATGAAGGAATCAACAAAGTAATGCTTAAAACACAAAACCCAATTATGTTTGCACTATAATAATGTAAATCGAGGGATATATATATATACAGGGTGATCAGTTTACAAGAGTACCTGTTGGTTTTTCTTATTACCCTTAAATCTGACGGATGTGGCAACTTGAAGTATAATTGTTTGAACCTTGTTTAACCCTTTGCGGCGCAAGACAATTCAGATCATTTAAATTATACTGCCACCGGAATTCATGAACTAAATTAAACTAAAAGAAATTTCATATTTAAAGGTTAAAAAAAACTGCCTTTTCAGCTATGTTATAAACGTAAATTTTTGCTAAAAAATTTCCGGGATGAATTTTTGCAGCTGGATCTTAAATTTTGCGTCCTCGCAGCGAGGACAGCGCGCGTTAAGGGGTTAAGAGTGAGAGATAATTTCTAACACTGTTGGACTGTTGCAACTTTATTTTTGAGGAAAAACAGAAATACAGACGCACAGTGTTATTTAATCTTGTGATAATTTTATTTTTGAAAAATATAATTTAATTCACATTTTTTACATTGTCATTCCTTACAGAAAATATTCGCCACCATTTTTAATGCAAACATGAACACGTCGAACCAAGTGTTTTGACACACTTTGCAGCATTGTTGGTGTTATTGACGAGATTTCAGTTATGATCTGTTTTAATTCATCGATGTTTGCAGGACTTCTCTGGAAAATTCTAATGAAATGATAATGTAAAAATGATAATGATAATGTAAATGTAATGTAGGAATGATAATGTAAAAAATGTGAAATTTTTTTTTTTTTTTTTGTAAATAAATAGAATTATCACAGGATTAAATAACATTGTAAGTCTCCATTTCTGTTTCACCTTACAAATAAAGTTGTAGCAGTACAACAGTGCTGGGAATTATCTCCCACACTTAAACAAGGTTCAAACAATTACATTTCAGTGTAAGAATAGTTGTCAAATCCGTCATAATTAAGAGTAATAAGAAAAACCAACGGGTACTCTTTTAAATTGATCACCCTGTATATACAGAAATAATACGTTTTCAAACATTGCACAAGAAGAAATGATGCAATATGTAAAGAATTTGAATTAAATAAAAAAATCTTAAAATTTCTTATAGTGAAGGCATACGATATACAATACTTCTTCAAGGGCTTTGATTGAATGCTGTAGGCAAATATGTGTAATAATATTCTGTTTTACTCTGTATGCATTTGCCAAAAATTTACTATATATCCATAATAAACTAATATTTCACAAATTATTCAACAATTCAACTACGATTTTGATTTATTTATTTATAAAATTTCCATTTCCTATAGTAAATCCATTGTGTTTTTTAATCATTGGAAATGTTTAGTGATTTAGAAACTTTAAATTATTTAATTATTATTCAAATAGAACATATTACAGTAAATTAAATCTGATTAATTATGTTAAAGAACTTCAAACTTTGTAATTACTTACGTTCATAAACTTCCAAATAATTATGCCATAATATGTAATCAATATTATCTTTAAAATATTTAAAAATCATTACGTCTTGTACAGTTATATTAAATTTTAATTACATTAAAAATCGAGACAATATACATTAAAAAATATTAAATTTAAAACATTAAAACACATAAAACATAAATTCAAACTTTCCGAGCCTTTTACGGGCTCCTCATCACTAAAACAATACTAAAATAATAATAACAATACTAATAATTTCTAAAATAATTTAACAATACTAAAATCTGGGCCCGATTAAAATTACAACTGAAGGGAAGCACAAATCCATTTGGGGGCCCCCTTCATACAAACATCTTGAAAAATATATAATTTTTTCATTATATGTTACCTGGAATTAAGGACAACTAAATTCGCATTCGCTTAAAACGTAGACAAGTAAATTCACTTATTTTTTTGTACCAAAATATAAACTAGTGAAAGCCTATATTCACCACAATATATGAAATTACTCCATTATAAATGAATATGTAAAAGCTTCTTTAGCATATTTCCTATATAATCTAAAAATTATAGTTGTACTGTCAAGTGTTCTGTGACTTCTTATAATCAGACAATGCATTTAGACCACAACCTGACAATTCGGGGCCCTTCCAAAAATTTCCAGCGGAAGCACATGCTTCTCGTGCCTATTGGGTAATCAGGGCCTGACTAAAATAATCATATCTGGCTATAAAGCCAAAGAAGAATATACGACTATGTTTCATTTTATACGAATCTCGACTTTGAATTTTGCATTAAATTAGAATATCTGTAATTATGAATTTCAAATAAGATTAACGATTTAAATTCCTAAACTGAATTCCAAAAGACATTAAACTCAAATAATATCAATTGAATATGCATTTAAATTCAATTAGAATAAAATTTAAATCTACTCACCCCTTCTGCCTGAATCCGGTTGGAATTAAAAACAACAGGAGACTCGCACACAAACTTAGTAGACTAGTATTGCATATACGAATAATTTTAATGTGGACATGAATCACTTACTTTATGTAAGTGTTATGAATAGATTTTACAAATTCGAATCATATTATATTATATTGAATATATTTGATTTAAGATGAATAGAGAGGCCAAGCACTTCTTAGAATTCAGAATTATCGAATGCATCTCACTCACATATTGCGCATTGGAGTCCAAAAGAGTTTTAGTCCTGCGCAAGATAGAATTCGGAATAAAGTTTAAGTCATTGTTTGGTGCTGCCATCTCTGTTCAATGGCGATAGTTATTTTCATCTCTCTATTTCCCACCAATATCTAACTGTTCAAATTATCATTCAAGAATTTTCTTGGAAGGTTGGTATACGAAACAGTATTTTTTCACCGCCCCCGTTCTTTTCAGCGTTTACTTTGTGATGTTTTTACTGATGAGGAGCCTGTAAAAGACTCGAAACGTTTAAATTTATGTTTTATGTGTTCTAATGTTTTAAATTATATATTTTTTAATGTATATTGTCTCGATTTTTAATGTAATTAAAATTTAATATTATCTTTTTCTTGCAAAAAATTTAGTATCAAATAGCAATATCTGTAATCTAATCAATAATAATATTAAAATTAATAATAGAAAAATTCATAGTTTTTATAAATTAATCAAACTTCCTTTCAATAATTTCACCTATCCCTATCTAGTACTTATTCCTAAGTTTCACAAAAATCCTTTCAAATTTAGAACGGTCACTATAGAATGTAATACAAAAATAATGCAAGCAAAATTTTCCTTGACATTCTTAAACAAATTTATAACTTAATTAGTAAAATTAAAATTTTTTATTGTCTTAAAAGTAACTACCAGCTCAAAGATAAAATTAATACTATGAAAAACGTCAACGATATTATGACCAATGATTTTGCTGACCTATTTATAACAACATTAATTTAACTGATCTTTACCAAATCATATATAATCTTCATAATGGACTTAAAATACAAATCTCAATTCCTAATCCCTTTAGTGTAGAATCTTTTAAGACTCTTATCAATTTTATTATACATAATAATTATATTTTACATAATAACAATATATATATGCAAAAGGTAATAAGTATCCCGCAAGGTGACACTAGCTCGAGTATATTCGCAGATTTATATCTTTACAATTATGAGCAAAATTTCTGTAATGAAAATACCATTTTATACCGGTACATTGGTAACATTATTAATTTTTATGTTAATAGTTATTATCTTACTTTATTAACCTTAGACTATCCATCTCATCTACCTTTAACTCAAAATTTTCTTAACAAACAATCCATCTGTTTTTAGATTTAAAACTTCTATTTCTAAAGGTAATAAAATCTTTATTGATATTTATGACTAGAAACAGAACTTTTATTTTAATGTGAATTTATTTACCCATTTTAATTATTGTCTCCACATATATCTGTATACAGAAATATCATTCTAAATCACCTCTTTCGAATACACATAATCTCTGCTCACCAATGCATAAAAACAAAAACATCAATCATAAAATTAGTCACAAACATAAAATATAGTAAAACATTTCCACTAAACACATTTTAAAAAACAAAGAAGGTTTTTGCTTAATTATTGGTAGCTCTGTATGTGTTCTATAAATCATGTACACAACATATTATGCACGGCACATAGCTATTGTCCAATATTAATAACATACAGCACAACTTTCCAGCTTCCAGCAATTTTCATGTACAATCCTGTTATACTCTAGTTACTTTGGGTAGCCCTGTATATTAATGGTGAATGATTTTCAGACTATATTCTACAAAAAATATGCTTTTATGCACATAAAAATATATGTTCATTTCATTTTGTTTAGTGCAGCCTACAAAATTTTACCTACAGATGTAATGCAATTGAATTTTCTTGAATGTCCCTGTACATGAACTATTTGTTTGATCTCAATGAAAAGTTTAGTGTAGCATCTCTATATGATAGAATACCGAGTTTGGACTTTCTGCTGTTCTTTTTTCTTGGAATATGGTGGTGACAGACACACACGCAAACAAATGCAAACCAACCACTAAAAACCTGATTTTCTGATTCAGGGGACCTCAAAACGAATGCAGTCGGTAAAAAAAGTCTCAGAACACTAGCAAAAATTCCTATATAAAAAAAGTACACTTAATACAGTTTTGTTAAATAAATCCTTGTCGAATCCTGTTCTTGGTCAGTCTAAAAACAGGATTCGACAAGGATTTATTTAACAAAACTGTATTAAGTGTACTTTTTTTATATAGGAATTTTTACTAGTATTCGGAGACTTTTGTTACCGCTGGTACATATAACCAAATCTAAATTTTGAAAATTTGACTCTAAAATACTTTCTCTACTTTATCTATGAATGAAAGAAAATAAAAATTCAAAATAATTCAATCTGATATCGATTTAAAACCTTTCAAAGGCTCTTGAGAAAAAAACGCTATTATCTTCGAAATTTTTGAAGAAATTTTCATGTGACATAACAAATTTTAGCGACTGATTTGGTCTAGCTGATACGTTGTTCTTTATCGATTAAATACAACCACAAATACAGAAATAATCTAACATTTTATTGCTATTAAAGTTATTGTTTTGTGTCACAGTGATTCTGATATGCCCTATATATACAGAGGGAAAAAAAAAAAAAAATCTTAAGAAAAACTACTGTAAAGTGTTATAATATGATAATGTAACATTTAACAAGTAATAAACTTTTCACCAGTTTTGTAGCAAGAAATATTTTTGGTCGGCTCAGGCAGTCAAATGCCCCAATGTGCGACGATCAGCATCATTGGATTGGATTCTGTCATAGATAGTTATTTTCAGCTCCTAAAAAATAAATTAAAATAAATATAATAATATACTGCTTCTTAAAAGAAAAGAAAAAAAAATGTACGCACAAATTGTAAAATAAATTTGTTTCATAGTTCGAAAAAATCGGAAAATTATCATTGAATGTAAAAATGAATGGATAATTTTATACCATTTACGCATTGCATTAAAAATAACTATCGTACGAGAGAATGGGGGCGTAGCTCAGATGGTAGAGCGCTCGCTTAGCATGCGAGAGGTACCGGGATCGATACCCGGCGCCTCCAGATGGTTTCTACTTTTACTGCCAAGGAAGAACGTGAAAAGTTAGCACTTGCTCAGTCAGAAACGTCGAGTGAAACAAAAATTTTAAATATTTATAAAATTTAAATTTAATTTTTAATTACATTTAATTGTTTCCACAATCCATGATAGTATTAACTGACCATTTAGGTATTTTAAATTTTAATATATATATATCACTGAAGTGTTTTTTTTTTCTTCGTTAATGCTGAAATGCATATTTAATATTTGTAATAGCAAGTAAGAAAAAAAAAAAAAGAAAGAAAGAGAGAGAACCTATAAATTATTTAAATATTTTTATTTATTTAACTTGAATGTAAGAAATAAACACCTTTTCTTTGGGGATTTCATTTTTTCTTTACTTTTCCGAGAGGATAGAGAAAGGTTAAATCGAAGTGCTAGAACGCAATATAAACCAATGATTAATTTATTTCTCCACTCCCTATTTGAGGAAAAAAAAAATAGAAAAAATCTTTTGATTAAATCGGAAAGAGCAAAAAAATATCATTAAATTAAAGATGAGAAAATTAATATCTATTCATTATTATTTGAAAAATTATTATTAAGAGACGGTCGGGGGGTACAAGTGCAGTTGGTAGAGCGCTCATTTAGGGAGCGAAATTATTATGGGGGAAAGGGGGAATGTCCTATGTGAGGGTATTTCTAAGAAAACATATTTCGTATTTACGCGTGTTTTGGAAAAAGCCACGGAAAACTCCGAAAGGCTAGAGGTGATAGACTTGGAGGTGATAAACTCAGTTACTACTTTAAACGACTTTCATAAATGTAGTGTATATATACATATATATATATATATATATATATATATATATATATATATATTTTTTTTTTTTTTTTTTTTTTTTTTAGAATCTATTTATTAAAGCCATATTCTGTTATTATTATTATTATTTTCTTTCCATTTTTCTTTTCCATCTATAGTATATCTTTTGGTAAATTTAAAAAAAAAATGGTATGATGAATAAAAAAAAAAAAAAAAACATAAAACACCCGCAGTACGATGTGAAATAAAAAACACATTTTAAATCAGTTATGAACTGATTTATAAAATTTAGACAGTAGGCAAAACTAAGGGAGAAAAAACACATTTTGAATGAAAGTAATAATGTCGGTGAATCTGCGTTCCGAGAATTTACGTTGGAAAGGCCCTATAAAGTGTCACTTAAAATTTCTTGAAATAAACATTTTCGGGTTCCTTAAAACTTGGTACCCCTAGGCCTATTCTGCCTAATGAAAAATCAGTGTCAGTTTATGAATATTTATTTAAATAAATACTTAAGTTAATAAAAATAATAAATTATTAATCATAAATGAAAATAATAAATTATTAAAAAAAAGTAATTCTGTATAAAGGAAAAAAATCAAACTATACCATTATGCAGATGTAATGTAATGCAACAAATATGAGAAAAACAAGGGAACAAAATAGCGGAATCCGGGCGTATATGTAATGTCATAAAAATAATTAATTATAAATAAAAGTAATACGTTATTTTAAAATGTACTGTATAAAGAAAAAATTAAAACAAAGTCAGTATGCAAATATGATGCAAAAATCCAAAAACAAGGGAACAAGATGGCGAACTACAGACGTATATGCAAATTAATCAAAATAAGTGATTATTAGTTATAAATAAAAATAGCAAAATATTAAAAAAAATAATTCTGCATAAAGAAATAAAGAATATATCAGTATGTAAATGCGAATCAGTGCTCGAGAAACTACGAATACTAAACTTCTGTTTTCTGGGAAAGAGAGGCTCTTTCAAGAAATATGGCCGATGGAATTTGGCATTGTCATTAGATAGCTCGCACTGATAGATAAGCCGCAGCCCCCAAAAATCGATTTTTTTTTTTTTTTTAAGACAGCCCGCGGCTTATCTTCACTAAAATACGGTAGTTATTTTTTTTATTTTTTATTTTTTGTGTTTTCTGAAAATTTATATCCGAAGGAAAAAACATGGTTTGAATTGAACTACACTTAAAAATAATCAGCCTTCTACAATATTAAGTTAACAAAGACCTACTATACCAACATAATAACAAATATAAAAGTAGTTGTGATAAAACAACTAAAGAAGTCATGCTATATTAGTTAGAAACGTTTTAGCACATATATTATTTATTTACATTAAATATTAAGTATTATTTATCTGCAAAAATATCTTAAAACGTAATCTGATTCACCATTTAAGCCACCAATAGCACTTTCTAGGATTAAACAGTCTAGTTTTTTTACACATCAATATCTTTTGCCATTAAAATGTTTTTAAAAATGCGGAAATACCAATTTAAATTTGTAGCAGTTCATTTATTAATACTAGAAAATAAATAAACAAATAAGCGACCACTAAATATGTTTATTTATATTTGTGTAAAACAGAAACTGTATATTTTAAACAATGCGAGAAAAGCGGGAAAAAAAAAATCTGTGATAAAAAAATCGAACCATGGCTCCCTGCGATTCAATAATTGAACCGCAGGGAGCCATGATCGAACGAAGTACTGATACCGAGTACTTGGAATTACTTTCCTTATAACACCCTTTTTATCGACCGGGGGTGTAGCTCAGATGGTAGAGCGCTCGCTTTGCATGCGAGAGGTCCCGGGATCGATGCCCGGCGCTTCCAATTTTTTTTCCAAATTTTAAATAATGTCAATATTTTTATAGTTCTTATATTTATTTTGTTTTTCAAATTGTACAAGGTGTACAGTTTCACATAAATTTTAGAAGTTATCTTCATTGGTAATTTAGACATCGCTTCGCAATACAGTATAATATCTTGTAATTAATAATATGATGTTCTTTTAATAATTCTCAAAATTAATTTAAATATATGCAGATAATTCATGACACAAGAAAATTGTAATAAAATCAGGCAGTTATATTTACAAAAAATTAGAAAGACTATTTATTATTATTTTCATTATTATTATTATTATATTTAAAATATAAATAAATAAAAACAAATAACGAATTTTAAAGTGCGTATATATTTTTTTTCTTTCTTTTCTTTTCCCTTTTTTTTTTTTTTTTTCCTTCTTTTCAACACACAAATTTATCTAATGTATTTATAAATTTATTTTTATGATTCAGTAAGTCGCATTTTAATATGAAAACAATCGATTATGTTTGGGGAAGCTTCTCTTAGGTTGCAGAAAAGAAAAAATAATTTAACCTTAACTGATCAGTCTTCTAACAACATTTAGTTAACAGAGAAATGTCACATTAACAATAATACAACAGCTGTTTATAATAACAACCATAATAAATAGTCATAATAAAATCATAATAAACAGTTAATGAAAGTGTGCAACTTCCAATAAAATTGTTTTATAAATCAACAAAGTAATGTATTTAATTTAAATACATTTATTATTCAGTTTTGTTTATCTGCGAAAATTTCTTCATCCAACAGTAGTTTAATTACTTAAATCTAGTATTGTTCTGGTCATCACGAAACTTTCTTCTACGTATTCCTGTACAAATTCGCACAGTACAAATTATTTATTAATATTATTTATTACTATTATTATTAAAATTATTATTTATTAAATATGTTTTCCGTAGATGAATGCAGACGATATTCATAGCCGAAAAGTATAACACTGGAGTAAAAAAAAAAAGTCAATTTTGCACCGACATAAAATTTTCTTTCTTTCTTTCTTTTCCTTTTTTTTTTTTTTTTTTTTTTTTTAAAGGGAAAAATATTATAAATTTGTTTTAAATTGCCATAGACCTGTGGTTCAATCATCCGTTTTAAAGGTATTGATCAGTTCTTCTGAAAGCTATCCATATTGAAAAGGCCCACCAGTGGCTGAACGGTTCTGCGCTCAAAGCTGGTAGCCGTGAGGTGCCGCGTTCGATCCCAGGTCACGCTCGTCGGCCTAGCCGTTCGAAGTTTTCCATGGTTTTCTCCGAAATTTGTGTAAATACGGGCTAGGACCCTTTAGAAAGACACCCGCGGAAGGCACCCCCCCCCTTACGCCTAGAACCCTAGAGCAGCCAATCGGCCTTATTCCCAAACACCAAAACCATATTGAAAATTTACACCCCTGGAGAAGGGGAAGAGTGACACCCTACATATTCCAAAATAAATAAATAAAAAAAATAAAAATCCTGGTTGACTATTATATAATTTCTCATTGAAAAGCTATAAAAAAAAAATTCTTATTATGTACATTTATACGAAATTTTCCCCTATACTGCCATATTAAAAATTATAGAAGGAAAAAAAAATGGGATTATAGCGTAACCTGTTTAGTGATCTCCGTAATCATCACTAATTTAAATTAAGATCCAAAAATATCAAGTTTGGTTAAATGTCTTCCATTGGTTCATGAGATATAGCGTTCAAAAAATTTTTGATACACACACAAAAGGAGACAAGCACGCCGACATACAGACATTTTCTTATAACTATACACATCAGTCTTCTTGGATCAACTAGCTAGAAATGCTACAGGTGTAAATGTGCAATCGGTCCCTCGTTTTTAAACGATTAGTTCTAAAATCTGATAAGCGATCTATGTAAACAGGCACCTCCTTCTCATTACAGCGTTGAAGCCACAGTGCTGAGGACTCATTACCTGGTAATAAATTAATGTTCGGGACAACGAATTACGGGGTTCGCCCCCGTACTTGGGCACCTGGTAATAGATCATTTGATCTGACACTTCTTGCCTAAGAATGACCTTCGAAATCGCATCATCTCGCTCACTCAGGGGTTTTCAGCAAAAGAAAAATGCGTTGCATTTATCCAGAGTGGTGATAATCCAAGTTGATTTAGAAGCCTTAGAATTTGATTTTTAAGCGTTTTGTATATTGTATGATACACTGGAGATGATCTAGAAAACACCTTTTTTTTTTGTCTTTTCGTCAACAACACAAAGAACTCTAGCATGCTTGTGAACTGATTTTCAGACAAAAATGAATAAAACTTTCAGTATTACTGTTATAAATGGTTGGGTTTTCATTCCCTTATTTAATTAAATCTCAAATAATTATAATGAAATTAATAAATCTCCTATAAATAATCTCATCCAATCTAATAAATTAATTCTAGTAAGTATCAAAAATGATATTAGAAAAGCTTCAAAAATTCTTAATAAAAGGTTCATTTATTAGTTTGCGATTTTTGTTTTTATTGTTTAGTTTAAAAAAAATGCTTTTTTTTTTTTTTTTTTTTTTTTTTTAAATAATATACTTTGCTAAAGAAACTGCCAAATTATATTTTTCTTCTACAGGTGAATTTAAAATCGTAATCTCGAAATCAAAATAAACAGTTAATTATCACTGATTTTAAATTTTAACTCCTTTTTTTTTTTTTTTTTTTTTTTTTTTAAGTTCGTGTAATTTACAACACGAGCAAACATGTATCGCTGATTTCCTTTTACATTGCTTAAAGTTAAATAATTTCAGCTATTTATCCTTTCAGACAGAAAATTTTTATTTTCACATTAACTCATTTTTACAGCAATGTAACTGACATTAATTTATTTAGTTTGCGATGCAACAAAATCACGTTCATCAACCAAAAGACAAGCAATTTTTAACATTTTTATAGAAAAATACTCTTCCACAGTAACAATAAAACTAAACTAATTAAGATGAAATAAAAATATTCATAATTAAGCTAGCAGAAATAAAAATTATGGATATAGAAAATTAGCGTTTTTCTGGAGCATTTTTGAGTTCTTATAATAGTAGTAATTGCGATTTATTTTTATAGATAAAATTAGAGAACAGTTGCAACTTTCTTAGGATTGGGTCGTGGGTATTAAAACTGATTGACTACACTAGAGTCCTAGGCCAATAGGTAGGATTGCTCTCCGTGGGGGTATTTTTAAGTGGTCCTAGCCCATATTTACGCGAGTTTCGGAAAACCATACGGAAAACTCTGAACGACTAGGTTGGCGAGTGCGACATGGGATCGAATTCGGCACTTCCCGTCTACCAGCTTTGAGAGCAGAACCGCTCGGCTGTGTTTAAGGAATAAGTCTAAAAAGGCTACGAAGCCGTTTCACAATAAGTTCATATAAAAATAATAAATAAAAGTTTTTTTTTTTTTTTTTTTTTTTTTTTTTTTTTTTTTTATCTATTTATTTATTTTTATTTATTTTTATTTTTTTTAATAGCTTTTTTGAACAGCTTTTCTTCATTTTTGTGTCGTTGTTATTAGAGCGAAATTATTTTTTTCCCACTTAATCTTTATGTTTTCTATTTTTGTAGTCTTATTTTCCATTGTTTTTTTTTTTTTTTTTTTCAATTGCAACCCATATTATTACTATTAAAAGAATAGTCTTTTAATAATATATATGGATAATAAATATGTTTTACGATGAAATTCCTTAAAATAGAGACAATTATTAAAAAGAGAGTTATTTTTTAAATAATGCTACTATTTTACAGTGCTATGAATATGAAATGCTTAAATGGAGGCAAATCTATAGGTATAAGGAAAATTCGTTTTCGGCAACAACATTAATTAACTAATTTAACCATTATATATATATATATATATATATATATATATATATATATATATATAATAAAGATGATGTATTAAGCATAGTAGAAGCCAAGCAACAGATACAAGATCACTGAAAAACCAATTACATAAAAATTTATGAAAAAACAATTCAAGAAACTCAAGAAAGGAAGGAAGGAGGCAGACGGCAAGACTTGTGATTTGCCTGTGGGGTTAAACTAGTTTCACGCGGCAACACTCACCCAGCCTGCCACGACCAGAATAGGAGTAATATGAATGTAAAAAAGCAAAATTTTAAAGCAGATTAATAACAATGAAACCATGAAGCAACAATGAAATTCACTGATTGATTACATTGTGTTATATATGCAGTGTACAGAATGAACTTAACTGAGAAAATGTGAGGGGGAAAATGTGTAAGGTGTTCGGTTTCAAATGTTTGAAATTGTGTCTAGCTATTCACTGAGTTATTCACTAGTTATTCACTAGGAATTATTTCCTAATTGATTTCTTATTATTTCCTGAGTTATTTCCTAGCTATTCACTTGGAAAAGATAAAGTTGCCAGTTGGATCTAGCGTTATCTGGCAATGATGTCGGTGAAAATGTAAGGCTGAGCATGGAAAAGTTGGGTTGGTGTAAAAGAAAGTTGCCAGTTGTTTGAATTTAGCTTGACGTTTGGTTCCAGTGGAGATACAGAAAGTGTTAAAGGGAAGTTGCGAAGCTTTTTGTGTTCAGTTGAATATCGGTATTTTTAGGGTGGACACTTTAGGGATGGATGGATGGATGGATGGATGGGTTTTACGTCGCACTAGTGCTGCGCAGATGGGAAATGGACGCTTTAGGGAAAATGAAAAGAATCGTTCTCTAGTTTATTTCTTTACATGAAATTTCCGAATTAAGGAAGTGTGCCTTTGGATGAAGTCTTTGGACCACGTTATTTGATCTTGCTTCTTAGACTGTTAGTTTAGTTACGATACGTAAAGGCTTACATGTTTAATCGCTGGGAAAAGCGAAAGTATTTTAACTACGCTTTCCATGGCAAGTTAGAGATTTGAAATTCATATCGTTACAGCAAATTTTGATATGAGAAAAAATTATTGATTCTTAAAGTTCAAGATTTATTTTTAAGTTTAATTAAGTGCAATTAACTTATTAAGTGAAAGTCTCACCTTCCCCTCAGTTTCAGCTTCTAATTAAAGAAATTAAGTTTCTATCTGACTTGTCTTCATTTGCTCATATAGACATTTTTAGCACATAAAATGAGAGAAGCAATAGGGCTGGAGAACAAGCCTTCACAAATACAAACAATTTTTGGGCTAAGAAATGATGAAAACACACAAAATTACGGCTAATGAATAAGGTTTGTGAGTATTTATCAAAGTATCGAAGGTCAGTGTTACCAGAACACACTTCGTAATGTAATTTAAACTTGTTTAACAGAAAATAAGAACGAAAAATCATGCGGTACGTATTGGTTATTAACACTTTCCAACAGTACATACTTATTGTGTCATATAAATTTCAATGTTCTTTGCCTACGTTACCACACAACGGAAAAACAGTAGGACTGAAAGGCATAAATGCTTAAAGCGAAAGAAAATGCAGCCCTAAGATTCTAATTCCAGCCCTTAATGTATCTGAATATTTCAGTGTACCCTGTAAATCTGAAAGTTAACCATATCATATTCTATACATTAGTTTAGCATATTAACAATAAATGTCAATTTCTTTATGATTTTTACAGTAGAAAATTATTTGAATGTGATTTATAAGAATATCTGTCCTAAAATACAAAGCATTGGAATTTTGGGTGTCCCTGTACATAAATCCGTTGTATAAGACCTATTAATGTCCTTTTAAACAGGAAACATTCGATAATGAACTTGAATAACATATATCAATATTTAAAATTTCTGAAAATATGTAAGGACGTTGGGGGCAGGCATACGAACAGATAGAAAGATGGATAGTCTTACAGAGAGATACACAGATTGAAATCATATTCACAGTTGAAAATTTTTAGGAAGTGTTAAAAACGTTTAATATAAACGAAAATGAAATTTCAGCAAATTTACTATCATAGCCCTTAATGTAACAGCATATTTGTGTATGGTCCTGTAAATCTAATTCTAATCATACTATATTTTGTAGAATGCATTCTTTTGTCCATATGAATAACATATTTCAACTTTATTAAGATTTGTGCAGAGTAAAGTTATTAAAATTTGGTTCATAAAAATACCTCTCATAGAATGCAATGCTTTGGAATACTTTCGGTGTCACTGTACACAAACCAGTGATGATATTTACTCCATTTTCAATGGGGAACATCCGATAGTGAACTTGAATAATCTATTTCAATTTCATTAAGATTTGTGTAAGAAACCGAAGTTATTAACACTTTTCAACCTCTTCGGAAAGTGTTAAAAAGAAGTTGAAAAAATTGTTACAACAGTAAGTAAAGGTATCAAAATATAGTTTATAGAAATACCTCTCATGGAACACTCTCGAATACTTTTGGGTATCCTTGTACACAAATCAGTAGAGGTATTCACTCCATTTTCAACAGGGAACATCCGATAGTGAACTTGAATAACATATATCAGTTTCAAGAAATTCCATGAATATTTACGGAAGTTAGAGTGCGAACAGACAAACAGACAAACCGAAGTCATTAACACTTTTCAACCTTGTTGGAAAGCGTTAAAAAGAAGTTGAAAAATTTGTTACAACAGTTTAATTGTTACAACAACAATCGCTAAAGTTCTGAGCAAAAGTATTGCCTCAATTTGGAGAGATACACTCTATAGTCCTGATTCCCTCCGTGGAGGGTCAAAATTGTGATGGTATGTCTCCGGACCACCCTTAGGGGTGCGTCCTAGACCGCCGCCAATTACCCATTGCACAGTATTAGTGCGACGTTAAACCCAACTAATCTTTAGTGAGCGGCCTCCTGCTGTCCTTTAAACCAACCAACCAACCTCTGTAATCCTGAATCAATACATATTTGTCATGGCACCACTGATGTAGCCGGCCTGGTGTTTCGGTCGGTAGGACGCTGCGTTCTGGATCCCCAGGTCCCGGGTTCGAATTCCGGGCCAGGCATGGATGTTTGTGATGTCCTGTGTCTTAAACAATACTGTGCATTTGTTTCTGTGAATTGTATTATGGATCAATATATAGAGAACAATCAAGTCTATAGGTCTAACTATAGGTCTCAAAGCTGTTAAATAAATGTCAAATGTCAAATCACTGATGTAGGTTTCGTATAAAAGCTTATATTTCCATTTAATATTTATAAATTGAACTATATTAGGTTTTTTCAATAAAATATATATTCAGGCATCAGTTCTTATGGTTTTTTATCTATATTTTACAGATCTGATATTTTAAAATTTCGTTTTCTCAGTTTGCATTTTTTCATGAATTCATGATCTTCAAAATGCTAATCGACATTTAAGAAAAAAATTAATAATTTTTATGAATGTTTAATGAAGCCTATACTTAAAAGAGTTAGGAATAGATTTTGAAATTTATTAATTCGTTTTCGAGAAAAAAATTAAAAAGTGCATCTCTAGGTAAAAATTTTGAGGGGGAAAAAATGCTTTATTTATTTATTTATTTATTTATTGAAGATATTCAAAAATCCATCTCTAATTCTATTAGGTAGGTTCTATTAAACATACAATAAAATATTGTGTTTTTTTTTTAAATATCTGTAGAAATTTTAGCATTTCATAGATCATAAATTCATGAAGAAATGTAAACTAAGAAAACGCAATTTAAAGTTTTCAAATCTGTTTAAAACATAGTAAAAACCACAAGAACTGTTGTCTGAATATATATTTTAATGAAAAAAAAAAAAAGAAAGAAAGAAAGAAAAAAGTAATATAATTTAATTTATAAATATTAAACAGAAATATAAGCTTTTATATGAAACCTACTCTAGTGTTACAGCGAAAGATGCCAAGTCCTCTTAAGAAAGGACAAAAAATGCTTGACTATGTAAATATCGGTCCTTTTACTTCAACATTAAAGTATAAGAACAAACACCCTATATAAATGTAGGTTGCATTTATAATAATGAATACACAGTTGCCTGGATACTCACTCACAATACACGCTGATTCATGATAACAGGGTTGCCACAGGGGCGACATTTTTTTTTATATTCGTTTCGTACCAGTTTTTACATAACAAAAAAATTATAATACATTTTTAGGCAAAGTGCAGATTTACCTGCGTAAATATGTTATATATTTTATTTTTTGGAAATAGTGGTGCGAAAAGAATATAAAAAAAGTCACCTTTTGCAGCCCTGTGATTACTATAACATTCTAATAAAACATAGTTACTTTTTGCAAAAAAAAAAAAAAAAAAAAAAAAAAAAAAAAACAGTTAGAAATGTATTTTAACTGTAAAGTTCAATTGCTCTTTCTATATAGTGAAGAACTGAAGAACGTTATAAAATTTAGCAATTAATAAATACATTATTAATACCAACAACATACAAATAAAAGTGTTTTTTAATTCAATTTAAATGTTAGCACTCATTTTTTTCTATGATTTTCAATTACAGTACATCAGTTAATAGATAAATTCATTTTAAATTACTTACGCAAATGTTGGCAATTAGGACCATAACACTAAGGCCAACAAGGTGTGATTTTTTTCATGAGATATTCAATATATATATATGTATATATACATTCATAGAGAGAGAGAGAGATTATTTATATAGAAGTAAATGTATAAAGTAAAATTTAAGAAAATAATAAAATATATTAATTTTACGCATATAAACATTTATTCTTTTTATTACTATTAAATATATTTCCTTTCCGTGCATGTCAAATTTACAAAGGCAAACTTGTATAATGTATTTAATTTTATTTTTCTAAAACTTATTTATAATAATCATTACATATTGGAGAAATACTATTTTTGAATACTACGCATTCAAAATAGTAAATACTCAACCGATAGGGCGATAGGGTTACTGAAAATACTTCTTCGGGAGGGATTTCTGCTGCTCAGAATCATCCTGATATTTCATCAGGATGAAAAGGTATTGATTTTCATCCTATAAATAAGCAAAGTACTATAAATATCATTGGAAGCTAAAAATATAAATAAAATAAACTGGCAAGGAAACATTCAAAATCTGTCGTCTTCAAAAAATACTGAAAAAAATATATGTGATTCTACTTCTTCCTAAAACACCAGAAAGTGAAAAAATTATCGGCTGAAATGAATTACAGCGACCACAAAAAATTATCAAAATTTAGCATATTTGGCGATTTCACATTGTTAGGCGATTGGTTTTGAGTACTTGGTGGAGAAACAAAACACGGTTCTGTTCGCACACGGCAATCTTGGTGTTAGCGAACTGAACGCCAAACTGCGCTAAATCGCCATATATGCTTAATTTTGATAATTTTTTGTGGTCGCTGTAATTCATTTCAGCCGATAATTTTTTCATTTCCTGGTGTTTTATGAAGAGTAGAATCACATATATATATATATATATTTTTTTTTTTTTTTTCAGTATTTTTTTCAAGACACCTTTTGAATGTTTCCTTGTAAGTCATACTGAACAATTAGCAACTTAAAGTGTTGAACTAAAAAATAAACAAATAGTTTATTTGTTGATGTACACAAAATATTTCTGAACCAATCAATTAAAACAATATTCTTAGAATTATGCATATTCCCTTCAAGGACCTCTTACTACGCGATTTTACATTATTAGGACTATATTTGCCCGAAAATGAGCGAACATTTCATCTGAACAGGTTCCATGTCACGATTTAATTATCTATTTAAGTGGCTGTTAAAGGTTAATCAAAAGAAATACATATCTTCATCGTGCTAAATCGTGATTTACTAAAGAGCCAACAAAAAACAATGGAGATTTCCAACGCCCGTTTACGTCGCAGGTCGTGACTTCCGCATCATATTCATTTACATTATATTTTATTAATATTTGTTTAACTAAGAAAATTCCAATGTTTTACTGAAAAACAAAGCACATAGCCTTGGCCAATGATAATTATTATCCAATATTTCGTATTTCAAAGTTATAGTAATAGATTAAAAAATAAAATAACGCACTAAATTTGTCTAATTTCTTATTTCTTTACAGATAAATATCTACAATGACCTGGAAAACACATTAAGGGAATGTATAATTAATAAAAACAGCATGACAAAAATAGGAAACAGTATTTTCCTTATTAATTTTTTTTTTAAATATATGTTAAAATGTACAAATTTTTGTTACTAAAGATGCTAAATTTTTAGTTTGGTAAATAAATAAGAAAATAAATGAATTCAGATAGGTAGTGTAAAACAAGTAGTTCATATCAGCAATAGATTGCACGTAGTAGAATGTTTGTGGGTATTTCTACAATTCAATTGAAATCCCATTAATCAAGTAGATAGACAAATCTAGTTTCAAGAACCCCTACTCCTTAAAATTGTTGTAGCACACATAGACAGACACACTCATATATTAATATAAATATAAGCGTTGACATTACGTAAAAACACACAGACAGAGCGAAGGAAAAGCAATAGTGAGAGGGTGCTGGGTAAATAAAGAAAGAGAGCGTATTCCATAAGTAATATATTGTTTACTCGATACTTCACTAGTTCACATAGTTATCATAGTACTAATAATGGCAAAAACAAAATAATAATAATAATAATAATAAAGATATCCCTAACTCTTTTCAGAAAAAACACGTTAAATCGAAACATTTTATTTTATACGCGTTTTTTATCATACATTTAATCTTAAGCCGTCTTACAAATGCAGGTATGTTCAAATGTGTTGAGAAAGCATTCACATTTTGGTTACTTTAAGCATTCACAATTTGATTTGTTACAGTTTGAAAGGGGATGTGATTTATCACTTTTTCATTTGGATTTGGTAAAATATTTTACAAAATTTTCGTTATTATTGCTTATTTCTTATATTGTAATTTGCTGCATTAAAGTATGAGACATTGAAGCAAAATCTTTTGTTACATTCTTACATTAAACAAAATCGTTGTTTCGAAGTGTCAAATTGTGTTTGTAAGTAATTATGAATACTATAGTACATATTTATACGTATATTTGTGAAACTGTGTGTATACTACGCATTCAGTTTATTTAAAAAAGCTAATAGAGCTTACAGTAAGTAAATGAATTCTTTGCGTTGAAGTCACAGTTATTAAATTCCATTTACTTATTTTTTCTAGTAACCTTTAGCATTAGAATTTGACAAACAATGTTATCATTCTATTAATACCGGCAATAAAAGAAAGCTTCCCGCGCTTCTCTCCGGATAAACGAAATAGGAAATCTCTACCTTAGGAATAAATTTGACGTGAATCGTTCCTCAATTTCCGGAAGCCTAAAGACCGGAAATTTCTCTCTATTTATCTGTTTGTAACAAATTGGACTTTACCGTTCTCTACTTTGTCATATATTGTAGTGTGTTGTGAATAATAACGAATTTAATTAATAAAGTGGATGCGATACTCGACGATTGAAGTTGATTTAATTGTTCATTTACTCTGACTGCATTTCCGGATCGGCGGAATGAATTTCCCTAACTGAATTCCGGCTTTGTTAGGGCAACTGATGGGAGGAAGGAAACATCAGAAAGTCGCTAATTAAAGTGTTTGAAATAGGCCCTGATGAATTTCGACCTGTCACTTCTCCTAAAGGTGCTCGACATTGATCTGAAATGGCACTGTAAACAACATCACATTTCTTTAGAAGCGTTCTCACATTTGTACTTATGAATAGGTGTGAAAAGAAGCCCTACAAAAATGCATGCAAATTGCATGGAAGGGCAATTTGTATACGGAATGTTAATAAAACTCTACCTCCACTGCACAAAAGTGTACTTGATTGGAGATTTGTTAGAGCTGTTCTTTATACAGGCAATGCTGTTTTTATATCCAATAGGTGCAATAACCGTTAATGTTATTTATACAAGAATCACTGATTAAATAGTTTCAACCTCTTTTTACGGATAAATTGTTGCGAAAATTTATATGATATTTATAAAATTTTCGTTTGTTGAATCTTCTGTTAAATTGGCTCAATTTCAGTTTCATTACAATTATACATGCGTATTTATGCGTTATTTCTTATAAAACTTTTTTAGGAACGAAATTCATATTTAATGCAGAACAAATAATACTAATTAAAAAGAAAATACTGATAATTTTTCTTTTTTGTATTTAATTTAGTAATAAATTAAACATAAAATTTTCTTTATTGGCAATATTAAAGGATTTGTTTTACTATAATAAATATTACTAAAAAGAGTTTGAGGATATTTTTTTTTTTTTTTTTTTTTTTTTTTTTTTTTCCCTAATTTTTTTATGGATTATACAGAAACCAGAGTAAACATTAACAAATTAATTTTATTTTCTCTCTATCCTTAGTCGTTAAATGTTAAGGGTAGAGAATATTATTCTACGTCCCTCAAAATAATAATAAGAAGAAGACGAAGAAAGAAAGAAAAAGAAAAATGAAACCGATAAGGCGTTTTTAATTTTACCATTTTTATTTCTAATTCCTATAATCATAAACTGGTCGTACACCAATAGGTTTCATACAAATGCAACGAATGACTTTCTTTTAATTCCTCAAACGGTTAAAAATCATGCATATCAAATGCCCTATTAAACATATAAATAGGGGGTTTCTGCTCAGTTCTCCATCACATATTTGTTCTCATAAATTTCTACTACGAAATTTTGCCCTATTCTCTCATGTTGAGAAAATCGTAAATTTCGAATAACTTATGAAAATTTCATATTAGAATGTTGCAATTCAATAGGCCTCTTGTCAGTATCATAAGTGATATTTTAAAACCTGCCCGACCTTTCTACGTTCATTTGTTCTTGAGATATCGTGTACACGGACTAACATATTAACTAACTGACCGACCTACGGGCGGACATCACATCAGTTTTCGGATTTTCGGATTCCACACACCTCAAAACATGCAAAAAAGTAAAAAGAAGTCGAAAATTTTCACCGATACCAAAGTTCCCCATACTTATACTACGATGGGGAACTAAAAAAGGTATAGCACGTACTTAAAAAAACAAGTAAATAAATAAATAAATAAATAAATAACACTGCAAAATAGTATTACAGATTTCCCAGATGAATGATTTAGAACGAATTATAAGAAAACTTGAAAAAGCTTATTAAATTACTGTATACACAAATATTGATTAATAAAAGTGATTGAATAATGCTCGTCAAAAGTTTCTTTGAAACTATGCAAAATAGTACTAATAACAAGAAAAAATTAAATGTATCCGTACATTTATCCTTAAAAAGGGATAGTTTCCCAAATGTTTACTCAAATAAAGGCCCACGCTTATTATTACTATTATTATTATTTAGCATGATATTTCACATAAAGTAATTTCTGTAATTTCTTTTTAAAGGCGAGCTTAAAACAATCAGACATTTATTAAGCATTTGATATTGAAAATTTCATATCTTATACATTATTTCAGAATTATTAGTTCCCCGTCATACTATAGATATGGGAAACTTAGGTATTCGGGAAAATTTTCGACCTCTATTTTTCGAATTTTTTGCACGTTTTGTGGTTAAAAAAAATCCGAAAATAAAAAAAATTGACATGGTGTTCGTCTGTAGGGTGTCAGTTTTTTAGTGTGATTTAGTTTTTTAGTCTAGCGTCAGCCTATAAACGCGATATTTCAAGAACTAATGGTCGTAAAATGGGTTAACTCGTTTAAAATATTACCTATGACCCAACAAAAACCCTATTCATTTGCAACATTCTAATTTAAAAATTTCGTAAATTATTCGAAATTTGCGATTTTCTTAAAATAGTAGAATAAGGGCAAAATTTCGCTGATATCAAATCAACAGCTTATAAATATATCAGTTATGATGTTGGTATGAACATCATATTGACTAAGAAAATTGTATTTTGAATATTTAACAAATTATTCGAAATTTACGAATTTCTTATCATGCTATGAATAATATCTTTTTTGAGTGGTATTTCCAACGTAAAGATGCCAGACCACTTTCAAAATATCATTTAGGATACTGGTATGAGCATCATTAACCATGAAAACTTCGCAAGTTATTCGAAATTTTTAACATGGCAGATTGGGATAAAATTTCGCATAAACATCCATTGTGAGGAATATTTTCATCGTAAAGATGTCAGACCACTATCTAAATATCATGTAGGATACCTGGGATGAGCATCATTAGCTAGGGAAAATTCTACTTTGAAAACTTTATAAGTTTTTCGAAAATTACTCTTTTCTTAACAAGGCAGAATAGAGTAAAATTTCCATAAACATTTATTAGGAAGAACATTTTCACCATAAAGATGCCAGACCCCTTTAAAATATCATCTGTGATATTAGGATGAATATCATTGACCAGTGGCGGCTCGTGCAAATTTTCACAGGTGGGGCCCGATCCATCGTATGATGCGCAATTTAACTTTAATACTATTCATTATTCAAACATGAAAACAAACATTATTAAAATGGGACGTAAAATGAAATTTCGGAATTTTTTTTTTTATGCTGGCGAATTTCAACACTGTGGAAAACATTGCATAAAATTATCTCAAAAATAGTTTTATAAATACAATTGAAAAATTCTGCAATGTTCTGATCAATGGAATATCAAAATTTAAATATCTGGAAGCTAGTAGACGGAAATTGCCAAGTTCGATAACAGATCGCTTTCGTCGACATATACATTTGGAGTTTACTATGGTTTTCTCCAAAACTCAAACAAAAAGGGCTATGTAACACTTAGAAATACTTTCTACAGAGAGTACACCACTCAGGTCTAGGACCCTCTTTTAGTCAACTGGCTTTAACCCTAACACTACACACCATTAAAATTTAAATTCAAATGTCTCAGTGTAATATTATTTAGCTTACGCTAATTATATCCCTAAATCTTTTAGTTATAGAATTCCAAGTGTTATATTCATGTTTCTTATCTATTTGAATTTGGAAAGTCATGATTAATGTAATGTGGATACATATTTAAAAAAAAAAAAATCTTTCTTACTTAATTTTAGATAATTTAAATTAACTTTCAATAAATAAAGAAATAAAACGGACTACCATCTTAAAAAAAAAAAAAAAAAAAAAAAAAAAAAAAAGGAAGAAAGAAAAAAGAAAGAAAATAAAATAAAGAAAAAAGAAACATATTGCGGGTATTTCTGTTAAATCACATTTAAAAGAAAAATCCTTTAATAATAATAATAAATCACAATTTTATGCTGCTATATTTAATCCATTTATCCATGTAAATCCATTAATTATTTATCTAAAAATTTTACAATTTATTTACATTAAAGTTTTAATACACTATTCTGAAAGAAAGAAAAAAAAAATCGCATATTATTTTTATTTCCCCCCTCCCCTCATTTAAATTCAAAACACTTTAGTTAAAGAGGTCTTAAATTCTTATACAAGCTTTTATCTCAAAGGCTAGTCTAGAAAATATTTTTGACTATTACCAGATTTCTTTTTTTAAACACTAAAATTTTAAACTGTCATATATAACTCTAAAAAATTCACCGAAAAATCAATGAGGAAAAAAAAAAAAAAGAAAAAGAAAAAAAAGAAAAGAAAAACGTAATGCAGAAGTCGCTAAATATTATCCATGGTTAACAGACAGTTTTTTCCCCTATAGTTTTGTTCCAAAGGGCCAGGACTCTGCTGGCCCAACGACGAGAAAATTACAGCGTGCTTAAACTTATAAAGCAATTAGTCGCCAAATATGTCAACCCTATCTTCTAGTAGAATAAACTGTACAAATAAACACGCCAATTTCGGGCCGGCTGAAAATGGCCCTATTCTCTTAGATAAGGAAGGTGAGTCATTTCATTAGTGATCTGTGACAGCTGAAAAAATAAATTGACAAATAAATGATAATGAAAAAGAGTAAGAAAAATTAGATAGACGTAGTTATTTTGTATATATGTTTTTGAATAGTTATAAAAAACAAAATTATTATTATTATTATTACTATTTTAATCGAGAAAAAATTTAGGTGGGGCCGTGCCCGCTGGCCCTTAATGTAGAACCGCCACTGTCATTGACTATGAATTTTCTAATTAAAAAAAAAAAATCATTATTCGAAATTTACGATTTCTTGTCATGGCAGAATAGTGCATAAACATGCATTATAAGAAATATTGTCATCATAAAAATGTCCGACTACTTTTAAAATAATAAGGATATTCATACATTAAACATCACTGACTATGAATATTATAATATTAAAACTTCGTAAGTTATTCGAAATTTAGGATATTTATCACATAGCAAAATAGAACAATATTTGTCATAAACTTACATTGTGGGGTTCATTGCATAGGAATAGTATAGAGTTATATGAAAACTAAAATACGAAGCTAAAATTAGTCAGAAAATTAGGATAAGCCGGGGCGATTTACATGTGTGGGGACCGGGGCCACTTACAAATACGGGGTCCCTTTTCATCAACTTAAATTTGTTATTAGTAAATTCAAAGGATAACGAAAAAAATGCCGTGTATAAGAACCTACAACCCTCCCCCTTCCCACATACCCACTTCCTCAAATTCCTATACCAGTGACAGGGTTTCAAATTCAGTTGCCTTGGTGAAATCCTCCCCTTTTAATATCTTGAAATCTCTCCTAAAAGATAATAATTCCAAGTAAAAAACTTCACTGTAAAAATTTCACAGAATTTTCCCAAGATTTTTATTATTATTGCTATTATTTAATAACATTGTTAAAGAAGCAATACTGTAATAATTATAAAATTCTGAAATTAAATGCATATATAATTTTGCATTTCAAAATAATGCAGAATTAAAAAAAATATAATCTCCCTCCTAAATAATTCTATTCCCTGTCAATGAAAAATATTATTATAGTGATTCGCCCCCTCGAAATACACACACACACACACACACACACACACACACACACACACACACACACACACACACAGTAAATAATAGTAATAAACAAGTAAATAATTGGTAACTAAAGGTTAACAACTACAGCTATACTGATTACTGACTTTGACTGAATGCTTGAATTAAAAAAAAAAAAAAAAAAAAAATATTTTTGATCATATGCAGAGAAAAAAAAAAAAAAAAAAAGAAAGAAAGAAAGAAAAGAAAAAATTATAAACGTTAGGGATAATTTGGGCCCCTTTTATTCGAGGACCCTTGCATGTGCCCCGAATGCCCCACCGTAAATCAGTTCCTGAGTATTAGGTAATTGTAATTGTATCGAATTGAACCGTTATTAGCCTACAAGGTGGGGCATTTCAGTTTGCAACCGAGTCAACAATCGGCGAGTATGCGTTATAGTAGAAATTTATGAGAACAAATATATGATAGGGTATATATGATAGAGTCCATCTATGCCAACTATTTTTTATATATGGAGATATTATATCAGAAAATTTTAAACCTGCATTTTTTTTTTTTTTTTTTTTTTTTTTTTTTTTTAACATAATATTATTTTACATTTAACATTCATTTTATGGTATTTAAAATACGTTTTTTAAAGTTTACAATAAAAATATTTGAGGTACCTTTCTAAAAACCAAAATTCCTTGGCCTTGAATATTTCTGGCAAATTCCTTATGAAGATACCTTTTGTAGGGTAGGGTCTCTAACCTTACCCTACCTAAACAAAATCGCCATCTACCTTATCGAAATAATGGCGTTTGAAAAGGAAAATATGAAAATAGAAAGGAAATTATGAAATAAAATGTTCAAAATGCAATTATATCTGGATGTAGAATCAATGTTCTTGAGCAGTAAATTGAAAATTTTTACTATAATTATATACAATATATATTTTTTTTAATTGTAGAATTTTTAGTGCTGCCATCTATGATTGAATTCGGAAACTGCTCTTAGGTATCTAAATTAACGAAGCAATCAAAGAATTGGGAGTCATCTTTTGCTCAAGAAAGCCATTCTTAATTAAGTTATTTTTTTCTTTTTCTTACTAAATTTCGTATATTTGAAATCTTTAAATTTCTCGCTAATTTAAACAGTTTAAGATAAGGAATTCCTAGGCATATTATTGGAGTTCAACACTTAGTTTTAATACTTAATTTTTAGTAATAAAGCAATTCCAATTTCATATCATTAAAAATATTTTGTTGAAGTTCAGAAAAGAACGTACAGACAGATCTGTGATGACAACCATTTTTGATTTTCTTTCATTTTACATTGATTATTCCGCTCTGTTTTTTAGGCAATAACAATGGTTACATGTTTAAAATGAAATTCTCCGAAAATTTTATAGCAATGCTCTAAATCTATTAACTGTTCTTTGAAACTCTATCAGCTAGCCCTTAAAATAAAATAGGTATTAATCTGGAGGCGCCGGGTATCTATCCCGGTACCTCTCGCATGCTAAGCGAGCGCTCTACCATCTGAGCTACGCCCCCATCAGTACACACTTTAAAATAATTCCACACAATGTGCTAAACCATTATCTCCAGTATATAAATTTATTTTATTAATTTAAACTATTATCGCTCAATGGTCGAAACTCGACCAATTTTTTAGAGTAAGTATTTGAATAATAAATATAGACATTCAAAACTTCCGTGTTAGCAATAATAGCAGTAATTAATCTATCCTTAAAAAAAAATAAATAAATAATAATAATAATAATAATAATAATAATAAATAAAAATATTTTTATTTACTTGATAATTCATATCCCTGTGATCCAGTGAACATTTTTATCTATTTCACTCCGTTTGCCCAGAGCCGGTGTCAAGGGGGGGGGGGGGGGGCACTGGACAACTATCCAGGAACCCTCGAACAAAGGGGGGCCCGGAGCATAAAAACATCTGAAACTTTTAGAATCTTAAAATACTTATGTGTAATTCTCTTTCACATTCTTTTTCTCATTATGAACAGATGTATACTTTGTACCAGAGTTTTCGGGTCTGGGTGGAAGCCCGAGCAAAGACCTGATATTAAGCCGAGGCCAGGTTCAGGCTTGATTTTTCTTCTTTTTCTGTGTATTTAAGACGACCTGACCGGGTCGGCCCTGGATTACATTTTATCCTGATTATGCCGTGTCGAGATTTTAATTTTCAATTTTCCATTTTAAACAATTATGAAAGTAAATGATAAAATATTTCGTTTTTTATTATTATTAGAAGCTTTCTATATGAAATTGACTTCGTCATCGTGTCTTCGTGTCACGCTAATAAACAAGGCGCCTCCATTTTAAAGTACATACAAGCGGTTCACTTTGTTGCTCTATGGCTTAGTTGGTTAGAGCGTCACATTGCTAATGCGGTGGCCAAGAGTTCGATTCCCGAAGGGCAGTCGTGTTAATTCTTGCAGATAATTAGTAGAAAAGGTGTCAATTGATAAAAAAGAAATTTGTTTGTTAAGTACAGAATATCCTAAGAATTTTTAAAGAGTTTTTTTTTTTTAAGGTATTAAAATATATATATATATATTAGATATTAAAAAAGCACAAAATGAAAAGTTTTAAGTGTAAAATACATAAATAAATATTTTTTTAGAAGCCGATGTGTTAATTTTTGCAGATAATTAATAGAAAAGGAGTCATTTTATAAAAGAAAATCTTTCAAAGTCTACACAATATCTTAAGAATTCTTTATTCGTTTTTTAGAAGCTTTTTTCATAACTAAAATGCAGAAAATAAAAATTTAAGTAAAAAAAAACATATTTTAACAGTAGAAGCTTTTTATTGTGGAGCCCTGAAAAGCATAAAATAAAAATGTAATCTTGGAAAGACATGCTATAAATAAATGAAAGTTTCAACACTAAGAAAATTTTAGAGAAAATATAGATATTTCACTTTTGCAAGAAATGAAAATTTTTAAATGTTCAAAATATTTTAAAAAGCTTCCGAGACCTTAGAAATTTATGGTTTAACAAATACTTATGTAGAAACTAATGACTAAGAATATTGGTCTCGATAGCTTTTTAAAATATTTTGAACATTTAAAAATTTTCCTTTCTTGCAAAAGTGAAAAATATCTATATTTTTCTCTAAAATTTTCTTAGTGTTGAAACTTTCATTTATTTATAGCATGTCTTTGCAAGAATATACTTTTTATTTTATGCTTTTCAGGGCTCCACAATAATAAGTTTCTACTGTTAATTTTATTATTATTATTATTATTATTATTACGTTTTTATTAACTCGCTTTCTTGTCTGTCTGCTTCTGTTTGATAAGAATTTTGAAATCAATTTTAAACTAACTCCTTGATAAGCTAGGGACTTGAAACTTTAAACATAGCTCAGATGCTCCGAACTGGATGATAATACATGCTTAAGCAATAATGGATTTAGGGAAGGAGTCCAGGCAAACAGACCATGGGCATCCGACTCCAGTTAAATTTCGATCTTGATTTTTAATTCCTTCTTTTCAATCGACTAAGCTGAAATTGTGCATACAAGTGTAACTCATATGACAATACAGGATCAAGCAATTACGGATGTAGAGAAAGGGTTTCGGGGACTTTATGCCCATTTATTTCATGTCTGTCAAGTTCAAATCTTTCAAGCAAAATTTAACTAACTTCCTATCATCGGACTGAGCTGAAATTGTGCATCATACGTGTATAACTTCTAAGACTATGCATGTTCAAGCAGAAACGAACTTTGGGCAAGATGTTTAGGGTTCTGGGCTCCCTAACAGCACATCCTGTCCACATGATATTCTTAGAATATCCTAAGGGTGAAAAAACATCCTAGGAACACCTTAAGGATGTACTATGGACAAGTGTGCTGTTAGGGCTACTAACTCCAATTAAAAATTTTATTTAGAAATTGGGTTAAACCACTTTATATCATCTGACTGAGCTGAAATTTTGCGTACATGTATAACTTCGACAGCATTACATGTTCAAGCAGAATTGTATTTAGGGGAGGGAGGGGTCTGGATCCAACTCCAGTTAAAAGTTTGATTTTGAATTTTAACTCATTTCCTGTCGTCTGATTGAGAAGAAATTTTGCATTATATAAATAACCCCGATGACATTACATGTTCCAGCAGTAACAGACTTAGGGTGGATGAGGAGGCATGGGCCCACAATTCTAATTCTAATTTTGATTTCGATATTTAAATCATTTCCTATCATCCGATTGAGGTGAAATTTTACATATACCATAAAATTTGCACATCCCGATGACAATACATGTCCAATCAGAAAAAGAATGGTGGGAGGAGACCGGGGATACCTGGGCCCCCAAATCCATTTAAAATTTGATTTCTAGTTTTAATTCACTTCCTATCATCCAACTGAGCTAAAATTTTGCATAGAAACTGAAATATACTTAATATTTGCCTTATGTCTATGTTATCTTCGCATCAAGATGCTTAAAATCGATTGCAAAATTTCACATACAAGACTAAAAAGTAGCAGAAAAAAAAAAAAAAAAAAAACAGGTCTGTGAAATCGTAATTTTCATAATTTTTTGGCACTGCGTTGGGTGTCTCTAATGTATTTTGATACGCTGAATTCCGAAATGATTATCTTTCCTTTCTATCACGTAAGGAATTTCTACAAAGTAAGGATAAAGATCGGAAGAATTCACCCAGAGGCTATTAGAAATTCGAAACAATTTATGTATAAAATACATTAAAATAGGCTATTATTTATACACTCATGTTTGTGAAAATTGCAACACAATGAAAGAATGGTAAGAAATTAATGAAATTTATTCCACATATTACTGATAGTGGTGCAAATAAACGATCAAATGTACAAGACAAAAAAACAAAAAGAACGTCTGAAATCAATACTTTGTGTGCCCGCCACGCTGAGCGATGAGAGCCTGTATACGTCGTGGCATTGAATCATACAGGTTGTGAATGTAATCCTGGGGAATGGCATTCCAGATGGCTTCGACTTGACGCCAAAGTTCAATCTTAAGCTTCCTTCAAACTCTGGCTGGCAACATACAGAGTTTCAAAAGTCATAAATTATCCATTATCCGAAAGTGACCCTTTGAAATTTCGCACACATTTACAATGAAGGACATTACTTTTTATTGCTCTTTTACAAAATAGACCCCCCTTCTCAGGTAATTTTCGCACTAGGAGGTTTGTGAGCTTCGATTCCAGCGAGCGTCGATCTCCTAAACCACATCAAAGAAATATCAATAAAGCCGCCATGCAGCTTTCTAAGTTGCCAAAGTTGGACGCAGCTTTACTGTGCGCCCCACCAGTTGTACGGGCGAGTCGCCGACCAATGAAATCCCAGACATGCTCGATGGGTGACATATCCGGGGAATAAGCAGGCCATGGAAGAAGTGAAACCTGTTGTGCACTGAGGAAGGCTTGTGCAGTCTGAGAAACATGTGCACGGGCATTATCCTACTGAAATACAGTACCCGGAATTCGTCAAGGAATGGGAAGGACCTCTGGCTCCAAAATTTCCCTTATGTAGCGATCACTGTTGAGGTTCCCCGCAATGTGCACTAGATGGGATCGACGAGTATAACCAATAGCTCCCCACACCATGATGCTAGGCGTTTGTGCAGTATGATGCTGAATAACACACTGTGGGAGCATACCCCTGTAACGTCTGACGCGTATTCTTCCATCATTGTACTCCAGAACGTAGCAAAATTCATCGGAGAAAACAATTTGTTGCTGAGCCCATTGAAGTCAGAGGAGAGTGTGATTCAACGAGAAGGGAATCCTGCGTAGAGGAACTCTTGCACGCAGTTCATGCTGCAGCAAACGGCGATGAACGGTGCACGTGCAGCTAGACAACAAAACACCTGTAGCCGTGCTCCAACGTTGTGATAACACACGAGATGACGCTGTACGGTCCGTCACAACCATGCGGATGAGGTGCCTGTCGTCTCGTGCCGTTGTTCTATTGCGTGCCGCACTGTCAGGTTTTCGGCTTGTTTGATTCTCCTCTGAACAGGGGACAGTCCCCGCTCATCGCTCTTGGAGCGATGTTGAGCGCTTCAGTGTCTCGGGCAACAAGTGTCCGAGACAGAGGGAACTGCTCCGAACGTTTATTGAGAATTCAACAAGCGTTTACAAAATTCGCCAGGCATTGAGCCTCAACCGACTAGTATGGCACCCTCTGCATTTAACGAGGCTTATTGACCACTAATGAAACGTTTACCACACAGACAGAGGACGATAAACAGATTACAACGCGCCTTTACAGTTTTTTACATACCTGGAACAAGCGACTGGTAGGGAGTCGGTTCTCGTTCCACGCATGCGTAATTGCTTTGTATTTCTAATCATTTGCATGCATTACCTGCTCACACATTTCCTGTAATTTTGGTTCAATTTGCATAATCCTTCATGGTGTTGCAATTTTCATAAACATGAGCGTACATTAATCTTTTAAATGTGTTTCGTTACATCGAAGCTCTCTTTAGAGTTTTTTCTTGTGCACGGCTTGTGAGTTTTGAGTGGGAGGGGGGGGGGGAGGAGGAAGATTCTCTATGCAATAATCTTCTAACGTGTTAACACAACATCGTCCGTGATACCCCCTCCACATTTCTTTGATGGGTTGATGTAATAGCTCTCCTTGTACTTTACTCACACCACCCAGATTTTATGGGAAATAACTTAGATGGGAGTTGAAAAAGTGGAGTTTTAACCTCAAAGAATTCAATTTTTTGTCACAACTGTACATGATGGAAGTTTTGAATAGTTTTTTCTTGATCAGCATCCAAAAATACACCAGGAAAACATATTATCTTGAAGAAAAAAATTGCATCGTCGACCTGTGTAATTAATTAAATAAAAAACAATATTAAAAATGTACCACGTTTTTAAAACAGACTAAAAGGTATAACATATTTTCTTGTTGCCCCTATCCTATACAGATATCAGCTATTAAAAATTTACAATAAATCTTTTCAAAACAATATTGTTTTGAAAAATTTTATTGTGAATTTTTAATAGCTGTGAGTGTCCTTGTAAGATTTAAAATTTAAAACGTTGGATGCATGCAATAGATGATAGCAAGAAATTTAAGGAGTAGTTGCCGCTGAATTTCATAGGATTTGCAATGCAATAAAACTTTTAATGACTTTAGTAAACTATTTATACAACAATTAAATACTGCTATATGCGCCCCACATTTTTCGTTTTAAATCTTACATTAAATTTCGTTTTAAGTCTTTTCATAGCTATTAAAAATGTATCATAAAAATTTTAGGATAATCTATATAGGACTAAGACATGTTACTTTAAATCTTTCAGTGCGTTTGAAAAGTGTAGTATATTATTATTATTGTTATTATTATTAGTTAATTAAATAAATATTTCATCTACGAATCGTCTTTTATACATAATTAATGACAAAGCCATAGTATTTTTCTATCATGAATTACAATTAGCCTTCTAATTTAATTTAATTTTGTCACACAAATGCACTTCGATAAAAGAAAACTAAAATAATAATAAGTCTCTTTCTAAATAAAATTAATTTATAAGTTTTATTTAGAAATGTTATTCATTAACTATTTATTTAGAGAAATTGGAGTAGAAGGTTGAATTTTTTTTTTTTTTAATACCAATTATGTGAAAAGTGCCAGAGGAGCGAATTGAATCCTAGCATGCCGCTTACAGTGCGGATGTTCTACCACTGAGCCACCTTGGGTGATTATCAACTCGACACTTCTCACATTCCGCACGGTAAGCGGAGTGCCAAATTCGATTCCCGGCAAAGGCATTTTTCACATAGTTGGTATTAAAAAAAATTTCAATCCTACACTTCAATTTCTCTAAATAAATATTCATTATTGATGAATAATATTTCTAAGTAAAACTTATTGTATTATTAATTTTTATTTTCTGAGACAGGCTAACTGAAATATCAGTACACAAACATGTCAAAACGTGACATTCTCAGAATTTATATTTAAAAGGTTAGTAAGTTCGTTCGCTAGCGGGTCACTATATTTAAATGAAATTTCAAAATTGAATGCCTTCTCAAAATTGCATATCATTCATTTAATTTTATCCCTCTTCGCACACAAAACTCGGCTGTGTCCACCTGTCTTCCGCCCGCCAGACCAATTTTGAAATATTATTTAAGTTATTGGCCAGTTTTAAAATTATAATATTGAACCCTATCGAATTTCAATATCCTAATTTTAAAATTTGAAAGCTATTTGAAATTTAAAATTTTTTCGAGTAAACTTGACATAAGTACAATTTTCACATAAACTTGCAATATAAGATTGTTCTCATTGTAAAGAAGTCAGAGTAGTTTTAAATTGTCATTTATGATAGTGTGTGAATCCTATCGATTTCCAGCATTCCCTTTAAAACCTTTATAAGTTAATAGAGCAAAATTTTGCATAAATATACTTTATGAAGATTATTTTTGTCGTAAATAAGTCACACTAGCTTTAAAATATCATTTATGATACTGGACTGAACATTAAGGAATATAACAATCTATTTTAAAAACTTTCTAAATTGTTTAAAAATGAAGATTTTTTTGATAACAAGTTGGAGTAGCACAATATGGGGATATGGAGACATGGGGACATGGGTATAAAGCTTTAGCATGGGGATATGGGGATAAAGCTTTAGAAATAACATGGAATTAGGGGAAAATCTAAATGTGAAACTGACAGCAACAGAATTGTGTAGCAAATTAGAGTAATATAAAAGTATCGAGCAGGGTCGGAATGATAGCCTTATGGGTTGGGCATTTCAGTCTGCGACTGTGACTGGAGTTCATGCCTTATGAATTTATAAGAGCAAGTACATGAAAGAGAACTCCGTGTATTCCAACTATGCCAGCTATTTTTGAGTACAACTCAAAAGGTAGTACTGTAACGAGGAAATTTAAAGTTGTATCATTCTGTAACTGAAAAGGGAGAGAGTGTGTGTGTGGGCGGGGGTGGGGGGGGGCGTTCTTTTAATTTGTCCAGGGCCCCGCAGTTCCTTCCACTTGTCCTGTGTTTGCCTCTCAATCTGATTGATCAAAGTTTTGCCGTCTGAGCATTTCAATTGCAAAGAACACTGCCTATATCTAAACAATATGTCAACAGTTTGAAAAAAATGAAATTATACTCATTTATATTGCCAGAAAATAAAAAATAAATACCGTAAAATAAAGCTACAAAAATAAGCTGAATCACGAGCTGTCATATTGAAATTTGAAAAATTGCACGTTAAAATCTAACAGTTTTCTTCGATGGGAGTTTTAAGCATAGAGAAGAAATATTTCTTCTCTATGGTTTTAAGTACAAAGATTACGTTCATAAAAAGAAAACGTGTATATAAATGAAAGGTATTTTTGTCTGGTTTCTTGGCCTCATGTGAGGCTTTTTTTCCCTGCAATCCACATTAACCATACTTTTCGAATGATACTAATTTTAAGCCTTTCCTCTTATTAAAAACAGGCTAAAAACATACGACAAATTTCATATGTATTTTGCGCATTAATATATAGATACTTTGAGAGGAAAATCATCTGCATTCATCATGGAAAATAATTTTAATGATCAGTTTGCTATACAAACGATTACGTGTGTGTATAAAAGTAAGGGTATTTTTGTCGGCCTTCTTGAGCTCTTATGAGTCCCCCCCCCCCCCATCCAAACTCACCTTAAACATACCTTTCGAGCGATATTACTTTTAATCCCTTATTCTTATTATTAATATGTTAAAAACGTACGACAAATTTCATATTTGCGTATTAATATATAGATCAGTTATTTGAAACATTAATTTCTGCACTACAAAAGCAAAGATATATTAAATGGTTATATGAATTAGTGTGCTGATATTTTTTTCAAACTTTACTTTCAGATAAAATAAATTAAATAATTAATAACATAAAATAAATTAATAACATAAAATAAATTAATAACATAAAATAAATTTTATTTCAAAGTATAAAAAATGCTTTAATAGATTTTGAAACAAATTTTTAAAAAATTCTTTCTTTTATTTAATTAGATTATTTAATTACATGTAATTAATTTTTGAGTAAAGATATCTAATAATTTGTTTTAATCAATCGTTTTTGCTTTCTAAAAGTGCATGTCAATTTTATTATGTTTTGTGTAGTCTAAAGATGATAAAATGGGCGATGAGAAATTTTGCCCATAGACGTAGTGTGTTGGAATTATTTTATATGTCCGTGTACACGAACCATTTGTCCGATCCCCACACAAAAAAATTATGTGTTCAGAGATCCTCAAAACGTCTAATTATAGCAAAAATTATAAGTAATGTGTCACAATCGTTTTAATGCTATTATTAATAATTATTAATAATAATATAATAATAATTATTATTATTAATTATTATTAACAATCCTGATATTTTGATACGTGCGCACGCACACTATTAAATCTGTTTAAAATGTATTTTGAGCTGGAGAAGGGGGGGGGGGGTGTCTTTGAATGAATCTCTGATTGCTCTCCTCCGCCCTCCCCCAATATTTTGAAGCCAGGCAAGTTTATGTATGGTATAGTGTATTATATTATTCCAATTTTTTATTATGTTACCAAATCCTATATAATTTCAGAAATACATATGGCATATGCATACTTCATTTTAATTGTCGAAAAATCTGTTAAATTGTCTGTCTCCTTTGTTTAGCAGACGATCTTTTTTATACAATATCTGACTTTTTTGGTTTACACACTTCTTCAGTTCCCCCCCCCCCACCGTGATTCCTGTTGAATTGTTTCAAACGATTACAATATATCAGAAGTTTTTTTGATTTCGTTACCCATGGTCGCTTGAATGTTCACCTAAATCGCAATCTTCAGCTGTACTGTTATTATTTTTTCATTAGAACCATACTGCATCCATTTCATGTCAGTTTGCTTTTATCGTCATATCATCATATCGGAGCTTTTTTGAGCTCATTTTGATCGTATTTACGAGCTTGTTGATCATATGTCCTCTCTAGTCTTTTTACATCTTCAGGAGGTATAAGTGGTGGCCTCGATCATTGCGGTAAGCGGTATTCTCGAAATTTCCGTGCTGATGATAATGAAGATTTTCCTTCATTTACCATAAATATCCGATTCAGTTAGTGTTTTCGAAGTCTTAATATCAGAAGAGTTCTTAGAAAATCTCGTTTCAATTGGGAGTCAAAATGCGAGTCAAAAAGAAAAGAATCAATTGGGAGTCAAAAAGAAAAGAATTAGATTGAGAAATAAAGTAATATATATATATATTATATATATATATATAATATTAAATTGAAAATGCAATTTACACTACTAGAGCCAATATAGAAGTTACTTTACAAAGTAATTCTTAAATTATTCTTACTTCGAAGTAAAAGTTCGTAAAATGGAAAAATTTGTAAAATAGAGGTTCGTTAAATATAAATGCTCGATTGCATGATTGCATAAATAGGAAATATTACTCTTAATCTGTCATTATAAAAGATGAAACATTTCTGATTATGACATTTAAATGACTTGTTTCTTGAAGTCATTAATAGATATACGTGGCGAAACCAGAAAAAATGAAGTTATAAAAGAAAAATCAGACGGAAAATTAAGATTAATTTGTTCTTCATTTTCTGTTTAATTTATTCTCCCAAACGAAACGTCTGCCAAAGTTTAACTAGCAATGTAACGATCTGTTTAAAAAAACAAATCGAAATAGAAACAAAGTATATTAATGTAAATTGAAACGGAAATGAATTGAATTTATTTCTCTCACGTACACACCTTATAACCCGAATGAAAATAGAAAAGAAAAACTAACATCAGAATTGCCGAATCAAGGTGTTGGTTTCAACTTATTTAAAGTGCAACGCTTTAATCTACATTAAAGATGTTTTATTATTTTTATTTTTTAAGGTTCTTTTCTTTTCTATTTTCCCCCTAGTTTTTTAATTTCTTATAGCAGAATTATTGATATAGAAAATAACTAAAAAGTAACTTATAAAAATATTCCAAAGAATGAATGTACAAAATTAATATGTATTTTGATAATCAATCATAAAAAAAGCAAGTTTTATTAATGCCTATTTTTAAAACATAATAATGCTTATAAACTTATAATGCTCAAAACTTATAACATGATAAAAAATATATAATAATAATAATAACAAGGATGAGATTATTGAATTGAATTTGAGTTTACATTGTTTCAAATAGCAAAATCCTTACCGTGAAGTAATGTAATCATTTTCTTGCTTATTTTTCAAAGTAAAATAGCTTAAAAAACGAACTGAAAATAAATTAACTTATTAACATCTGTTAAGCTTAAATTGAACACTCTGGTCTATTCCCCATTTTTATTTTAATGATTAAAATTAAAAAACAAGTTAATCTCTGAAAAATGATCATAAATAATGGGATCATTCATATGAACTGCATCCTGACACTAAAACGGGATTGCCCCCAAATTTGATATGTGGTCAATTTAGACAGTGTGCGAAAGAAAATCCTCTAGGTCAGTGGTCACCAACCGGTGGTCCATGGACCACTAGTGGACAGTGGGAAAAATTTCGGTGGTCCGCAAAAAATCCTGAAATTATTTGCATTTTTTAAATGTTTTATTAGAAATTATTTGAATTTTTTATTAGAAATTATTAAATTGTATCAGACATAGCTTATAGCTTTGAATTTTTCATCTGCTTTTGATACTTAGCTAGGAATTATTCTAAATTTATAAGAATATTCGAATTCTTCAGAAGTTTAAAATGTACGACAAAACTATAATTTTCCATTGGATTTTAATAAGCTAACAATATAATATCATAGCTGCCAACATTTTAGTTTATGCTGGAGTACTTTTAGCCCCGCCTTTATTTCATACCACCTATTTTCCAAGAGTAATATTTTCTTACTTTATCGAAGTTGCATATTGGCGAAAACTTTTCTATGAATAAAGTGGTGCGAAATAAAGGTAGGGCGAAAAGTACTCCGGAATAAATTAAAATGTTGGCATCTATGCATAGTATACATATTACTAAATTGAGTAAATATAGTTTTATGAACAGAAGCATTAATTTATCACTGCAATTAAACCTTTAATCTGAGTTTCTTATAATACAGAAGAAATAAAAAGATGTTCAATTCCTTCCCCTATAATTGTTTTATTACAATCAAAGAACATTTAAGCATCGTTCTTAGGACTAAATAAGTACATATACTTTCACGCATAAATAAATCACGCACTTGTTATGTTTTATATAAAATAGGTTGCTTTCATATTTATAAAATGAGCATTCAATGATCTAGAAGTATATTTACATGTTACATCTCATAATGAATCATATTAGTGGTTCGCGTGAATGTAAATTATGAATTTAGTGGTCCGTGGAATTTTAAATTGCAAATTTAGTTGTCCTTTAAGTCGAAAAGGTTGGAGACCACTGCTCTAAGTGACGCTTTACAGGAGAAACAGAAAATGCAACAAATTAGGTGACTCATACCGAATGAATAAACAATTTGTACATTTACTGTTTAGTTTTTGATCTCACGTACATCATTTCATCTTATAAATTTGCTATTTTTCTATGCAAAATGCCATCTGATGGATATTTTTGGATTTGGATTTTTTATTTTATTTTATTATTATTGTTATTATTTTTAATATCTTGAGCACATGCCGTGAATTATCCACATACCAAATTTGGTAGTCCATATTTTAGCATTTTAAGTAATTAAAAGAAAAAAAAAAAAAAAAAAAACTTGCGCATAATTTAATACATAGTTGTTCGTAATATAAAAATAACTTTAAAAAAATATTTTTTTAAGAACTTGTCAACGTAGTTTAGAAAATTTAATGTAATTTGGTAACTGAAATATAACTTCTTTAAAATGCATCAAAATATTCTCTTATTTTTAATATATGTGTTTAAAATAATATGGTGAGTCACTCACACGACTTTCCCTACCCTGCACTATGAAGATAGATTGCAGTTTAAGTTGTAAAACCAATAAGGTAAGATAAGATAATAAAGTTCAATCTACTTTAAAAATAATCTAAAATAGGTAAATAGGTTTAGGAACGATTTTATTTGGCATATAATTCGGTGAAAGGAAGGGGAACTACTGCTCCTCTCAACCCCCCCCCCTCCAATAGTGCCTACATTTATAAAAAATAAATAAATAAATAAATAAATAAATCAAGATTGTTATTAGTTTGTTATCAAACTTGCCAGATTTGATCAAAATTTTCAAGTGGCAACCTAATATGAATTTCGAAATATCAAATTTGAATTTCTTGCAGTTATTTGTTTTTAAATTATGCTGATAATAGATATACACACAGACCAATCGCTATAAACTGAACTTTAGTATTCAAGGCACCTAAAAACGTGATATTATATATAAAAAAAAAAAAAATAAAAAAAAAACAGAGTTAAAAACAGAACATCAAAATATACTTTGTTTATAGTATGGATATGAAATAATTATTTTCCTTCTTGAGCAGTGTAAAATGTAGCAAAGCACTTCCATCAATTGCATTCAATAGAAAAGAACGTTTAGCTTAATTTTGGGTAGCCCTGTATATTGTCTACAAACTATATGCACATGACATTGTGTACTTAATAGTTTTATATGAAAAACACCTAACACAAAAATGTCCAAATTGTACCTCTGAGGGTCACCGAAGTGGGGAAGCCATCCCCTCCGTTTAGGATCAAAATTGTGATGGCATGTCTCCGGTCCGCTCCTAAGGGTGAGTCTTAGACCGTCGCCAATTGTCTATAGTGCAGCACTAGTATGACGTTAAACCCAACCAACCTAACACAAAATGAAATAAATTTCCAGCAATTTCCAAGTATAGCCCCAATATATCCAAATACTTTGGGTATCCCTGTAAACGAATGATGAACGTTTTCATAGCGCAATCTACACAAAACATGCTTTTACGTATATATATATATATATATATATATATATATATCTTCATTCCATTTTGTTAAGGTAGCCTGCAGATATTACACTATATTTAACAGAAATTTCCCCCATACACATAGTGTATTTGAATTCTCTTGGATTTCGTTGTACACGAATCATTTGTTTGAACGGAATGTTTAGTATAGCATCACTATATAATACATATTTAGAATATCAAGTTTGGATTACCTGTTACTATTTGTTTGTGACATATGCTGATAACAGACACGTACACAGACCAACCGCTAAAAATATGATATTCGGATTCAGGGGAAGTCAAAACTGTAAATATAACAAACACTCAATTTCTAAACAATACATTTTCTACTATATATATGGGGGAGAGAAAGGGAAAACTGAATTAAAAACTTTGTTACGATAAAGAAATAATAATAATAATAAATAAATAAAAAGAGAGAGGCTTCTGCAACAGACTATTGCAGAAATGGAAATGTAACTTAGTTTATTAAAGATGAACGAAAATGACTTATTTTATTCATAGAATTTAAAACTCAAAAAAAAAAAAAAAAAATCGACAAAATTCAGAATATTATTAATTTAATACATAACATTATTAGTAGCATTATTAATACATAGCATCTTAATAATAAAATAGGTGATAATATTTTTCAAAAAATAAGACGCATTTTATTTTCATTTGAAAATTTGATTTTTTTTTTTTTTAATATACCATTATTATTATTATTATTATTATTATTATTATTTAATACCTCATACTAACTTTACCAGCATGAACGAGTGCAATGTGTAATAATAATAGTTCAAATAAACAAATAATTATTTAAAAATGCAAAAAATTAAAGTACGAATGAACATTGTTACCCACTTTCAGTAGAGCCATTTATGCATATTCGGGGAAACGAGATCTGGAGGAACCAGAAAATAATAAGAATAATAATTTAAGCAAATGAAACTCAAAATTTTTAAGCTGGTCCTACAATTTTTACTTATTTCATCTACAATCAATGGTTATCCCCCCCCCCCCCTCATATAGGAAATTTTGCAAAAACTTAACTTTTTGAAATCACGAATTCTTTAAAAACAATAGTGCCTTTTTTTTTTTTTTTTTTTTTTTTTAACTGTATGCTTACTCTATAAGACCCATAACAAGGGAAAAATAGAGGAAACTTACTTTAACTATGCTATTGCTAAGTATTTGGCCATGCCTAACTACAGTTTTAAGAAAGATAATAAATTATTACCATCGCTTAATTATATGTAATAACAGGTATTATTTTTGAAAAATTCTTTTGTATATAATGGAAATGTTGTACAGGAGAGTGACAGCCTAGAATGTTACATACCTCAGTTTAAAACTTCAAAACTATGATAAAAATCTTCGGTGATTCAGATCTTCTAATCACTCTATGAATTCAAGAAAATATTTGAAATGACACTGCTCTGCATGGAAATCAGCCCCAACACCAATTTTTGCAAATTCTTATGTAAAATGATCTTCTGAATTCGAATATGACATCCATTTTGCCCTATCACCCACCGTTTTTTACGGACGGCCCCCTACTTTTATCACTTTTCGGTAATCTTACGGCTATAAATTTGATTTTTAGTGGAGGAAAAGATAAATTTAACTGTTAAATATCTTCTGAGGGACTATACAGAGTTGAAAAATTCTAAAACATGAACATTTGCAACAAGGGGAAAATTTAGGGGGGCATTTGCCACTGAAATTATATATTGCATTTTATTAATAAATTATTATTATTTATTATAAATTACATTTTTTTGTTTTTAAGTGTTAAAATAATCCTTGCCCATTCTCCAAATGAAATTCATGGCCATAAAATTACCGAACAGTGATAAAAATTGGGGGACGGTGTGGTGTCCCGAGAAAACGGTGGATGATTGGGCAAAATGAGGGTAATATTCGGATTCAGGAGGTAATTTTACATAAAATAAGCAAGAATGGTATCAGGACTCTTTTTTTTTTTTTTTTTTTTCAGCGCTGTGTAATTAGTGTTGTTATACATCAGGCTAAAAATTCCTGCTTTTTCTTTAAAATTATTGAAAAACTCCCTAAGCCAGGAGAATGACATGAAAACTTTGCACAAAATTTAAAATAATATACCTTGATAAATTAAATGGTTACATTCATTCAAAAAGACATTATATTACACCTTTCATTATATATAGAGTTTACTACTAACAATTTAATTTGTGAAATGTTGATTTGAAAATTTTAAATAAATAAATAAATTTTGAGAAAAAATGATTTGACATTCCAGTCATTAATAAAATTTTATATTAAATAGTAAATGAATATTACTTTATATATATATGGGAATACACTGGAAAAATCGTGTCTTAAAAAGAAAAAAAAAAAATCTTAGTCCAGCCATTCTTGTAATATTTTGCTGTGGCATGATATTGTTAAATTTCCGGAGATCCTCCCATATATGGGAAAGTTTTTATAATTTATAAGTGATGAATGATTTTACTGCGTACGTCTGTACGTGTACCTGTTTTTGTGTGCGAGAGTATAGGTAACAAACCCGTTATTGGGGACTTCTTTCAAAAGTTTCTTAATAAAGCAGAAAATACTAAATTTTTATCCAAAAAAAAAAAAAAAAAAAAAAGAAAAGAAAAAGCAAATGAAATAGGAAAATCATAAGCTTATTTCCAATTCCAGTCTATGAAACTTAAAAGCTACTCTCAAATTTACCAATTCCTGAACGTTTCATCGAAAGGTGGAGCAGCAAATATTCGTCACAATCTTGTTCTCTGTATCATAGCTACCTATTCAACTCTCCGGATTTTTCAACACCACTATTTAAGAATAGCTATCTATTTTTCATTTTATTGTAGAATTTCAGTTTTTAAAAATATTATTAAAAAATAACGGTGTTAAAGAATCGGGAGAATCGGAAACTATGCTATATTCATAGAAAAAAAAAATGTTTTACACTATCTAAATATTTTTAATGATAAAAATCAGATGAAATTAGAAAATCAGAAGTTTGTTCCCATCCTATGAAACTGAAACGCTACACTTAAATGTTCCTTAACTCTTCAAGGAGAGGTGGAGCAATGGACATTCCTCATAGTCATGCTATATATTGAACAGGGAAGAAAAAAAAATCTATGGTGTTTTCCAATATAACTATTGTCTACCCAAATTTAAAGCCTCTAAATAGCCATATAACTCAGGGAGGGCAACATCCACACTGTCCGAGATGAATAGAATTTCGTGTCTGTTTTTCTGTTGAAGCAGGTGTAAGTTTTGCAAGGTGATAAATGGACAACCCCCCTCTAGTTTGTGCTAAAATAAATTTCAGTCCTTCTTACATGAAAAGGAAATGTGACAGTTTTCTTCTTCTTCTTCTTTTTCTCTTTTTCTTTTAATAGTGGACAAAACAGGATTCATCTTAAATAACACTTAGAAATGGGTCTGTAAAATTCCTAATAGAATTTATTGTTATAATTAACGAGTACTTAAAAAAAAAAAAAAATATGAGTAAATGCTTTTTTTTTTTTTTTTTCTGATGCAGTGTGAATTTTTTTTTTTTAATTTAGTTAACTACCCACTTACAATTTATAGTTTAGATTTCATGATTTAATTGGCCTTTTTTTTTTAAACCAATATTTTAAAGTACTTCATATATTATACAAGTTTCTGAACTGCTGTGGTGGGTTACATTTGTGTGTGTGAAAAATCTTTAATATTAATAACTAATTCCTGATTATTTCTTAATAACGAAATTTCCTATATTGATGAAAAGTACAGTCGGTAACAAAAGTGTCCGAACACCAGCAAAAATTCTTATGTAAAAAAAGTACACTTCATGCAGTTTTGTTAAATGAATCCTTGTCGAATCCTGTTCTTAGTCAGTGTAAGAACATGATTCGATAAGGATTTATTTAACAAAACAGTATGAAGTGTACTTTTTTTACATAGGAATTTTTGCTAGTGTTCGGACACTTTTGTTACCGACTGTATAAGATAACAACGATGAAATAATTATAAGTAATAGCAATAGTATTTCTTTCGCTTTCAATACATATTCGAATGCAATGAGAGCCTCATTATAAAAACTAATATATGAAATAAAAGATAATTTCAGGAAAATTTAATGAGAAAGAAACGAAATTCTTTATACTGTATTATACAAAATTACTTTTTATTTTCAACGGGAAAGTATTGATAAAAATCTATGACCGAAATGAATCATTCATATTCAGACACGGATACTTAAGAAATACTTAAATAGATACTTAAAAATAAATAAATAAAAATAAAAAATAAAGAATGTGTTTGTGTAGAGAACTTTTAATTAAAAAATGTTAAACTTAAATTAACTAAAAACTCTTTTCTTTCAAAAAGAAAAATAATTTTACGCACAATAGAAATTATATACAAATTAGGAAAGAAAATGGAAAAAGCTTCCATCATACAAATTTACAAGAAAACAAAGATAAGAAGTTAGCGTCAATAATAGCGTTAATAATATAGCACACGTCTTCTCCTGTCGACATAATTGGATAATTTGCACTCCCAAGTGGGAAATGAATGCTAATTTGTTCAATCTGTTTTTCTCCATGGCTGCTGAAGCGCAGTTCAATTTTGCACGGTACGGTGAGACCGGGAAGGTGCTAACAGCAACTCTTTTCAATTAGCGAAGTTGATGAGATCTTATTATAAATAGAGGCCCTTTTAATGTTGGAGCCGAAGTCGCAGCAGTCAAAAAATGAAAAATGACTTGAAATAGGTCAAGTAGCACAATATGTGGTACCGTTTAAGATTCACGCTTTCAATAAAATTGAGAAGCTATCCAATGCGCAACGCTAAGATAGACATATAAATTGCCTGTAATAAACTACTTGAAATGAAGTAAAGATAACTGTAACATGCTTATTTGTCTTTTAAAAATGCTCGGGAGATTTTTTTTTTTCTTTTTTCCCGTTTTAAAGAGTAAATACTTTTCAGATGTGTTTATATGTGTAAGAAATTTGTAATATCTACAATTTAAGAAATATTATCAATAATTTTAAATCTTCTTTCGTATTCATTATATTTCGTCTTTAACATATTTCAACATCACAAATATTTGCAAGGTTTTTATTTACTTCGTAAAAGCTTCTTCTCTAACGTGACAAATTTTCCTAATAATTTGCCTCAACTCCCTCCCACTGGGGTGTTGGGTCCCAAATTATTTTCAGAGAAGGTGAGAAATTTATACCTTTCAGGTAAGGGCATTTTTCTAACGTTAAAAAAAAAAAAAAAAAAAAAAAAAAAAAAAATTCTAATAATTTGCCATGAAGTGTTAAATTGTAGGTCTCAATCCTCTCCTACATTAGTGTTGGGTCACAAAATATTTTCAGAGCAGGTGAATAATTTATTGAACCCCTTTAAAAATACTACTGTGTAAAACTGGTGAACTACTCAGAATTCTTTTTCGTAGGAGAGGCGGCGGTGAATGATTTTCTTTAAACTTAAAAATATCAATTATTTTTAAAATTTACTAAGTTACTTATGATTCTGGGGAAGGCCCTTCGTAATTTTTAAGTTGAAAGGTGGTTGCGAAACATTGTTTGATGTCAACTTTTAGAGACTTTTATATTTAATATCCATCCTAACTTTTAATTGTATTGATTATCTAATCGATTATCATACATGACAAACATCGTTTTTCAAAATTAGTGATAATTATTAAACAAAAATGTCCCTACAAGTTAGCGAGATCAAAAAAGTTTAAGAATCTCTATCTCTTACAGGAGTTTAATGGTCTAGAAGTTGATTTATAAATGTCCTTCTCCTTGAAGGATAATTTTTATAAATATATGTGTACTATATTAATTTAATTGGTCCCCCCACTTGGTCCCTCCTGGAAAATTTTAATCAGTAAAAAAAAAAATAATTATTATATTCTAAACTTTAAAATTATGTCATTAGATTTTCGTGATAATTTCTGTTCCCAAATAATATTTATATCACAGAGTCTATTAGAGCTAAACTGATCCTGACTCAAACCACAAGTCGACTTTTTTTCCTGCAAGTATAATTCGAGTCGACTTGACAATAAGTTTTTCGGATTCGAGTTGATTTACAACAAGCTGTATAATTATTGTAAATAAAATGCCTTATATTAAATTATACATGTGTAAAAATTTGTTGTAGCAGATGCTTATACACAGACTTTATCAGCTCAATAAATCAACCAATCATTTGAGTCTAACTAAATTTTTAAAACATAACGAAAGTTTTGCAGTTTTAAGCGTGCCCCTTCCTGAAAATGTTTGTGGAGACGCCACTGGTATGCACACATGGAAAAAATAAAACGAGAAATGAGATCATTAAAACAAATTAATATCTCTATAATTTGTGAAGGAATGTTAATGAATTTATTTTTAAACAACGACCCACCACTGATAATCATGTTTCAGTAATGCCCTCAATTAAATCTCATATTGTCATCTTAGCTTGCTCATCTATAATACGATAAGGATCTTTAAAAATAATAAAAGACGTCAGGTAGGTTTTTATTCAAGTAGTTCTTAAAGTTGAAACCATAAATAACCGAGGGTAATAGTGCACCATTAATTGCAGTTAATTGCAGACCTTTAAAGTCATTGATTAAAGATTCAAAATTAAAGATTTACGGGCATATTCAAATTACAATCTATTAATTCATTGAGTTTCATCGTGATTAGGCGACTTGGTTAAATTATGACTCTAATGCATTTTTAATGAAAATGTTGCCTAAGGTTCTAACTCAGTGTTTCTAATGAAAAATCAGTGAAGGTTACTGAAGAATTTTACTTAAAAATTTAAATGATGGATGATTTGGGTCAAGTCGATCGTTGCACTTCGTGCATTGAAACAGCTATATTTTATTTCTTTAAATTTTCATGATCACTTTAAAACTTAATGAACATGATGGTGAGGATTATTAATAGTGGTTGTTTGCAGGGTGCAAAATCAAATATAGTAGGTTTAAAGATATTTTCATAATACAATGTTTGGAAACGAACAGCATTTTCTACTACACTTAAATATGCAGTGAATGGATGTGTCTAAAAGTATTTTAGTATAGAAATTGTGCAACACTTCTTAATTATAAACATTGCTTAATTGTGCAATGAAGCAGCATGATTGATTACCCCAGATAGCTAATAGAATCTTCTGGTGATCTGCACATGTGTTGTGAATATAGTGCTGAAGATTTTATAGCTCAGAAAATTAATTAAGCAGTTATTCTGAGCGAAGATTGTATTTAAATTGAAATTGATTAGTTTCTGAGACATACTTTTGCACATATTTTATTTCAAATGCATGAACTATACAGGACACAGGTAACTTAGTTCCAATATTTTGAAATATTAAAAAACCAACATTTTAAGGGAATTTCGGTTCTGTTTTCACTAAAATCTGCCTACTTTCTTATACGCTTTTGAAAAATTTAGTCTTCATAATCTCATAAAAGTTGCAAGTATTTTAATTCAAAAACAAAAGAATTGAACGATGTTTTCATTTTTTCAATAAACAGCGTCGAAGTTGGCAACTCGAGACTGTTTTCGGAAAATGACTGTCTGGTAGAAGTCGTCATAAAAAGACAGCCGAGGATAATATCATTAAATTAATAATCATGTTCATAGTAAAACCTGTAAATTTCGGTCATTTTTTAATCTAAAAATGGCACTTCAGAAAGGAAATTCAGTAAAACTTTTATGAGATTAGGGTTTGTGAAAAGCACGTATTTGATTGCATTGTTGTAATATAAATATCATATCCGCAAAATATTATAATTATGTTTCAACAATTAGTGTTTATTATCTGAGAAAATAGGTGCTCTATAGCAAAATACATAAGAAATAATTAAAATGTAAGCCGTCCATACGGTGTGGTAGTTAACATCCACGGTAGGGGCTGGGTTCGAATCCCGGACAAAGTATCGATGCGTTGTCTCTTTAAGGCCCGCCGTACACTGACCAGACATGACACAAAGTTTGAAGCGACATGCGACACGCGCATGCTCTAAATACAACTTCATCTCCTGAAAACTATTTAGAACATGTGTGTGTCGCATGTGGCTTCAAACTTTGTCTCATGTCTCTTCAGTGTGTGGTGGGACTTAGGGGTGACGATGGCCGTCCATTGGGTGCTTCTTCACAAATAGTTATCTATTCAGTGACTCCACGGCCAATGCTTTGTCGCAAGTGCTGTGCCATTGGAAAACAAAACTTAAAATATAATGCATATGAATTAAAAGAAAAGGACTTTAAACCCTCAAAGTATGGATAGGTACTAATAACGTCCCAAGGGCAACAACGGATGTGGTTGCTAGATGTTATATGTCTTTATTACGGGCATTGTACGACGAGAGAAACTTTTTGCTAAATAACAACAACAATAATAATATTATAAAAATGTATTAATTTTTTAGCAATTTTGATTCTGAAACGTTTTAAATTGCACAGAATAACTTACATTAAACTTCCCAACTACGTTTAAACATATAATTACACATTGTAAAACGAACAACAATGTAAACAAACAAAAATTGATAAAGCGATGTCACAGTAAGATGCTTCTTTAATTTTATTTTGTTAGTAAACTTTTGAAACTATTTTGCTTAAATACACATTTCATTTCATAGTCCATTAAGATTAGCACAAAGTAATTACTCAAAATAAAATAAAAATCCCATTCCGTGAGCTATGTTCCTGGCAACATTCACTTTTACATAAAACTAGAAGTCACGAAAAATATATAACAACTGAGATACGCAAAGATTACGATAATTTTTTATTCAATAGCAAGCCAGGCAACATTTTTCACTGTGATTCATTCATTTCTTTCGTCATCTAGCGATAGGATCATCCCAGGATTTGAGTTCTTGCTTTATCTCTTTCTTTAAAGCGTGATGACCCCATAAAGTGGTTTATATTATATAGAGTTCTTGTACGTATATTCCACTCGCTGTATCTGATAATCTGGTCATTTCTTAAAAACTTAAAAACTGGCTGCAGATAAATATGAAAAGTGGATTCTGGAAATGAGCGACACTTAGAAATGAGTACCACTTACTTTCAACTACATTAGAGTACTGTCACAGTGAAGAATTTTATTTGAAAAATATTTAAGTCTTCATAAAATACAATACATTTTAATAATATGTTTAAAAAAAAAAATTCTTTGTAATAACCGAAAGTTACCGCTGTATTACAGTTGGCAGCAATATTATTGAAGTAATTAAAGCTGTGGTGATTTGGGAGTACACCTCGAAGAACGGAATACGCAAGCATGAGTCCAGGGATGGTTTTTTGCTATTTTTATTCAAAACTTAACAAAAAAATTGAAATTCAAATAAATTAAAAATTATTACAAAATGCTCGCCTCTGAGCATACTTCAAAAACATGCTACACACTTTTAGCACCAAGTCTCTCTGTCCCTTTTTTGAGTCTCTTCCTTCCGAGCACACCTTCGAAGGGGGAGGGGAATACCCCACACGAAGCACTGATTCGTTGAACGTGATATCAGTCTACCCGTGACATCATTTTCGGCCAATCTTGGTCTACCCGAAACTCTGAGAAACGTCGGTAGCAACAAGGCCATGCGTGAAATCGGAAACTATTGATGTCACCGCTTCCATAGAAATATACAATTTTTTTACACAAAGCATCTGTCGCTCAGACAGCTTCTCGTGGCTCCGTTCTGTCTGGTCACACGACCCCTGACCTCTTGGAATGTTTGTAACCTTCACTCCAGCACAGCTTCCTCCCTCCTAAAAGACCATTTTACGGACTTCAGGATGTAAAATGGGCTCCAGAAGACTCAGGTGCCTCCTCCCATTATCAAACATGCAACATCAGAGAGTTGAGCTAGCCCCCCAAAAAAAATTTTTTCGAAACAACCCCCTGAACTTTTATAGAATTAAAAATAATCTTAAAAATAAATTTTCTAGTCTTACACCTTGCATAATTACTAGATCCCAAGGTCTCATTTCACATTATATAAAAAAAAACAATTAAGCATTCACATGCAATTTCGTGATGACAATCAAAGGTTCTACCCCTAACAAAATTTTAAAAGTCAAACACTGAAATTTCACAATTACACACTAAAATTTCATGAAAAAGAAAGAAAAATAATTCATAATCAATACATTCAATTTTTTTTTTTTTTTTTTTTGGAATACAAATGAAAGGAAGAAAAAAAATAAATATTTACAAACAGTCCAAAAACACTACCTAAAACCAAGGCATTTTTTTTTTTTTTTTTTTTATTCTTCGTGCATGCGACTTAACGCATCTGCATTCAAATGCTTTTTTCCGCTCTTATGCTCGACTGTGAAGTTGTATTGTTGTAAACATAAGGCCCATCTCGTCAAACGTGAATTTGTGCCCATCATTTTTTTAAGATAAACTAAAGGGTTATGATCGGTTTGAAGAACGAATTTTTGTCCATCTAAATAATGATTTAGTTTTTTCACCCCAAAAATGACTGCCGCTAATTCGCGTTCAATGGTACTATAATTACGCTCCGCCTTGGAGAATTTTTTGCTCAAATAAACAATTGGGTGTTCCTCGTTATTCCCGAAATTTTGAGCTAGGACCACACCCGCCCCTACAAGACTTGCATCAGTCTGAACAATGAAGTCTTTTGAAAAATCCGCAGCATAGAGTACCGGTCCCTTAGTTAGATCTAATTTTAGTACCTTAAATGCCTGATCACATTCCTGACTCCACTCAATTTTTTCCCTCTTATTTTTCCCTTTTAACAAATCCGTCAAAGGCGCAGCTTTTGTCGCATAATCCTTTATATATTTATGGTAAAATCCGGTCAGACCTAAAAATGACCTTACATGCGTCTTTGTCTTTGGAATGGGAAATTCTTGGATAGTTTGGATTTTCGCATCACTCGGCGACCTCTTCCCTGACCCCACTTCGTGCCCTAAAAATTTTACATGGTCCTGGGCGAATAAACACTTTGCCGGTTTCACTTTTAGATTTGCCTCCTCCAAACGTTGTAACACAATGTCCAGATGCCGGATATGGAGCTCCCAACTGGATGAAAACACAGCCAGATCATCCACATATGGTCTCACAAAACTCACTAAATCCCCTAGCACCTCACTAATTAATTTACAAAAATAAAATGGAGCATTCACTAAGCCAAACATCATTTTTTTTGGAATAAACTCACCGAAAGGGGTTACAAACGCCGCATACCTTTGCGCACGTTTCGTTAACGGGATTTGGAAATACCCCTTCGTCAGATCCATTACTGAGATATATTTTGCAGTGCTCACTTCCTCAACTACCTCCTCAATATTCGGTAACGGGAAAAATTGCACTTGGGTTTTGGCATTGAGGGCCCTATAATCGACACACGGCCTAGGGTCTTTCCCCGGACTCTCTACAAGAATCATAGGCGATGCGTAATCTGACTGACCCACCTCAATCACCCCTAACTCTAACAGCCTGGAAATCTCCTTCCGCATAATTTCTAACTGCCGCGGAGACATGCGATAGGGTTTTGCACGAATCGGCTTATCATCTGTCAAAATGATATCCATCTCTACCTTATGGGTCGTACCAGGGTCGTTAGAAAACACCGTTTTATGCTTTACTAGGACATTTTGTAAAGTTGCCAAATTCCCTACCGAAACCTTATTACCCAAATTACTCCCCTTAATTAAGTCTGTCAAGTCGAAATGATTAGGGTCCGAAATCGGATACGGGATAGATGCATCCTCCTCAATTTCCTCGCCACCCTCTTCCAAAATTAAGTTGACATGCTCTGGGCGTTTATGATAAGGTTTCATTAAATTCACGTGGAAAATCGTGTCCTTACATCTCCTTCCCGGAAGATCTACCGTATAGTTCGTATCGGATATTACCCCCGTAACTACACCTGGACCTAGCCACTGTACTGCCATTTTATGTGGTTTTGCAGTAGCCAAAACCAACACCGAGTCTCCCACCTTAAATTTTCGGGACACTGCATTTTGGTCGTACCATAATTTTCTTTTTTGTTGACATTCTGTCATGCGCTCCCCTGCCAAATCTTGACATCTTTTTAAGCGCTCATTTAAATCCAAAATATACTCTACTACATTTTGATTAATTTCCTCTTCCTGCATCCAATTTTCGTAAACAATGGTATGAGGCATCCTCAAATTCTTCCCAAAAATAAGCTCTGAAGGAGAAAATCCCGTGCTTTCATGCGGCACCGTCCTCAACGCGAAAAGAGCCATAGGCAGATTTTCTTCCCAATCGCTTTTCGTTTCGAGACATAATGCTTTGAGAATCCTCTTAAGAGTGGAATGCATTCTTTCCACCTGATTAGATTGCGGATGACAGACAGAAGAATGATTGATTTTGATATCATACTTCTCAAAAAACGCTGTCGATAAGTCACTCGTGAAATAAGCACCTTGATCGCAGACTAACTCTCTAGGAAATCCGGTCTTCGCGAAAATTTGCATCAATGCATTGATCACTGACCTCGAAGTTAGGTTTTCCACAGGAATAGCATCCGGGAATTTTGAAGCGACGCAAACAGCCGTTATCGCAAAACGATTATTTTTGTTACTCGTTACAAGCGGACCTATAGCGTCAATCGACAGACGTCTGAACGGTTCAGAAATAATCGGTACTAATCTCAACGGAGCTTTCTTCTTATCCCCTTTTTGTCCTACTTTTTGACAAATTTCACAAGTTTTGACATACTCTTCGATTTCCTGATAGCAATTTGGCCAAAAGAAATTAGTCAACACCCTCTGCTTAGTTTTACACGAGCCTAAATGCCCTGACACAGAATCATGACACAGGTTTAGAATCGCTGCCCTAAATTTCTTTGGCACGCACAACTGCATCCTGTTTTGGTTACGCTTAGAATCCGATATTCGAATTAACCGCTCATTTTTTATCTTAAATTCCTTTCCCGCTTCATTCCTAGCTTTTTCCCAACAATTTTTCAACGTGTCACACGCAGTTTGCTCTTTTTGAAACTCTTCAGCTGAAACCCCGATTAATGGACACCTGTCTGTTTCTTTTAACACAGGAAGAACAACTTTATTTTCTGCACTAGTCTCCTCTAACGACTCGCTTATCAAACCCGGTTCCTCCTCAAAATTCTGAATTTTTCTCTGAGTTGGCTTTTCATTATTCATTTCGGACTGCGCACTCTTAATCCTTTCTTGCTCACGTTTCTGACTTCGCGTTATCGCATTAATTGGATAAACAATTTTTTTATTGGACTCAATTAACTCTGCGGTTTTATTGCCTAGAAGATATATTCCCTGACTCAAATTAGCCGGTTTTACAGCCGCTTTTGTAATGACCTCTCCGAATTCCCCTTTTAAAACGATTTTCGCCAAAGGTAAACACCTACACGTTTCGTCCAACGGTTGCTTAATCCATACCTGTTCCGGCAGTAAATCCTCAACAGAAATCATATTCCTTTCGCACACGTCAATGTTTGAGCCACTATCTCTCAAGAATTCGCGCTCTTGTCCATTTATTTCTAATTTACCTATATAAGGCTCAAAACCAACACCTAAAATTTCGCCCGCACTTAAGTTATTGATCGGATTTGTTCTGCGATTAGGGTTTTGTGGGCAGTTAGGTCGAATATGGCCCCTTTCCGAGCACAAATAGCACACAATTTTACTATTTCTATCAAAATCACGATCCTTAGATTCGATTTTATCCCCTTTTAATTTTCCTGAGTCTTTTTTGTCGCCCTTAGCTGACTCAGCTTTCGGATTACTCCCACCATCATGCTTACCTGACCCGAATTTCTGACCGTCTTTCCCAAATGAATTTCTACCCTTCGTAAAACGCTGAAAAGGCTTATATTCTCTTTTCCCATTCTCCTTTCTAACCGCGGCATACTTGTCGCACTTCTCCGCCAAATCCGAAGCTTTGTTGATTTCTTCCCACACATCTACAAAATGTTGTTTGATTTCGCATGGTACCCTTTTCTTTAACTGCTCCGTGAGCATCAATTCCTTTAATGACTCTAAATCTTTAATTTCTAAAATCTCAAGCCAGTTATCTAGGTACCCTCTCAAATCGTGAACTAAATCAACCCATAATTCTTCACTTTTTTTGTTGTGCGATTCAAATTTCGTTCTTAGCGCACGCGCACTCAATCTGAATCTATTCATCAACACTTTTTTTACATGTTGAAAGTTATCAGCCTCTGACTCGTCTAATTTCATAATTATTTGTACGACGTCGCACGGCAATAAAGGGATAAGTTGCGACATCCAGTCCTGTTCGCTAACATTTTCTTTACGTGCTAATCTTTCAAATATCGTAAAAAAAAGAGAAATATCCATTTGTTTTGGGTCAAATTTCGGAGCTATGTCTTTTAATTTAATTTTCTTCAAAACCGTCTCTTGAACTAAACTCCCGGACCCTACGCTACTAGTTTCTGCAGCGCTCTGGATTCTGAGTTTCTCCAGTTCAAAATTTCGTTCGGCCTCTTCTTTTTCTTTTTCTTTTCGTAATTCCCATTCGCGCTCTTCTTTTTGCAACGCCCATTCGCGCTCTTCTTTTTCTTTTTCTTTTCGTAATTCCCATTCGCGCTCTTCTTTTTGTAATTTCAATTCGCTTTCTTTCTGTTCCAAAATCCCTTCTATTAGCGCCTTCGCAACCCCTTCATCATAATTAGCCGCCTTTTCAATAGCTTCCTTGATTTCTAGTTTTTTGCTTTTATCTGTTAGCCCCGAAACACCAAATTCATCCGCTAACTCTAACAATATGTTTTTAGTATACTTAATGAGAAATGCCATAATTACAAAATACAATTTCACTAATTACTGAAAAAAAATGCACATATAATAAAAACAATAAACAAATCAAATACCATGAAAATATAGACAAAAGTAACACTTTGATTATCACCTACGAAAATCTTTAAACACCTTTTCTCTAAACATTAACTACAATATTTACCCAGATACAATAAACAGTACCTATATTTAGTTAAAATAAACAACTAGAGAAAAAAAAAAAAAAAAAATCCTAGAATTTTCACCAGTAGGCAAATCAACTACTTTCCAGTATACTCCTATATAAACAGTTACGGTATCCACAATCCTTACGTTGCTTTTAAAAAGAATTTAGAATTATAATCTTATCGAAACTTTTAAACAACAATTTAAAGTTACCAAGCTCCCCGTTACAATAAACAGAACTTTAACGATAAATTTATCTCTCAAGTAAACGCCCCGTTAAGTCATGAAATTACTCTTTTCAACCGCCTTAACTATTAACTTGACTTCGAGATATCCGTGCTTAAAATTTTACACATAAAAACTAAATTCTTACTCTTAAAGCTTCGTAACTACATGCATTGTTACAAAACAAAAATAAATAAATAAACAAAAACTATCATCCCACAACTCAAATCTCTGACACTTTGCATATCTGAAAATGAAAGAAAACATACCTGAAAAATCTCCTTGATTGGCATCTCCAGGGAATTCAGCAGCACAGGGAAGAAGCGAAGTCCTTTTAATCCTTTCCACGCTATTGTCACAGGCATCAATAATCTCCAGTAAATCTCAGGGATTCCAGTTGTCACCGGGCTCACAGCAACGTTCTTTTATACTTTTTCACCACCAACACATAGAAAACAGAGTTCGATGTTTTTTTTTCTTAAAACAACATACCACCGATATGCCACCATTTTATATTTTTAATTAAAGCTGTGGTGATTTGGGAGTACACCTCGAAGAACGGAATACGCAAGCATGAGTCCAGGGATGGTTTTTTGCTATTTTTATTCAAAACTTAACAAAAAAATTGAAATTCAAATAAATTAAAAATTATTACAAAATGCTCGCCTCTGAGCATACTTCAAAAACATGCTACACACTTTTAGCACCAAGTCTCTCTGTCCCTTTTTTGAGTCTCTTCCTTCCGAGCACACCTTCGAAGGGGGAGGGGAATACCCCACACGAAGCACTGATTCGTTGAACGTGATATCAGTCTACCCGTGACATCATTTTCGGCCAATCTTGGTCTACCCGAAACTCTGAGAAACGTCGGTAGCAACAAGGCCATGCGTGAAATCGGAAACTATTGATGTCACCGCTTCCATAGAAATATACAATTTTTTTACACAAAGCATCTGTCGCTCAGACAGCTTCTCGTGGCTCCGTTCTGTCTGGTCACACGACCCCTGACCTCTTGGAATGTTTGTAACCTTCACTCCAGCACAAAGCACACATTCACATTTTTCATATTTATTTATTTATTAGGACTGAGGACTATTAGTCTCAATGTGGGATTTTTGCGGTGTCATTTTTCGATAGTTGGACATTTATCGAAATCATTTCTCGATAGTTGGACATTTATCGAAATCATTTCTCGATAGTTGAACAGTTATCGAA